>CM052800.1:63374240-63433469 GCA_028533885.1 Nasua narica | reverse complement strand
GCCGCAGGATGTCACTGCAGTCGGCGGCGGTGGCTGGGCGGATCACGAATTTAGCCATTTTCATCTTTTGCTTTTCTTCCCTTTGCGGACCAGGCCCCTGTACTTGAACAGCAGGAGGAGGTGGTTCCTCATTCGTCTCCCGGGAGCGTCCTCTTCTCAGTCAGGCTGGCACCATGACCCGGCGGACCTCGGTATGGGATAGAAAAACTACACCCGATTGCGACTGAACCTGCGCCTCATTTTTTTTTTTTTAAGTTAATATTAGTTTTTTGTTTTTTTTTAAGATTTTATTTATTTATTTACTTGACAGAGAGAGAGAGAGAGATCACAAGTAGGCAGAGAGGCAGGCAGAGAGAGGTGGAAGCAGGCTCCCTGCTGAGCAGAGAGCCCGATGTGGGTCTCCATACCAGGACTCTGAGATCATCACCTGAGCTGATGGCAGAGGCTTTAACCCACAGAGCCACCCAGGTGCCCCAAGTTAATATTAGTTTTAAAGGATTTCTGTTCCCAGCCCTGACGGAGCAAAAAGGATAGATATACCCACTTACCCTCAATTAAAAAAACAAGAGTCAAATTTTATAAAGAATGGTTTTCAAACATCAATCAGCAGTGATGAACAATAATCCTTGAAAGAAGATAAACAAATGAGGAGATGAACAAAGGATGACAGTTCTATAGTTTCCCAATAATTCCCTAGAGGGTGTTCCCAGGCTTTAGAGCAGTCCCTCCCAATTGAGAAGACTAAGTTGAGAATTTGGGAAGGCCAGGAGGCCAAGGTGCAAGGGAGGCCAATTTTCAGACAGAGTACCAGAGGGGAGAGAACTGCAGAAAAAGCTCCGGAGTTGCTCTGAGTCTTCAGAGTATGCATGTGAGGAATATGCCTGAGGACAGAACTGCCTGCCACTAAATCTGCAGGGGAAAGAACTACCCCAAAGGAGCAAATGTCAAAATTTCCGATGTTCTCACAGAGCAGAAAAATTTTCTAGTTCTCAACATCCGAAGAGGGAAAACTTTATAATATATGGGGTGCTGAGTAGAAGACTCAGGAAGATAACGCTTCATTCGTGGGGCCGAATTAGCCTAGAATAAAAACTGGCCCCTTCTATATAACTCCTAGTCAGATTAGCTAGTTGAGTATGCTATTTCCTAATTGAATCTAAGTGACCTTAAGTGATATGCTACAATTTTTCACTACTATTGTGCGTTCCCCACCCCCTCATATTAAATACTATTTTTTAAGAGCAGTTTTAGGTTCACACAAAATTGAGGGAAAGGTACAGAGAGTGCCTCTTGCCCCCTCGCGTGTATAGCTTTCCCCATTAGCAACATTTCCCATCAGATTGGTACATTTGATGAGCCCACATGGACACAACATAATCACTCAAAGTCTACAGTTTACTTGAGAGTTCACTCTTGGTGTTGTACCTCTGTGGGTTTGGACAAATGTGGAATGACATATATCCATTATTATAGGAACACTGGCCTTGTAAAATGAGTTTGGAAGTGCTCCCTTCTCTTCAATATTTTGGAAGAGTTTGGGAAAGATTAGCATTAATTTTTCCTTAAGTGTTTGGTAGAACTTGGCCATAGAGCCATTTGGGCCTGGGTTTTTGTTGTTGTTGTTGTTGGGAGATTTTTGATTACTAATTCAATATCCTTACTTGCCATTGAATGGTTCACATTTTCTATTTCTTCATGATTCAGCCTTGGTAGGTTGCATGTTTCTAAGAATTTATCCCTTTCTTCCAGTTTATCCAATTCATTGGCATGCAATTGTTGATGATAATCTCTTATGATACTTTACATTCCTGTAGTTATAATGTCCCCTCTTTCATTTCATTTATAGTTTCATTTATGGTCTTATTTATTTGAGTCTTTTCTCTTTCTCTCTGTCAGTCTAATGAAAGGGTTGTTGATTTTATCTTTTCAAAGAACAAATACAATTTTGTTAACTTTTCTATTGTCCACCTACTCATTATTTCATTTATTTCTGTTCTAATCTTTGTTATTTCTTTTATTCTGCTAACTTTAGCTTAGTTTTTTCTAGTTCCTTGAAAAAGTTGAGGTGTAAAGTTAGGTTGTTTATCTGAGAGCTTTCTTTTTTTCTTACTCCAAGCATTAGTGTTATAAACTCCTTACTTAAAATTGCTTGCATTGGATCCTTTGTTTTGGATGTTATTCCATTTCAAGATTCTTTCTGATTTTACATTTAATTTCTTCTTTGACTCATAAATTGTTGAAGAGTGTGTTGTTTAATTTCCATATATTTGTGAATATTCCAACTTTCCTTCTGTTACTGACTTCTAGTTTTATACTATCATGATTAGGAAAGATTGATATGATTTCAATCTTCCTAAATTTGTTAACACTTGTATTGTGGCCTAACATACAATCTATCTGCAGAATATGCTTGAAAAGAATGTGTATTCTGCTACTGTTGGAAGTAATGTTCTATAAATGTTTGTTAGGTTCATTTGCTCTACAGTGTTATACAAGCCCACCATTTCCTTTTTGATTTTCTGTCTGATAATGTATCCATTGTTGAATGTGGAGTATGAAGTCCTCTACTATTGTTTTATTGCTGTTTATTTGTTTGTTCTTTTCTGTTCATATTCGTTTTATATGTTTAAGTGTTCCAATGATGAGTGAATATTTATAATTATTATATCTTTCTAATGAATTAGTAGTGATTTTGGATAAAACACTTGCTTATCCAAACTTCTCTATCCAAACTTCCTTTGGCTAAATACCCAGAAGTGGAATTGCTGGGTTATATGGTAGCTCTGTTTTTTGATTTTTGAGGATCCTCCATCCTGTTTTCCCCAGTCACTTCACCAATTTAGATTTTTACCAGCAGTGCATAAGAGTTCCCTTTTCTCCATATTCTTGCCAACACTTGGTATCTCTTGTCTTTTTGATAATAACCATTCTAACAGGTATGAGGTAAGGTCTCCTTGTAGTTTTGATTTACATTCACTTGATAATTAGTGATATTGAACACCTTCTCATGTACCAGTTGGCCATCTGTATGTCTCTTTGGAAGAATATCTATTTAGTCTCCTGTCCATTTTTTAATTGGATTGTTTGTTTTTTTGTTTTGTTTTTTGTTTTTTGTTTTGCTATTGCATGGTGTGAATCTCCAAGTATTTAGGTCTTCTTTGAGTGTGTGTTTCTTTTTATTCAGCATTTTGTAACTTTTATCATACAGATCTTACACATGTTTTCTTAGATTTATGCCTAAACATTTCATTTTTTTAAGCAAGTATAAATGACATCATTTAAATTTGATTTTAACTTGTTCATTGTCAGTATGTAAGAATTCAGTTGATTTTCTATGTTGACCTTGAATCCTACAATGTTATTGGATTCATTATTTAGTTCTAGGAATGTCTTGTAGGTTTCTTGGAATTCCCTATATAGAAAATCATGTTGTCTGAAAATAGTTTCATTTTTTCTTTTCTAATTTGCATGCCTTTTACTTTTTAATTTTAATTTAATTTATTTTTTCCTTATTGCAATGACTAGAACTTCCAGTGCCATGTTGGATAAAAGTGGTAAAGAGGGACATTGGGTTTGTTTTGCTCTTGTTTGTCAGTTTTTTGAGGTAGGTTAGATCATTGATCTGACATCTCCAGAGGGGCTCTGGAGGCACTGCCAAGTATAGTCTGCCTGTGTTTTGGTCCATCTCCAAATGATTTGAGGCTGGAGGGTAGGCACTATAGACCAACTCTTCGTGTGCCCCTCACCTTCACCCCTCACTTCATATGCTGAAGTCCTAACCCCAATGTGATGGCATTAAGAAGTGGGGCTTTTGAGACATGGTTAGATCAAGAGGGCACAGCCCAGAATGAGCTTATAAAAGGGGCTCCAGAGGGATCACCAGTCCCTTTCACCACATGAGGACACAGCAAAAGATGGCTGTTTATGAACCAGAAAGTGAGTTCTCACTAGACACCATATCTTTTGGCACCATAATCTTGGATTTCCCAGCCTTCAGAACTGTGAGAAACAAATTTCTGTTGTTTATAAACCATCCCATTTGTGGTATTTTTTTTTAAAGACTTTATTTATTTATTTATTTATTTATTAGGAAAGAGAGAGAGTGAGAGAGAGCATGAGAAGGGAGGAGGTCAGAGTGAGAAGCAGACTCCCCATGGAGCTGGAGCCTGATATGGGACTCGATCCCAGGACTCCGGGATCATCACCTGAGCCGAAGGCAGTTGCTCAACCAACTGAGCCACCCAGGCGCCCCCATTTGTGGTACTTTTGTTATAGCAGCCTGAAGAGACTAAGGCAATGGAGGCCATCTTTAGAAGTACATGTCAGCATCAGCACTTAATCCCTTTCCTCTCCGTTGTTAGTGTCTGGAATGAGGAAGAAGGTGATGTGTGGGGAAAGTCAGATATTTGAGCTTTACCAGGGTGAGGCCTCCCCTCAAGAAATTGGTTGTATTATTTCCACGCAAAACTTCTGTACTTTTACTCAATAATTTCTAAATAATAACTTCAAAGTAGTACCTTGATATGTTATAAACGATATTGATAATACTTAGGGCACCTTTAGGACCCTTCTTTTGGATTTTTCTTTAGGTCTGCCCCACATTCTTTAGGTGGTTCCTCAGAGGCAACTGATCTTTTGTCTTTTTGGTTGTCAACCTATGCTTTCAATTTGACTAGATGAGTATGTTTAGCCATGTAGGCCTCCCGGATTTATTTGTTTGCATCTCAGGCATGGGGACATCTGTTACTGGGGATTGGGACCTAATATGCAATATGTAGCTGAACATCAGGTTAAAATAACCATGCTAGTCAGACATGAGTCTTTATGGTATTTGGAAAAAAAGAGGTCAAGTCAAAGACATTGCATGGGAACAATACTGTAGTTGAACATGTAATGTGAACAGTGTGTGCTTTGGGTCTGGGTGTTGCAAGTGGAGAACATAATTCATAATGCTTCAATATGGGAATTCACTAAATTGAGGAAGCATAAAAAACTGCCTCATAAATTGTGCAGTAGAAGATAGTTCTTTCTTCTGCACATATATGGTTTTTAAGTCCTTTTCTAAATGTTCAGTACAGATCAAGAACAGAACTGCTTATTTTAATTATTTGCCTCTGCCCTGCGGCACAGGCAACACTGACTCACAGGGAAGTTTTGTCATTACCATTATAATTGCAATCAAACAATCTTCCGAGCCACTGTTACTAGAAGCCTGAAATATTGGGTGTGGGAAGGGGGAAGAGGCCATGCCAAGGACCAGTAAAAAAGGACTCCGAATCATGGTTAGGTTATACTACCGACATGGAAAAAGAACGAAAAGATTGTCAGATTGCATCTGAAGTCAGTGTCTACAGGGTCATTAGGTGGTACATAGGTGATGGGACATAGTTTAAACATTGTTTTTTTTCCCTTGATTTTTTTTTCTTTTCCTTGATTTTATATAAGAAATGAACCATGAAGGAATTGCTCTGAGATGTTTATATTAATGGATGAGACATTATTTTAAGGATGTTATTTATCATACATTTTTGTATTCTGCCAGCTCTTTCTTTCTACCCCCAATTTTGGGAACATTTCCAAACCTTGAGAAAAGTTGAAAGAATAATACATTTGCCACATTAGTCTCTCTCTTCTTGTGTACTCTGTGTGTTTTCTGAATCATCAGAAAGCAAATTACAAAAACCGTGGCACATCATTCCTAAATATTTCCTTATACATTTCTGAAGAAAAAGGACATTCATTTCATAAATATGATACCATTATCACACCTGAGAAAATTAACTGTAATTCTGCAATATCATCTAGTATACTGTGTATATTTCAATTGACATAATTGTCCCCAAAATGTGTTTTATAGTCTTGTTTCTTTTTCTTTTCTTTTCTTTCTATTTTTTTTTTTTTTTGAGTCTTGTTTCTTTTTCAATCCAGGTGCCAAAGTTCATGTTTTGTCCTTGGTTATGCCTCTTTAGGCTTTTAATCTAAATAGGCTAACACCCTTTTTTTCTAGGTTTGAAAGATTTAAAAAATAAAAATACAGTTAATTTGAATATCAGATAATAATGACTCATCCTTTAGTATAATATATACCATGCTTACACTAAAAGATGATTTTGTTGTTCATCTGACATTCAGATACAACAGTGTCCTATATTTCATCTGGAAACTTTTTAGAAAGTTCAGGCCAGTCATATCATTGAGTAACTCAATGTCTGGATTTGCTTGTTTTCCTAGGATTTCATTCTGTTAAACAGGTTCTTACAAAAACGTTTCATGGGGGATGTTGTAAGTTTCTTATTGTGTGACATTGGGAAGCAAATCTCAAGTTGTCTCATTTGTGAAGCTAAGTTTAATTACTGAATGAAGATGGTGACCACCAAAACTCTCTAGTTAGAAGCATCTTCTTTTGGAATCACTAATTTGTGGGGGTGATCTTCTAGGACAAGGTAATTATCCTGTTGCCAATAACCTTTTGTGCAATTATTTTAACACTCATTAGTGGTCATTTCCTGAGTCAATATTATACTGTGGGTTGCAAACTGATTTTCTAATTTTATCATTCCTTTTATATTTGCTATTAGCTGGCATTTATCTGTAAAGAAGGCCTTTCCTTCTTTTATGCCCTCTCCTAGAGTATCACTATGTACCAGTGAAACTTAAAAAAAATTTTTAATTTGTTATAATTCATTATTGCTATTATTCTTTTTATTCTCACCTCCCTCCAGTTTTGAGGAATGGAAATCCCCTTCAAGTTCGGTCTTTGGTGCCT
Organism: Nasua narica; assembly: GCA_028533885.1. Taxonomy (NCBI): domain Eukaryota; kingdom Metazoa; phylum Chordata; class Mammalia; order Carnivora; family Procyonidae; genus Nasua; species Nasua narica. Next base: position 63,426,703 of record CM052800.1, on the reverse strand, counting down.
TGGTTATAACCCCCTTTTGTCTTTGAGTGCTTCCTTGCATTCTATCATTAAAGACATTTCCCAGGCCCATTTTTTACTCGTTTTGCCCAAGGAGCAGGAATCAGCTTTTATCCCCCAAAAAGCCTGTGACAGCTCTCAGTTTCCTGCTGTCCTGCTTTGTGATACCAGCATTGGACCCCGTGCACGTGGCCAGCTGTAATGATGGCCAGGTTTGTCAGTAGATGGCACTGGAGGGACGCTGCAGGAAACGGGGTTTCTGGCCCGCCGGCGTCCATCTTTCTGTTCCTCCAGTGGGGCCGCTGCCAGCCCCGCGCAAGAACACCCAGCGTCCCTCACTCTCTGGTGAGCCTTCCTGGCTCCTTGGCCTGCAGGGTTTTGCTTTGCAGTCGTGGTGCCTGGTTTCCTGCTTGCCAGCCTCAGCCTCCCTTACTCCAGTGGGATGTGTGCCGCTGTCCCGTTGGCCAGCGGCAGCCCGCCCGCTATGGACCGACCACGGTCCAGGATGATGCTGTAAACTTCTCCGCCATCCCGTGGGCTACCACCCCTTCTCTCTCAGGAAGTCTGAACCTTAGTTTTGAGGATTCACTGGATTAACTTGGTGTGTCCTTGGCTTTGAGCCCAGTGTGGAGCTGCTTGCCATGAGGAAATGGGATGCTTGTATTCTATGGCAAGCTGGGACAGCACAATTAATAAAGCCATATATATATATATATATATATATATATATATATATATATATATATATATATATAAAATGGGATAAAATAAAGCAAATATAATGGGATCCCAAGAGGCAGCTCACTAGCTCACTAATGATGAGTTCAAGGATGGGGGTGTCCCAGCTTGTTTGAGCTCCTGTAACAAAAACACCAAAAAGACCTGGTGCCTTATAAACAACAGACATTTACTTCTCACAGTTCTGGAGGCTGGGAAATTCAAGATCAAGGCCTCCATAGAGTTGGTGTCTGGTGAGGGCCCGCTTCCTGGTTCACCGACAGCCATGAGACCTCCCATGGTGGAGGGGGCCAGGGAGCTCTGGGGTCTCTCTTATAAGGACATTGATCCCATTTGTGAAGACTCCATTCTCATGACTTAGTCACCTCCCAAAGTCTCTGACCCTAGTACCCTTGTTTTAGGGGTTAGGTTTCAAATTACAAATTTTGGAGGGACATGAACATTTAGTTTATAACAAGTGATATGGGATTGAGTCTTCCTATAGTTAGGAAAGCTTCCCCACACCCAAGCTGTAAAGTAACTTCCTCAAGTATTTGTTTAATATTTTTATAGTTTTCTTTTAAATTTACATCTCTGGTCTATTTGGAGACCATTCTGATGTATAGTGTGAGATATGGGTCCAATTTTATCTTTTTCCAAATGAATATCCAGTCACTCAACACCACTTATTTAAAAGTCCATCGTTTCCCAAATAATCTTAGATGCCCTCTAGTAGTTTCCATATGTATTTGGGTCTATTTTTGGATTTTCTGTTCCCTTCCCACTCTATTCGTTTGCTGGTACCACAACTTTTTCATTAGAGAGGCTTTATAGTCTGATTTAATACGTGTTAGGGCTAGTCCTCTCTTACTGCTTTTATTTTTCAGGATTTTTCTTCCATTATTGTATGTTTATTTTTCCATATGAACTTTAGAATTAGCCTGCATCACTCTAGGAAAAAGTTTACCTTTATTTTAATTGGAATCACATTTAAGTATTACTTGGGAAGGATTGTCATCTTTAATGTGTTGAGTTGTTTTATGTGGGAACAAACAATGTCTTTCAATTTCTTCAAGACGTTTTTAGTTTATAGAACTGTTTGTCACTTTCTGAAGTTTTTCTAATATAGTTTTGGCACATTTCCGTAAGTATTTTATCCTATTTTGGTTTCTATATTAAATGACATTGTATCTTTTAAATGGTTACTGTTTGTATTTTTGTATATATGTTTCAGGTAAATTTTATATTATGGCACTTTATAGAAATTATTATCTTTAGTACTGAGTCTTTGTTTTCTAGGTGTAGTATTACATGATCTACATAGAGATATAATTTACCTCTCTCTCAAGTCTTATGCATCTGAATGTTTATGATTATTAACTTTTATTTCCAATACTTTGCTACATAGCAGTGGAGTGGAGGACATAACTGCTTTGTCCTTGATCTTAATGAGAATTGTTTCTCCATTAAGTAGGATGCTGGTTTTTGAGCTGAGGTGTAAAGTTTTTTTATCGTGTTAAGAAAGTATATCTTAATTTTTATGTTATTTTTCTGAAATTAAGAATGAGTGTTGAAATTTGTCAAAGGCTGTGCTACATTTTACTATGTGTTCACAATTATTTCCTTTCCCCTCCTTCTATCATGATTTATTGTTGGGAGAGAATACTTCACCTGTACACTGATTTTGGGTCTGAGCATGTGACTTGCTTTAAACAATGGAATTTGATCAATAATAGTAGTGGTTCAAGTTCAGAGTCTGAAGCATCATGTGTTTCTGCTCACCCCTCTTGAATTTCCACCTCTACCATCAAAAGCACATGCCCTTGGCAGTTGTTTATCTCAAATGGAGAAGCTTATGGAGCCCACCTGAGTCCATGCTGAAGCCTGAAGCGTAAGCATCCCTACTAACCTACAGACTGGGGAGTGAGAACAAGAAAAGTACTTGACCCTGTAAGTCACTGAGATATCGGGGGTGTTTATTACTCACTATTTTCATCCTGGTAATAGCTCACTAACACAAAGTCTTTTTTGTCATCTATACATCTAATCACATGGCATCTTTCTCCTTAGATCTAACTAAATGATGAACTATAGGAATGAATTTACTAATAATGAAGCTTCATTGTCTGGGAATAAACCCCTCTTGATTATGATGCACTCTTTAAACTTGGTTTTAGATTCTGTTTGTTGACATTTTATGGATTGTTCTGTTGCCAGTCATGAGTGAGACTGCTATATATAAACTTACCAGTGGCATTGGTTATCTCCTTGCTTGTATTTCTCATTTTTTTCTGTCTTTCTTCCTTTATTAGGCAAAATAATGGTTTATCTATTTTGTTGTAGTTTTTACAAAAAGTCAGGCATTTTGATTTATTGGTTTCTACTATTTTTCTCTTCTCTACCTCATTACCTTTGCTTTTAACTTTATTATTTCCTCCCTTCTCTTTTTTTTAAGAAAATGTTTTATTTATTTATTTGACAGAGAGGAAGAGATCACAAGTAGGCAGAGAGAGAGGGGGAAGCAGGCTCCCCACTGAGCAGAGAGCCTGATGTGGAGCTCGATCCCAGGACCCTGAGATCATGACCTGAACCGAAGGCAGAGCATCAACTTACTGAGCCACCCAGGAATTCCCCCCTTCCTTCTCTTTATTTTGCTTTACTTTGCTGTTCTTTTCTAATTTTTAAGATGGGAGCTCAAGTTATTTATTTATTTTCATTTTTTTAATATGCTTGTTGCTGCAAGAATTTAAGACTATGGCTTTTCTGTGGTTCCTGTTTTAACTATATTCTATTGATTTTGTGTTTTCATTATGATTCTTTTTTATAAATTCTGTCCCTTATTTTTCCCCTTTTGTCCTAAAAGTTACTTAATAGAGAATTTAAAAATTTCCAAATGGAATCTCTAGTCTTAGAAAGAGAAGAGGAGCAAGACATGGAAGTAAAGATGTTTGTTCCATTTCAGGCTTCCAGAACTTTTAGTTTTGAATGAAATTGAAAATCTTGCTTATTACCTGAAACTGCATTTAAAAATTTTCCAATACAAGGGGCCTGTTTATTTTCTATGGGTGATCAAAATAGCTAGGGAAAAAAAACCTGTTATAGAACCTATCAAGTTTTCATCCAAGGGCAGCAAAGCAATAAATTTACTGAACAAATTAATGGTGAGTGATGAAAAACAATAAAATCGATTTGTTATTGCAGCTAGGCTTTTGTTAGCTTTTATATCAGCTTTGTGAAAATTAGAAAAAGGTGTTCCCCTGGGTGAAAGAGTCCTGCATGGTTGGAGGATTTCTGGCTGAATATCAACCCCAACTTGAATTCTGTTTCTTTAACTAGGAACTTTAGCTCAGCCAGAAACTGTACAGTTGATCCAGCAAACTCTGGATTGCTCTCTACTAAGCCTAGTGGGTTCGTTAAAGTAGCAACTGATTGCTAAGACATTACATCTTGAATGCTCTCACCCCAAAAAGGAAGTGATGGTTATATGACAGGATAGAGAAGGTGACAAGATAGAGGTGTTAACTAGTGCTATGGTGGTGATCATTTTGCAGTGTAAGAGTGTATCAAATCATCACGTGGTATACCTTACACTTACACAATGTTATATGTCATTTATATTTCAATAAAGCTGTGGGGGGAAAAAAAAGAAAAAGGAAAAGAAAAAAAAAGAAAAAGATACCACCAAGCTCATTATATTTGAGACTAAGATTTATTCACACACAAAAAATAATCACAACCAAATATACACTAATTTAAAAAACAAAAGATTATAGTGACATAAAATTTTATATTCTCTTTTTGTAAATGTGTAAAAGTATTTTGCTTGCATCTACATAAATTTCATAAAAGAAGAGCAAACATTACAATGCAGTGACAGCTTGCATTTCTTATATGAAAAGAACATAGACCAAACCCTGAAGCTTTTAGTTTACAGGAGTGTTACCAGGAAGCCACACACTAAACTAATGATCAAAACCGGTATCTATTTCCAGATCCATATACATATACATTCACCAACTAAGCTGAGAAATAAGCATTTCATATTGTCTCCCATCCCGCTAAAATGTATTATTTCTTTTTACTAAAAGCAGAGTGAGAAATTGCATTTTCTTCTTTTAATTGACCTCACTAGATGCACTATCTAATTCATGAGAATTGCGAAATTTCAGGTGTTTATCTTCTTCCACACTCTTGGAGTCTAGGACTAGCTCCTTTTCGTGGCTTTGATCTATTTGGCTCATGAGTTCACTGCTGACTTCAGAATTTTCCTGACTACCAATCTCATGGGAATGCTTACTGCTCTCATCACTTGCTCTCAGCTTGTACTCCCTGGTGTGTCTGCGTCTCTTGGTTTCCATACTATGATCATCCAGCTGACTGGTCTCCTGGCTGTATTTTGCATTGCTGTCCCCATCAGAAGTCCCCCGCACTGTCTGGGAAAGAAGGACGGCATTGAAGTCATCTTCTGTACTCTTACTTTTCACAAGTGATGTCAAGTCCTCCTCTGTAGAGTCAGGATACTGAATCACAGAACAAACGGAAGAAGAATTAAATGAAGAGCCAGAGATGGGAATATTCTAATTCTGCTTTCTAACTTTTAGACCAATTATACTGAAAATTATCTAAATTTGGCTGCAGCAGAAAAGAGAACTAGCATGTTATTTTGTTTTTTACCGAGCCTTTTCACATATTCATCTCCTTTAGTGTAATAGATACGTAAATTGGGACGCCTGGGTGGCTCAGTTGGTTGAGCATCTGTCTTAGGCTCAGGTCACGATCCCAGGGTCCTGGGATCGAGTCCCACATTGGGCTCCCTGCTCACTGCAGAGACTGCTTCTCTCTTTTCCTCTGCCCTCTGTGTGCGTGTGCGCTCTCTCTATCTAGCTCTAACTCTCTCTCAAATAAATAAATAAAATCTAAAAAAAAGATTAAAAAAATTAGATACGTCAATTATGCATTTGATAAAGACTATGATGTAGGTCTCATGATCTCTGTTTTACATAAAGGGAAAATGAACTGAAAGCTAAAAAGTAAAATGATTAGTAAATGGCAAGGCTATGTGTTAAATTCAGATCCTTCAACTATAGATTAAGCATAATTTGCAACTCTATAGTTCATCTTAAGTATTTAACTTCAGAACATGACCATTATACTGTGAAAATAATTGCTGTTTTCCAAAGTTTTTTTCTTTTTTTTTTTAAAATATATATTTTTAAGATTTTATTTATTTATTTATTAGGAAAGAGAGAGAGTGAGAGAGAGCATGAGAAGGGAGAAGGTCAGAGTGAGAAGCGGACTCCCCATGGAGCTGGGAGCCCGATGTGGGACTCGATCCCTGGACTCCTGGATCATGACCTGAGCTGAAGGCAGTCGCTCAACCAACTGCGCCACCCAGGGGCCCTAAAGTTTTTTTCTTTAATCTAAAAAAGTGAATAGAATAAATGCTTGAGAGCTAGGATTTGGAAAAAGATCATTGTGATTGAGAGACAAAAGTAGGGAGAAATTGCATGGACTTAAACATAAAATCACCAAGTGAGAAAAGGTTTTGTGTTCAATAGCCATAAATTAGGGGCACTTGGGTGGCTCAGTTGGTTGAGCACCAGATTCTCGATTTTGGCTCACGTCATGAGCCCAGGGTCACGAACTCAGTGTGGAGTCTGCTTGTCCCTCTCCCTTCCCTTTTACCCTCCCCCCCGCTCTCTCTCTCTAAAATAAATAAATTTTAAAAATCTTAAAAAAGTCATAAATTAATAATTCTTACTGAATGAATGAATGAATAAATTAATGTGAATAGACACACTCTGGTTTCCTAGAACTGGGCTCTAATCATAAATATCCGATGTGTCTGTTTAAGGATTTACCTGGACTTCATATGTGTGGGACTTCTTAGATCTGGACCTCAGTCCATGAGCCACACTGTCACCTCGGCCATCATTTGAGTCTCTTGTGGGAACTGCTGGAGTGAAAAATTGGGTTGCTGGAATGTCAGTGGGAAAATCAGTGACCACTTCATCAGATTCATCAGACTGGTTCGAATCGTCATCTACGTCATTGGAATCCACAGAATCCTGGCTGTCCACATCGTCTCCGTCATCATCATCCACATCCTCATGGCTTTCATTGGACTTGCTTGAGAGGGTCTGAAAAAACAAGATGGCCAGAAAAATTTGGGTAAGGGTTTTTATTTTCCCTTAGTCTTTATAGTGCATTAGTCTTTCAGACTAACTTGGTTTCAGAATCTTTGCATTCACAACAGTGTATTCAGTGGCTTCTAGGAGTTGAGCAAAGTGAGTATCTTCCAATTTCTTTTTTAATTTCTCCTAGAAGCAAAGTGAGTATCTTCCAATTTCTTTTTTAACACCAGGATAAATGGAATCATAATCTGAGGTATTTTTCTTGCTTTTCCATAAATAATTACTTTCATAGACATTTTCAAGCCATATATATGAGTATAATGTTTCTATGGAGAACATTGCCTTTCCTTGTTCATATTAGACACTATTTAAGTTACCAAATTCAATGATGAAATAAATACAGATACATAATTGTGAGATTACTTTTTATTTGAAATGAGAATTCTCAGGAGATTGGAGCATCCATGTATTAATGCATACACCAAAACCTAACCCCCCCATCAGCATACATAAGCAAAAGGTGACTCCATTATGCTTGTGTATAAACTGCAACTCAAAGCTGTCAACCAAATTAACCACTGAATGTCTATTAAACTTCTGATTAGCAAATATACTGGATTATTTATCTAACTTTCCTAGTTAGAGATTCTTAGCAAATTCAAACAGATCATAAGGAAAACAAATTTAAATGATCTTTTTGTTTAGCAAATATATCAATAGTCCTAATAAAAACAATAGCTGTCACATAAACCATTATGTTAGGAACAGAAATAGTTCCCTGAGATAAAATCTTGGCTTTCGTAGGCATTATTAGATGCTTATCAGATATTAGATAGGACATTTACAAAATACCTTAAAGAAATGTTAAGAGGCTTACTATTTCAAATAACAGACATTAATAAACATTTCCTGCCACACTAAACTTATCTGAAGAAACTTGGTATTTCTTTTCTTTTTTTTAAAATTGTCATATAATGTATTATTTGCTTCAGGGGTACAGGTCTGTAAATCATCAGGCTTACACAATTCACAGCACTCATCATAACACATACCCTCCCCAATGTCCATCACCCATCCACCCCCCTACCCCCCTTCACTCCAGCAACCCTCAGTTTGTTTCCTGAGAGTAGGAGTCTCTTATGGTTTGTCTCCCTCTCTGATCCCATCTTGTTTCATTTTTCCGTCTCTTCCCCCCACAACCACCTGCCCTGCCTCTCAAATTCCTCATATCAGAGAGCTCATATGATAATGAAACCTGGTATTTCTAATGGTTAGTAAATACATGTTTTCTTTCTGAGCATGTTTTTAATTGGCAATTTACTGTAACATTTGCTAATAGAATATTGTCATTTTCAAACCCAGGCCATGTCATTAGGAGAAAGAGGGTCTTCTTTCATCTCTCCAAGGCATGGTTGGCTTCTGATTCATGGTGAGGACTCACCTTTTGTTGAAAGTCATCACTTTCTTGAGAAAGCACAGTGTTCTGAGGAAGGAGAGACACATATCAATTTATGTCAAGCATGTCTCATATTTTAATTCAAAAGTTAGCCTTTTCTATCCAAAGCAGGTCTTATTTTCCAGCCTCGTGTATGGGTGGCTTAAAGTAGGGAAAAGCCGACATAACCAGATCAACTGCTACTTTGAGCTCACATTTACCAACAGGCAGAAAAGATCCATTTAGTTGGTCTGAATGGCCTGAATGATTGGCCTGCATGATGGCTGCTTTTTGTTGTTCTTTAATTGTAAGAAATTTAATTCTTAAAATTAGTTAAAATTAAAAATACCTGTAGTGCTAGGAAAGTCTGCTTCTGAGATGGGTCAGGCTTTAGCCATGTAGCTACAGCACCTGCGTGTTTGTGGTAAAGCTACAAAAAATGTTGCATATTTGTCATTATTAAAGAAACAAACATAAGGATCTCTAAGTGATAAACTGAAAAAACAAACTATCCTTCACTGATCTTGGTAGATAAGCATAATACGCCTCTCTAGGGTCAACCAGAGCCTGAGACACCTCTTTTATCATTTCCTTTTTCTTGCAGATTCACTTAATATACTCTTACACAGCACTTCCTTAGGTCAGGCAACCTTTCAAAGTGATTTACAAAAATATTCATTTAATCCTCTCAACCCCCTGTGAGATAGGTATCGCTATTATTCCCATTTTACAGATCAAGAGAAACTCAGCTGCAGTGAAGTTAAGTGGCAGAGCGGGGGTTCAAATCCAAGCCGACCAGCTCTTCGCAATGACCATTCTGTGCCTGCGGGACACTGTGCATTCCTGTCCTATGCTTGCTAGTGGAACTTTCCCCTCAGATAGAGCATGTCTAAAGCAGAGGGGCCCTAAATTAGTGGTGATCTTCATTGTTTCCTCTGTGGAACAAGGAGGAACTCTCTGAGGCTGTGCTGTCTGAGACAGTATCCTCTGGTCGTGTAACATGTGATTATTTAATTTAATTAAAAGGAAATATAATAAAAAATTCAATTCCTCAGTTGTAGTAGCTATGTTGTAAGTTCAGTGGCCACATGTGTCTAGTTGCGCTCTGGGTGGACCATGCAGGATTATAATATTATTATAATATTAACATCATGGCAACAAAAGTTCCATTGCTCCAAGGTGCCAGAGGCGTGAATGGAATGGTCTTTCCTTTAGCCAAGTTATTTATGTGGAAAGGGCAGAGGAGGGGAAATTGCTCTGAATAAGTGTCATCTGATGGGCTGTATCACCCAGAGCCAATCCCTTCCCTTCCCTGTCATTGAGAATGAGAGCCCTGGCCTTTCCACAGTCCTGTTCACCACCAGCCACCATGTGGGGGAGGGGGAGGGAGGCAACCAGTTAGTAGCACTTGGGCTTTCCCCCAGGGCTGACTCCAACCAGAGCAGCTTCATAGTGGGCTTCTCTGAAAGCTTTTGCTGGAGGAAAGGGTTCCTTGCCTTAAAAGGATGTGAAGGTACTGTTCTAGAGGAGTTCCATGTTTCCCTCTCTATCTCTCTCTTTTTTTTAACCTAAAATACATACAGAGGACATGTAAATATGTTATAATTTATATATATTTAATATATATATTTCCTGCTGCTACATGTAATAAGGGCTCAGGAAGAAGGCATTTATACGTTAAATTTATGATTTAAAACAAGGTAACATGAAGACAATATAGATGAACAAAACAAACAGATTAAAACCCCCCTAACAGTCATAACACTCACAGATAACAATGTTCATCTTCAGAGGGATAGCCTTATAACTTTCACATATTTCTGACTAGCTCTAAATTTCTAGGATTCTGGAAGGTTGAACTCTTCACTTATCTCCTAAATATAATTGAATAATTTTATACTGTTATAGCTTTTTGTGTCATATTTATTCTATGAAAAAGTCACCAATTCTTGCCTCAAATAGTGTGAACTCTATCTTTTCTGGAAATGTTAAATTTTCTGGCCCATTATTGTGCTTCAGTACTTGTTTTCTCAAATCAGTTGGAAAACAGACACGCCTATACCCACCTACGTGCGCACCCAAACACATGCAGCAATATTTCCCCTAAGTCTTCATTCAGCAATCTATTTTCAGGGACCCCAGGCAACTCTATACAGGCCTTTATTCTGTTCATCTGGGATTGAACTCTGTGTGCCTTTTAGTCTGAGCTCCTCAGGACAATGCCCGTTTGTTGTTTGGCTGGCACAGTTTCACCCATTTTGGAGGAGCATGGACATCTATTGATTTGGTCTTAGGTTTGGTTAGAAAATTGTTAAAGCCAGCTGATAAGCATAACAGATCCAAACAGCATAAAAACCTTTCTTTTCATAATGGGTTGCTTAGCAAATATCTTAGGAGATATTATGAATATTATGGTCATACAAACAGTCCAGTGTGTGAGACCGATTTTAAACTTGGTAAAGCAAAGGATGGAATTTTCTATGTCTAGTACAGTATGTTGACTCATGGAGAGAAAAAGTCCCATGACTTCATAGAATTACTTTTACATAAATGATAATGGCCCAGAGAACTAGTTTGGTGTTAAGAGCATGTATTTACTAAAGACCATACAGATCTTCCGCAACGTGCAACGGGGGTATGTCCCAATAAACCCATCGCATGTTGAAAATATGGTAGGTCAAAGTTGGATTTACCACACCTAACCTACTGGGCATCTTAGCACTGCTTAGCTTAGCTTAAGCATGCTCAAAATGCTTACAGTAGTTTGCGGGTGGGCAAAAGCATCTAACACGACGCCCATTTTATAATAAAGTCATGAATTTCTCATTTAACGTATTGAATACTAAAAGTGAAAAATGGAATGGTTGTATGGGCACAGAATGGTTGAAAGCGTTTTGGTGTTTACCCTCGTGATGGCCTGGCTGACTGGGGGCTGTGACTCACTACTGCTGCCCAGCATCCCATACATCAGCATCCCAGGAAAAGATCTAAATTCAAAATGTGAAGTATGGTTTCTACTAAATGCATATGGCTCTCCCACCATCATGAAGTTGAAAAATTGTAAATGGAACCATCAAAAGTTGGAGCCCATCTGTAACCGTGCTTAGTACTGGCCTAGGTTGAAAGCCGGCAGTCAATAAATACTTATCAGTTAACAGCATGGCTATGAAAATAAGTAAAATGGCAACAAATATGTTTGCGGTGCCTCTGGTGCAGCTGCATAAATGTCTTAACTGCATGATAAACCTGAAAGATGCTTACCTGCTTTTCCTCAGAGCTCCCAGAATCAGCCTGCTTAATCTTCGAAACAGAAAAGATTGAGATTACAATGTGAATGTGTTCCTAGTACAGGGGAGCACACATTTCATTTATTTTGAGAAATATCCTTTGAGATCCAGCTGTACTCACCGGAATGGCATAGGCAATGCCTAAGAGGCAAAAGCAAATCACTGCAATTTTCATGGTGATTTTTCCTGCAAAATATTTTGTAAGGAATATTTGATTTCTTCCTAGGGTAAAACAGTGATACCTGTTTATGCTACCGCACTACAAAATCATTACAAATAAAATGTATTTCCTGTAGAACATTTTCTACCTTTTGGAGAAAACTTGTGTTTCAATCACTATGGCCTTCTGAATTATTATTTGTAATGCCTTCTCTTACTCCATCTCTCACTATTAGGCAAGTGAGAGAGGAATCTCACAAGTCCATATTCCACTTTAAGATTTAGAGTTCCGGGGATTATATCATTAGTACGTGACAGCTCCAGCTAGCTCAACCTAAAAACTGATCATTAGTAATTTAATTAAAATAATAAGCTGCTGTTGGAATATTTATTTCTCAGGGAAGAAAAACACAAAGGGAAAGAGGGAAAACTATAGAATGAAACTTGCTTTCTTCATTTTTCCAGCATGCATTTTAAGTGTGATTTTTAACTTAAATTATTAAAAAAGTACTATTTCGGTAAAATGAGGCTGTCTCAAAGCTCAGTTACTTAAGAAAGGCATTCTAGAAATCTGAAACAAAAACCAAAATATTGAAAAGAGTCAACAGCTTTTCTATTCATTATAATAAGTCTACATAGTGTTATAGAGGTATCTTGGTGAAGAATTTAAATGCAGAAGTGAAATATTCAGAATGGGTTTTTTTTTCCCCTTGAAAATAGGATGGACACATTTTATCATTGAAACATAGCATAATCATTAGCTTACATTGCCACTAAAGATCCTTTTCCTTTTAAATGCTCCCACAGCCATTTACCCATTAAAAAGAATGTGTATATAGTCATTCAAAAGGGGCATAGAATTTTTCTTTTTTTTCTAATTGGAAGAAATCATTTCAGTTCTTTTGAGGACTCCAAGTATTTTTGAGTTACATAAATGACTGACTTTCAAAATACCCGGTTACCTTTCCTCCAGGAAATCTGTAATGTATCTGGCATGCTCAATTAAAAGACTAGAACAGAGTGAGTCTGCTTAAGAGCTTTACAGTTCAACTCTTTTCCTTACAACTTGCCCTTCCCCCCAAGACATGAAGCCGAATGCCTGGGACAGCGAGGTGCCGGCTTACCTTGCTCTGTGGCTGGCTGAGAAGAGAGCCGTTCCTGGATGATGCTGCACTGCTCGCCTTCTCTTCCTGCTACTGACAATCAGGACCTCCCAGAATTTAAATGCTGCCCCAGACGATCGCCACCAACACAGGGAGGCGGAGAAACGTGTCATGAGGTTTTTTGCCGCTGCCCAACCCACTTGCTCCCACACTTCCCCCTTCTGGTTTTTGTGGTTAAAAAACAACGAAACAAACACACAAAAACTACCCTAGAGTTCGAACGTTGCTGATGTACAATATCATTAACTAGCTTTTTCATTTACGGAATTGGCATTCAGCATCATGGAAGGGCGTGTAGGTAGGGGTCCTGTAAAAAAGTGGGGAGGAATGACTAGTTCTTTGAGAGAGTTTTTAATTTCTGAATTAGAAGAAAAAAATATGGATATAAGCCAGTCTTAAATGAAATGGAATAGATTTTGGTTTCTTTCGGGTTAAATGACAGATTAAGGTAATACATGCAACCAAATTTGCCTCACAACCATATTTGCTTAATAGCTGCTGGGCTTTTGTTCAGGTGGAGGAAGAGTTCAGAGAGGCTCCCTCTGTCCTTTGCTACTCAGGCTCAGCATTGTGATTTCCAGTGTGTAGCAGCTTGTCATTTAGACAAATGACATTACTAACACTGAATTCCATGTTTATGCCCCTTAAGTTGGATTTACAATGACCATTCAAGGACATGAATTTTTGTCCCACCGTTTGAATTGTGCGGAGGTGGTGAATCGGATAATTTGCTGTATAAGACCGAAGAATGGTAATTTACTCTGTGGGCTGCAGAAGTAAAGCAGCTTCTGATGGGGAGTGTTACTGCTTGAGAAGGCTGCCTCTGGGGCCAGAGTGTGGCTCTGAGTCCCACACTGACATCCATGAGCTGTGTGACCTTGGGCAAATCACTAGCCTCCCTGTATTTGTTTCTTCTTCTGTCAAATGCACATGCTATTGCCTAGCTCACGAGCATTGTGAGAAATTTTAAATGAATTGGTATGTGTAAAACTAACAATGCTTGGTACCTATTATATGTATATTTTAAGCACTGTGTGTGTTAACTATTCCTGAAATTTTTAGGAAGAGCACATAGTCATCATTTGTAATGTCTGTAAGTGGAATAGGTTATTAGAATGCGGTTAGATTATCAAGAGGGTAATTTGCACATCGGTACAGGAATGGATTGATTTATGAATCATCTTTTTTCTAGTTTTTCTCCCCAATATATATAAAGTTTGTTACTTAATAAATAAAACGAAAAACATTTTTCTATATTAAAAAAACCTTACTGGGTATTTAAAAGGTATTTAAATGAAAGAAAATTACAGATAAATTTTGAATATTGGAACAGAAATTAGGGGTAACAAAGCTCTGAGTCCATTTTAAATATTTAATATTGTTTTGAGATGACTTAACTTCTTCATCTATTTTTCTCAGTAGTGAAATGGGGGTTGCACTATTCATTTACCTCACATCTCACACTGTAAGAATTATCTGTGAGATTAAAGATAAATGGTTTTATTTATTATTAGTTCTATCTAAGGTGTCGGCTCCTGTTTACTAAATGCTGCTTTTAATAGAAATATGGATTAAATAATTTCTTGCAGTGTTATTCAGTAACTATAACCCATAGGTTTTGTTACATTTGGCAGTGAGGGGTATGTCTATTTTGGATGCAATCCAAATGAGTTGATATTATTAGTCTGTGGGATCTAATGACACATTTTAATAATTCAGATGGCAGCTATCTCTATAAAACATAAAGCACACAGGTTATAAAGTTTCAAAACAAATGTCTTTTTTTTAAAATAAATTTCTTAGTTCCGTTTTTAAAAATTGTTTTTTCCCTTTAAACATATTACCCGCATAAATGTTATGTTGTCCATTTAGTGGGGGGGGGGGGGGAAGTTCACAAATTCTAAAAACAAGATTTCCACAGGACTCACTATGGTTTTCTTTGTGCCCACGGGAATGATTTAATACAAACTTAGAGAGTTATAGGAATAGGTTTTGCTGGAGTGGAGCCATGTTGAGAGGGACCATGTGACCCACCACAGCACTCTTCCGGTCATAGCCCCAACGTGCCACACGATGGCAGCATTTCTGAAAGGGATTTCAGACAACAAATCTGGTTCTGTTTCCTCATTCCCGCAGAATAGGACATTTCACATATTTAATGACAGAACTGTAAAACAGCTGTGGGGCCTTCCATTTCTTGGAACGCCAGGTGAGAAAATATTTCCCAACAATGCTCCGCTACCCAATAACAAGGAACACAGAGGCCAAGAGAGAGAAAACATTCCTGTTCTGCTCTGTCATAGTTTTCAGCAGTCCCAGGTAGAAGCTATTGTCTCCTTCCCCACTTCCCACACTCACTCAAAAGGTTACTGATTCCGAGATCTCACTCAGAGGAAAGACTTGTAAAATCATAGTTAAAGAATGTGTCTGGGACGCTTCAGAGATGAGAAGATAAAGTGATTTGTAATGGCATCTGTGCAAAGTATGAAATGGTTAGTGTGTTCATTCTGACTTTTGAAGAGGCTCCTTCTTCTTGCTTTTTGTAATTAAACATGCTGCTGACACTAGTTTTTTTCTGAATAAGATTTTTCAACTGTCAGAATTAACGTGTTAAATGATTTAGGTCAGAAAGGCTCAATGGGGAGACTTGATGTATTTCCATTCTTGTTTAGGCTAACGCTTGATTGTTAGAGTCAAAATGTCAAATCTATCAAATTCCTTGTAAATCTTGTATATGGAAAAGAAAAGGTTTAGTTGTTAAGCTGGAATGCAAAGAGAGATTTAAGATTGTAAAATATAGACACTATAAGAAGACATATGGGGACATAAAAAGAACATTGTATTTTCTTCTTGAATGACACGAAAATTTTCACATAATGGAAAAATTGAAGTGTCCAGATGTCACTGTTTTGTGGAGGTTTTTGTTTTGTTGTTTTTCTTTTTTAAAGACTTTATTTATTTATTTGAGAGAGACACACACACAGTGAGAGAGAGAACACAAGCAGAGGGAATGGGAGAGGGAGCTCGATGTGGGGCTGGATCCCAGGATGGTGGGATCATAATGTGAGCCCAAGGCAAATTCTCGACGACTGAGCCACCCAGGCACTCCGTTGTGGAGCTTTTTTGGTACTGATTTTCAGTTTATTTGGATATTTCTAATTACATTCTCAGTAAGGTATAATCAACTACTTAAACTTTTTCAGTTCTGCAAATAATTGCAATGTTCAAATAAAAATCTTATATCTTGGGTACCATCACTAATCTGTCATAGAGAAGTTGGGAATTGTAACTAAGCAGAAAACTCCCACAATATTCATCATTTGTAGTCTAAGGAAGAAAGGAGCATTATTTATTAGAGGAAAGGAAACAAGGGTGGAAGATAAGAGGGTGCTATTTTTAAGTTCAGACACGAAATTAGAACATTTCAGAAACAGAAAAAAAAAAGAACACCATAAAACTTTTATCCTATTGCTCAATAACTTAAATAATGAATTCAGCTCCTGAGAAAAGTGCCCTTACTATTGGTAAACGTTACTTACACTTAAAAAAGTTTCTTTAAGAAAATGGGAGCAGCAATTACGTGTGGAGTATAAAGAAAATCATGGAGGGCACTGTGAGAAGGAAGGGAAGGGTGAATGGGGGGAAATCGGAGGGGGCGATGAACCAGGAGAGACTGGACTCTGAGCAACAAACTGAGGGTTTTGGAGGGGAGGGGGTGGGAGTTGGGTAAGCCTGGTGGTGGGTATTGAGAAGGGCACATATTGCATGGAGCACTGGGTGTGGTGCATGAACAATCAATCTTGTAACATTGAAAAAATAAAATAAACATATTTGGGAAAAAAAAAAAAGAAAAAAGACAGGGGCAGGGGTTGGCAGTTGAGAAAACTGCCCCCCAGAACAACTCCTCAGTCCCGTATTTATTAGATACATGATAACAATCAACAAAGGAATCAAAGGAGATTATAGATAAGCAATATAGGATTTGTGGTTGAGTAAACACATTTAAAGGGATCATCTAATTAACTACAGATGATCTCTGGAGAAGGGGAGATAACAGAAAAAAGAGGCAGGCAGCGTTCCACCCTTAGTGGGCCCGGTGTTCCCAACTGCTCGGCTTCAAGGACGCATATCATCCTCTCCCCCAGAGGGCCTGTTGCTGGTACATGTTCATGCATGTTTGGTCAGTACATTGTTCTGAGGGACGGTTACATTATAGAGTAAATAAATATTCAATAAGTTGTTAGTGATTAACCACTCAACTCTGCATCCTTAAGAAATTTTGAGCATATAGTTTGTACTTATGAATTCAATGCACTAGGCTTGAATTCATAGTATATCATATGTGGGTATCTAATATTTGCTGGTACTCAAGAATCAGATAGTATTTTTCTATTAAAGTATAATTACCAACTCTGAGAGCATTCTAACACTCTTTAAGGCGGACTTAACATTAGTTGTTTTTCTTAAAAGGACACCATTCTTACCCTCATAGAGCCTCATGGAGACTTTAATTCATGAAAATTAACTAAGAAATTTGGAACTTTTGTAGCCAATGAGGGTCAGGGGGTGCAGTTAAATAGTAAACTCAGTGGGACTGTGGGTAGGGAAAGGCATATGGTGGAGACCCTGTGTCTACACTGGAGTACCGTGGGTATTTTGGGATTGGGCTCTGACAGGAAGACTCTCGTTCCCCGCAACATCAATCACAGCATCATAGAAGCCTATACCTGTGGCAACACAGGGAACAATACAGAAGCTTGTCATCAGATAAGACCCAAAGGGGGTTGGAGAGGGGGCAAAGCGGCAGAAATGTACAAATAGAAAGTCTAGCAGCTCAGGCCCAGTTAGTACAGTAAAGGCATTTTGCCACAATAAGCAATCAGTGATCAGGTTCTGCAGATTGTATTTGAGGGGAGAAAAGCATTCTTCGAAATTAGTTGATGAGAATTCTTATTTAAAATCTGATGTTTGAGGGTGCCTGGTTGGCTCAGTCGGTTGAGCGTCTGCCTTTGGCTTGCGTCGTGATCCCAGGATTCTGGGATCAAGCCCCCTGTAGGACTTCCTGCTCAGTGGGGAGTCTGCTTCTCTCTCTTACTCTCCCTCTGTGCTCTTTTTCTCTCAAATAAATAAATAAAATCTTTTTAAAAGTCTGATATTTGAATAATTCTTGGTAGAAAATCCATTAGAAAGTTAATATGAAAAAGAGACCACTTCAATATAGAATGGAAAAAAATCTCAAGAAAGAGGACAAAAACTGGACAATAAAAGAAACGGCTAAATTAGTTATTTTTCTAGCCACATTTGGCTAAGTTTTTTTTGTTTTCTTTTGTTTGTTTTGCCAGTATCTATTAAGGAAGAACTCACATTAATGTCTCTATTCCATGGAACAACATTTATGTTTTTAAAAATATAATAAAATAGGGGTGCCTGGGTGGCTCAGTGGGTTAAAGTCTCTGCCTTCGGCTCAGGTCATGATCTCAGGGTCCTGGGATCGAGCCCCGCATTGGGTTCTCTACTCAGCAGGGAGCCTGCTTCCCCCTCTCCCTCTGCGTGCCTCTCTGCCTACTTGTGATCTCTCTCTCTGTGTGTCAAATAAATAAATAAAATCTTAAATAATAATAATAATAAAATAACTAGTAATTAAAATTTGAGTCCTTTAATGTTTGAGTTTTTTAATAAAATGAAAAACCATGATATGCTCATCCCATAGTTTGTGTCAACAAATATTTATGCAGCAAATGAAAAAAATTAACCCTATTGCAAAATATATATAATTTTTATGTAAGTTGAGTCATTCCTAGTTATTTTCTGATGCTTTCTTCAAGTCCCAAATTGAACATCTCCTCTCGTACCTATTAGAAGTCACTATCAGGGGTGCCTGGGTGGCTCAGTGGGTTAAAGCCTCTGCCTTCAGCTCAGGTCATAATCTCAGGGTCCTAGGATGGAGCCCCGCATCAGGCTCTCTGCTCAGCAGGGAGCCTGCTTCCCCCTCTCTCTCTGTCTGCCTCTCTGCCTACTTGTGATCTCTCTCTCTCTCTGTGACATAAATAAATAAAATCTTAAAAAAAAAGTCACTATCAGGCAGAATGGATTACACCTGAGAACTTTAGGCAAGATTCCTGCATTCAAAGAGGGCAGGCGGTGAATTTTTTTACCGCCTATTTTTACCGGCTATTTTTACATGAGGTCCTCTGAGGTCTGGCATTCTTCTGTCTCTAGAACCTTATCTTTCACTGACTCCCTTTCTCATAGTCCATGCATCAAGCACACGGAGCCAATTGGAGCTCCCCAAAATGCCATGCTAGTTCCACGCCTTGCTCACACTGCGTAACACCTGTGCCTAGGATATCCCTCCAGTCCCATCCACACCTGCCTGTGAAATATTTTCATGTGAAATATTTTCTTTCCAGACTTAATTCACATTAAGTATCAAGGCATCCCCTATAAAGCCTTTTATGACCTTAATAGAAATAGCCACTTCCAAATTTTGTAGGTACCCTGCCCATGATCTAGCACAACACCTATGGTAACTTTATTGCCAGTACATTGCTTGTCTCCTTACACTAACAAGTAAACTCCCTTCAGGCAGGGCCTCGGTCTTAACTCATGTTTGTATCCACCATTTCCTGTTAGCAAATCAGTAGATGTCTGAGGAAGAAGCGAGTGAAGAGGCACACCATTATTAAGGCTTAGTCCTATGTATGCTACATATAATGTTTAGCATTTAGCATCAGCTCCAGGGACTGAGAACAACTAACTGCTGGGTTCTCAGAATAATTTGAACAGTAATCTCTCGCTTATCTGCAGTTTCGTTTTCCGCAGTTTCGCTTTCCGCTTCAGCTACGGGATAACAACTGCGTCTGAAAGCAGATAATCCTCCTTTTGCCGAATCATCAGAAGGTCAATAGTAGCCTAACTCTATGTCATAATGCTGTGTCATTCCCCTCACTTCATCTCATGGGCGTTGTATCATCTCACACCATCACAAGAAGGGTGAGTACAGTACAAGATGCTTTGGTAGAGAGACCAATTCACATAGCTTTTATTTGTTATAATTGTTCTATTTTATTATTGTTATTACTTTCCCACAGTGCCTAATTCATAAATTAAATTTTGTCATAGGCATGTAAGTATAGGAAAAAAATAGTATGTATATAGGGTTCAGTACTATCCACAATTTTAGGCATCCCTTGGGGTTCTTGGAGTGTATTCCTTCAGTTCCCAGAGGGAGGGACTGTATATACATTTTATTTTTTAATTTTAATTTTATTTTATTATTATTTATTTGACAGAGCAAGAGAGGAAACACAATCGGGGGAGTGGAAGAAGGAAAAGCAGGCTTCCTGTGCAGCAGGGAGTCTTGCGCAGGACTCAATCCCAGGACCCCGGTAATGACCTAAGCTGAAGACAGATGCTTAATAACTGAGCCACCCAGGCGCCCCTGTATATACATTTTAAAAATGCCATTCCAGAATATGAAAAGGCAGGATCTTCCCTCCTTATCTATGGGGCTCTGGCAAGCCGTTTATCTTGTCTGGGTCTCATGTTTCTTGATAGAGTTAATCTTGATTCTTTTTAAGGTCAATTTTGGCTCTAAAATTCTGTGATTCTATGTTTCTTTTTAAAGTTCATGAGGAGAGGGGCACCTGGGTGGCTCAGTGGGTTAAAGCCTCTGCCTTCAGCTCAGGTCGTGATCTCAGGGTCCTAGGATCAGCCCTGCATGGAACCCCGCATGGAGCCCAGCATTGGGCTCTCTGCTCAGCGGGGAGCCTGCTTCCTCCTCTCTCTCTGCCTGCCTCTCTGCCAACTTGTGATCTCTCTCTCTCTGTCAAATAAATAAATAAAATTTTAAAAAAAGTTCATGAGGAGTAAAATAGCGACATTACAACAGGAAGAACAAGCAAGAGATGACATTCAGATTGTAAGAGAAAAGAGAAGTTCAGATTAAAAACCAGAAAGGGAAGATTTTGACGCAAAGATTCTCTAGTAGGCTGACAGTCTGGTGAGCGTTGGAAGAGTCTTTAAGATGTTTTAAAGTAAACTATCATTTGTGGGTTTTTTTGCTATATTTTAAGTCATAGATGAAAAATTAATGAATATTATTTTAATAATATTAGTAAAAATAAAACTTCTTTTTAAGAGGCCAATCACTTCCAACATATAACTCTAATGAGTCGATCTTTAAGGTTCTGAGAATTTTTTATTCTTACCTCCCCAAATATGTGTTTTCTAAAGGTGTTTTCTCAGCATGGGTCACATGAATTTCTTTTAGATTCTGTTACACCAAGAGTGGGAGATTGAAGAGAAAGTGACTGAAGAGGTTGGCTTGTTTCTTTCCTGGAAAATGCTGCCTGTGGTTTTTAGAAGGCAATTTTATTGCCAAAGAGATCAAGAATATCAGCCTTCTCCATAATCTGGAGATGTTTTTAGATTTTTCTTTCCCGCATTCACATCCTCTTCATTTCCAAGCATCTGCAGATGTGACTGGTCTAGATAACCTATTAATTTCACTTTGTATGAGATGAAATAATTCAAGAGTTATCTAAAATCAAAGTTTGTGATAAAATTCTGTTCTGTTGTTATCCACTCATGTGTAACAAATTTCTACTGTTTGTTTTTTCCCTAAGAAACACTTCTTTATAACTATTATGACCTCAACATTTACTGTTTCTATGGTAATAAAGAGTGAGCCCAGAACTTTTGCTTTTACTGTTAAAAAGATATGAAAAATAATAATATAGTATTATAGATTTTCATGGAAAACCTATAATATTCGAGATTTTAAAATATACATTATGTCTAATATTCTTAACAACTACATGAATTCAGTATTATGATCTCAAGTTTTCGGGTAATTAAATGGAAGCCATTTACTGAGTGTGCAGTCATGTCTATATACATGATTTTGTTCACTCCTTACAAAAATGTTTGAGTATATATTTAAAGGGTCAGTAGAGGCCCAGAGAAGGGAGTGACTAGTTCCACCCGTCTAGGTTGGAAAAAACTTTCTAAAGGATGCTGGGATGCAATACAGAGGAGGAACTGGTTTTTAGAGACTAACCTCTAAGATGTGAATCAAAAGAATAAGCATCCAACTTTGACCAAACTTGTTTGAAAAAAAACAAGCATACAAAAAAAGCTATAAATGACAATAATATTGGTGAGAAATTTTGTTGATAGTGAGTAGTTTTGTTTCTCATAGGCTCAAATCTAATCAAAATGCAGAGCTTTATTTATCCACATGCCACACAGCTAATGTCATGCTATGATTATGAGCCACTCTGGGTCAGAGATTGTTAATATATCTCTGCTAATCTTATGCTGCTATGAATCACTAACTCGAAATACACAGATTAGTGATTATGGGTTAATATCATTAGTTTTGTGCTTAATACATACAATGACCTAAAATATTAGTTGTCTTGATTAGCTGAGCTTTGAGTAAATGGTTTGTCATATTTTAATGGTCATCGTATACCTAGACAAAGGAACCATGCAAAGGCACAAATTCATAGTTAGCCTTATATCTTGCTACATTTGGATTCATTATAGCACCTACCAGAATAATTGTGACAGGCATTGCCTAGATGCATGCCAAAAATTCTTCTTCAGACTAGTTTCTGGGAAGTGGCTACCCAGCTGAAACTACATTTTCCAGCTTTTTTTTTTTTTTACATCTGGGCATGGCCATGTAACTAGTTCTTGACAACAGAATATAAACAAAGTGATGAATTTTACTTCCAGGTTATAGTGCCTAAAAGGTTAATTGTGCCTCCTCCAGAGTCTTCTTTCTTATCCGTTGGCTGAATGAAGAGGACTTTGAAGGATTTTTGGAAAGCAAAGACCCAAGGGGGAGATAGCTTGAGCTGTCTGCTGACTAGGGACTCTGGTATTTTAATATTATATGAACCAGAGATAGGCTCCATGGTTTCAACTCCCTGATAGCTCTTACAACAGCAGCTCTTACCTTAATTAACGAAACCCCTGACATTACATGTTCAAACCATAATTTTTGAAGGTTAGCAAGTAGGCTCCAGATTCTAAACTCATGAGACTGGATTTACATTATGGTGCCATAACTTTATATATATATAATTTCTGTATTATAATTTCTACCTCGATAGTGAATTTTCTATTAATTTTTGCTTCCTCATTCCTAAAACCCTGAATTAGTCCATGTGAGATTACTAATATGTTAAAATTGGAGTTGATTCTTTTATACACTAAGTATGTGATTTATTTAACTCCAAAAGGAGATGGTGTATGATCTCATTTAATTCCAAAAGGAGTAGCAGTAGATATTTTAAATAATCAGGATAGCAGGTTACTCTTTGTCCTCTGTTTTTGTCTTTCACTTTTACCAGAAGTGAATTAGCCTTGGTACAGGTTTTTTGTCTCATGTTGTCTAATGTTGGAAATCAGAGAGCCTGATTTTACCTTGACTATACTACAAACTCCACTAAATATTGTTAAATTAGCTTGCCTCTGAGAAGAGAGAGGCTAAGCTATCTCCCGGTAAATAATAAACCCATCTTGCAACTTCTCATTATTCACACAGCATCATTTACTTTATCTCTTAATTAGGCTACTTATTTTTTGGAGTATCTTTTGCTTTTCATCAGGGGCCAGACAGGGGAAGGTGGAGATGAAGTTAAAATCAATCTTACCTAGTTCCATTTGAAAACTTAAAGTCATGTTCTCTGCAGGTTTTGGATGATTTCTGTTTCTTGGAAGGAATGTGTTTATTGATTAATTTTAATCTTAGGTGACTTTTACCAGATCAAATATTGAGAGTGGTAAATTCTAAGGCACTTGAAGAATTTTTAAGCGCTCTACCATGGTTCCTAATATGGAGATAACCATAATTAGAGGAAAGGTAGATTACATTACAAACTGTTTATAGTGGAGAGCTGGAGTTTTGATGGTGTCTTGCATATTTCACTGTTGGTGAAATCCTGTATATTTCAGTTTCCCAAACTTGTGGTGGTCTTTTGGTCTGGGGATCATAACTTGGCAAGGGGGTTAGCCAGGGCTTTTAGTGAAGTAAAGAAGTCATGGATGACATATCAGCAGAGCTGGTACACCCACTCGTCTGGGTGGGGAGGAAGTGGAGGCTGGGGTCAGGCAAGGGACCTTTTTCTGCTTTTAGACCATGGCACAGCATCTCAGACTGGGGTTTCATTTTATTTTTGTTTATGTGGAGTTGGTTCAGACACAAGTAAAATTGCGGTGTCTTAACCTCCAGTAAGCTCTCAAATACATCTTGCTTCATCAAGGTCGGTCTCTTAAGAATGCATTTTGTATCTCAATGATGATGGTGTTCTGAATTTAGAAGGAAAAAAAAGTGACACACTTTCATTTCAATCTCATAGTCTGACTGTTCAGGGATGGAAATTACTGAAAAATATTTCATTTTTCTTTTTTACATGAAGGATAAGTTAATTTTCTTAAAATTCCTAATGTTTTTCCTAAAACATCTTATTTTCATAGTATTCGCATAAAATTGGCCAACTGATTTGTTGCTTGTGGTTCTATCTTCTATGCCAAGTTTTATCAATGGGGGCCAGAAAATAAGAACTGGGAAATAAAATCAGTTAAACTTTTATCCTGCTGCACCCCGTATGTGTGAACACATGGCTAGCTGAATGTAGATCTTTTTCTCACACAAAGGATTTGAGGTTTTTTTGGTTTGTTTTGTTTTCACAAAAATCTATGAAGCACAAAGGCATATAATTAATAGTGGAGAGATTGGAGAAGAATGCTTACAAATCAAGAATATTTATAAGCACTGGGGTAAATTTAGTATAAAATATAAAACGCCTGGTTCTATACATTGCCTTATAAATATTAATTTAGTTGCTTTGAAACAACATAAT
The DNA here is from genome assembly GCA_028533885.1 of Nasua narica. Classification (NCBI taxonomy): domain Eukaryota; kingdom Metazoa; phylum Chordata; class Mammalia; order Carnivora; family Procyonidae; genus Nasua; species Nasua narica. The sequence continues at coordinate 63,401,935 of CM052800.1, read as the reverse complement.
TTAGTATCAAATGTTAAAAACACCAATTTTTTTTCTCCCCCATAAAAACACCAATTTCAATCAATATAATTAAAAATATAGATTGTATGTATCTGGTTGGCTATTAAGGATAACATGTCTCAATTTTGTACTATTGTTTTAGTTCTAGAATGTCCCAAGAACCTCGAGGAGAGATGATAAGAAGGCAGGCATGGAGAAGAGAAGGGGTGTTTTTGACTTGGGTTTTATTTTGACCCTAAGGCAACTCAGGTTATAGGTGGAAAGAAAATCACTAAGACTGAAGATCAGAGCAGAAGTTTTGCTTCAAATAAAAATCAATGTCTTCAATAGTAGTCAAATCAGTGTATTCAGAAAGCGGCACTGGAATGGAGCTAGGGGATTTCTTCTTGGGTTTTATAATCAGGTGCCAAACTGCTGTCTTAGATATCCTTTGTTTTAATTTTCTAGATAAGGGGTCAATAAGCTCTTGGACCAAATCCAACCTTAGTTTATTTTTGTAAATAAAGTCTTATTGGAACGTAGCCTTGCCATTTATTTATGTAGGGCTACAACACTAGAGTTGAATTATTGGGTCAGAGACCATATAGCCTGCAAAGCCTAGAATATTTATCATTTGGCCCATTTACAGAAAAGGACCCACACCTGTTCCAGATGAAAGGTCTTTGTTATTTTAGTCTATTTAACTGAAGTATATGAGTCAGACTCACCCTAGTTCCCACTCTTGTCATTTCTGGTTACATCAAGTCATTTTTGCGGTGTGATGAACAGTAGTCCATGTATGGACCTGGCTTTGAACCATGCAATACAATGCTTTCTGTTTTGTTTTCATTTATCCTGATAATGCTCTGCGTTATAGTCAACATAGGACACTGAATCTATGATATTAAGGAGAAGTGGTTAATGACTCAGGGATCTCTTTCTGGTTATAAGAAATAGCTCATTAGATACATTGTAAATTAGTACATTGTAAATGTACTTAGAATTTCTGCCAAATATAAATATCCTTTTTTATCTGGGCTCATCTGACATTTATTTGTCACTTTTTCTGGTGTTTCCATTTAGTCCCATGTGAGAGAATTGTTTAATTATTCCTGTTGTTCTCACTTTCCTCAAAGATCTTAGTATCATATGTAAACCTGGGAATTTTAGTATCAATAGTGATATTAATACCTTAAATTTGTTTATTTTTGAAGCATTTAAGGTGCTTTGAGATTGATGGTCTTAATTGGTAACTTGTAACAGTGTTTGCCTCTGGAAAAGAGATCTGACTGGCTAGAGATAAGAATGGGAAGGAGACTTAAATTTATTGGCTTTTAAATTTTGCATCATGTGTGCATTTGTTATCTATTACTGTATACCAGCGTTACCAGAAACTTAGCAGCCTAAAACGACACACATTTATTGACTTAGAGTTTCTGTGGGTCAGGGATCCAGGCATGGTTGGCTGGGTCCTCTGCATCAGTCTTCATATGGCTGTAAGTGAGGTGTTGGCCAAGGCTGGAGTCTCCCCTAAAAGCTTGAGTGGGGAAGAATCTGCTTCCAAGGTAGGTGGTTGTTGTCAGGATTCAGTTCCTTGAGGACCGTTGGGCTGAGAGCCTCAGTTCCAAGCTGTTTGTTGGCTGGACGCCTCCCCAGTTTCCTCTCCAACATGATAGCTAGTTTCATCAAAGCCAGAAAGCCGAAAAGGCAGTAAAAGTCTGCTAGCAAAATGGAAGTCAAATTTTATGTAACCTTATCATGAAAGTGAAATCACATCACTTTTGTACTGTTCTGTTTGTTAGGACAAGTGTTTAGGCTAGCCCACAGTTCAAGGGAGGGTATTACACAAGAACATGAGTATCAAGAGTTGGGGATCATAGGGGGTATATTTTAGAGTCTGCCTGCCATGAAGTATGTGTGTATTACCTATTTAGTAAAGTTAAATAAATAAAAGTGTTTGTAGGCATCTGAGACTAAATGAAAATGAAATTCTCAGTGTAATAGGTGAAATGTGATTCATTTTTATAAATGAGAAATAGCGTGTGCATATATGCATATATATGTGTGTATAAATGCATACAAAATGATAGGAATGATACAAATCAAATGGTTAGTGTCTTTATCCATTCAGGCTCCTGTAATAGAATACCACAGATTGGATGGATGGTTTATGAGTAATAAATATTTTTATACAGTTTTTATTTAAATTCCAGTTTGTTAACATACAGTGTAATATTAGTTTCGGGTGTACAATTTAGTGATTCAACGCTTACATACAACACCTGGTGTTCATCACAACAAGCACACTCCACATGCATAACAAATATTTATTTCTCACAGTTCTGGATACTGGGAAGTCCAAGATCAAGGCATTGGCAAATTTGATGTCTGATGAGTACCCACTTCCTATTTCACAGACAGCCATTTTCTTGCTATGTCTTCACATGGTGATGGGGTGAGGGAACTTTCTGGGATCTCTTACAAAGGCACAAAGCTATTCATGAGGGCTTATGACCTAAGCACCTCCCCAAAGGCCGTAACTCCTAATGCCATAATTTTGGGGATTAGGTTTCAACACATGAATTTCGAAGGGATGCAAACATTCAAACCACAGCAGTTAACAACGATTACTTCTGTGGAGAAATGAGAAGAAATGGATATAAAGGAACTTTTATAGTTTGATTGAGGTCTGTGCTTTCTTTCTTTCTTTCTTTCTTTCTTTTTTTAAGATTTAGTTTATTTATTTGAGAGAGAGAGAAAGAGAGATTGAGAGAGCGCATGAGAGGAGAGAGGGTCAGAGAGAGAAGCAGACTCCCCAGGGAGCTGGGAGCCTGATGTGGGACTCAATCCCAGGACTCCGGGATCATGACCTGAGCCAAAGGCAGTCGCTCAACCAACCAAGCCACCCAGGTGCCCAAGGTCTGTGCTTTCTTCTCAACATGACAGGAAAGTAATTTGAATCATCCTATGAACTTGAATTGGATAACTGACTTTCCAATGGCATATCGTAAATTAATTGCAGGATCAGGATCCAAAATAATTCTGAACATCAAAGATTTTTTTTCCCCATTTATTTATTGGGTTATTTATTTACTTCCAAACTCAGAAAAATTATTTGCTCAGAAAAATTATTAAAAAATTTTAAAACTACTTATAAGACTTATGAGTATTTGTTCCCTCAGTGATGCCTGGCTAACTGCATTGGGTAGCCATCTCTACTAAATATTTCTAGTAATTAAAACATTTTTAAACCACGATAAAATAGAAATTTGTATTTAATCCTATGGTAGGGTTGCCAGATTTAGCAAATAAAAATATAGGATGCCCAATTAAATTTGAATTTCAGATACATAATGAAGAGTGTTTTAGTATAAGTAGGTCTCAAATATGCACATATTTTTCTACATACAATATTTTGACATACATTACAAAATTGCTCATTGTTTATCTGAAATTCACATTCAGCTAGATGTCCTGTATTCTATCTGGAACTCTATCCTGGGCAATGAAAAAAGCAGTGTGGGTTCTTGAGCAGAAAGATTACATAGTAAAATAGAATTTTAAGAGAATCACTGCCTACTTCATTAGTGTCTTTGATAAACCAAGATCCTTATTCTTTTCTTTCTGACCCAGGGACTAATCCACTGAGCAAACATTTATGAACCCCTGCTAGGTATGAGGCATTGCACGTGCTACTGGGAACACAAAATCAAACAAGCTTCCATTCTCACCCTCAAGAAACTCAGAGCCTTTTTTTTTCTCCCCAAATATGTTTAATTTTTCAGTGTTACAAGATTGATTGTTCATGTACCACACCCAGTGCTCCATGCAATACGTGCCCTTCTCAATACCCATCACCAGGCTCGCCCAACCCCCTACCCCCTCCCAACCCCCTACCCCCTCCCCTCCAAAACCCTCAGTTTGTTGCTCAGAGTCCACAGTCTCTCCTGGTTCATCGCCCCCCTGATTTCCCCGCATTCACCCTTCCCTTCCTTCTCAGAGCCTTTTTTTTTTTTTAGCTCATACTTGTTACAGGATATTTCCAGGGGGTAGGGTGGGGTGGGTTGGGAGGAGGTTACTAAAGGTGAGAATATACCAAATTGTTATGTCGTTGAGTGTCTCTTAACTCTCAAAATTTAGTATTTTTTGGATGGTTTTAGCACACCTTAAGGCTTTTAAAATTATATACTATAATGGATGTTTATGACAAGTATATTTTTGAAAATTGAGAAATTAAAAAAATAGTTTTAAAGAGTTTTATTTTTTTTGAGTCCTCCTCATCACTTCTATTCTTCTGAAATAGTCACTGAAATATCTCTGTGGAAGTATAAAGAAGCAATATAATTTTGCAGAATGTGATTTACCAATATAAGTTTGCTAAATTTGACTCTGACTGTATTCCAAGAAAACAGAAAAGCAAAACTCAATAAGGAAATAATCTGGAACTAAATTTTAATCAACGTCCCAGAGATAGAGCTTTGTGTCAAGTCCTTTGTACATTGATTTAGTAGATTTTCTCTCTTTTTTTCTTTCTTTTTAATTTTTGCTGTTTTAAGTACATTATTCCCTGAAGTTTATCCCAGTGATGTAACATAGTTGGATGACTGACTAGTTAGTTACTGCATAAATTCTAAAGTTCCATATTTTTAGATTGAGTAACAGCCCTCTGGTGGGGAAAGGATGACTGTGTAGCCACAGAAAAGTAGAAGAGAGTTGGAGTGTGCCGTCCAGGGCCTGACTGCTGTCAGATCCAGTTCTCACGTCCTCCTTGTTGGCTGTGGATCAGAGGGAAAATGGCCCATGTCAGCTTACCTTTGGCTAGTTTTTATCAATGGATGCGGTGACAGGAGAGAGGCAGGCAGGAAGAATGGCAAAGCCGGGTTTTTGTTTTTTTGTTTTTTCTCCCCATTCTCTGTCTTTCTACATCTAGCAGCTTCTCGGACCATGCCTGTGCCTTCCCCAGGACCCCAGCTTTCACCTGGTGCCCCCGGGGCCCTGTGCTCTGCCATTCCTTTTTCCTCCCCTGGTCTAGGGAGGGCAGTGGCTAGCTGATGTTGTTGACCCATGGAGCCTATTTGGATTCTCAAATCCTTCATCTTCCATGGTACCAATTCCCTGAGTTAAACTCTGTTATATGTACTTGAAACAGTTTCTGGTTTTCCAGATAGATTTTGGGAACATGGGAATTTTTAAGAGACTATCCAGAAACCAAGGATCCATATCTCTCACTCCTTGACAGCATCTTCAGGGAGTTTCAAATAAACAAATGAACAGCTGTTCCTTTACCACTAATGCCTTCTGCGTTTCAAGGATCAGTGACTGCTCAGGGTCTTCTGGGGCTGAGGACTGAACTTTTAGCTAGTAGAGCATGAATCTGTGCTTTGCCTCCAACCAAGTTCTTCTTTATTTTGTGAACACATACAGTTTCGTTTTTTTTCCTAATAGAAGTTGGTATCACTTCTAGATCAATAATTCTTAAAATGAATATGTAAGGGAAAAGGAGAATAAAGGAAGGCAGAATGAAATGGGGGAAAAAGGAGTTTTGAGGTAAGGGAAGCCAAAAGGGAAGATGATATGGAATCAGGTCATAAAACTATTTTCTTGGAGAAGGGCAATACCTTTGAATAAAAGAGGATTAAGGAATCTGTTTTCTCAAAAATGTTACTCCAAACCCTGAAATTCGTTAAACACATTGCAGATGTTTGTGTGAAATCATATACCATAGTAAATATAGGAAATGATGTTTACTATCTACACTGTAAACAGTAGTAATCACAGCCTTTCAGTGAACCTTGTCGGCCAGCAAAGGAAAGGAAAATATTTCATAGTGAAAGCAGCACGCTTGACAACTGGGCAGCGGTAGCAGAAACATGAAGGAAGGGAGGAGGCAATCACATGTCCTTGCTTTGTTACGTGGGTATAAATGACTTATTCCAGAATACTTACTTGTTATCTGGTGAGCGAAGAGCCTTGTTAGCTGACTCTTTGAAAAAGAGCAGACCATGAAGTAGGATTTGTGTAAATCATAAGTCTCACTGCTTTCTGGCATCAATTATAAAGAAGACAAGGCATTTCTTAAATGTTCTAAGGCATTACCGCTGCGCAGTATAGCATCATCCTTCAGAGCAAGGGCTTTGCAGTTAAGGCTCCCTCAGTTCAAACGCGGCTTTGCTCATTTCCTATCTGAGGCCTCTTGAGCTAGTTAACCTCTCTGGGCCTCTTTTGTAAAATAAGGACAGAAACAGCACCTCCTACATAATGTTGTTGTGCAGATTCCACACACTTGTAAAACTTAGCCCAGTACTGGAACATAGGAAGTCTCTGATAAAGGTGAAATATTATTATTACTATTTTTAAAGATTTTATTTATTTATTTGACAGAGACACAGCAAGAGAGGGAGCATGAGCAGGGGGAGTGAGAGAGGAGAAGTAGGCTTCCCACAGAGCAGTCCCTATGCGGGACTCAACATGGGATCATGTCTGAGCCAAAGGCAGATTCTTAATGACTGAGCTACCCAGGCACCCCAAAGGTGAAATATTATTTTTGTCAGAGGTGACACCTGTGATTTTAGAGCTTGTGTTAAATTCAGAGTATGGGAAATACATTTTAGAGAAATGCATAAAGTCATATACTATATTAAATGTAAGAAATCCTGTTGGTTTATAACTTGTTGCCTCTTATGACAAGACAAAAAAGAAAAAAAAAACCCCACAGTGACAGGAGGGAGATTTGACAAACAGGAAGCAATAGTAAATAATTTAACATTGAAATTCCTTTCTTCAGGCACATTCTGCACATACGTGTTGAAGAAATATATGACTGTATGTTAGAGTAGCAAAAAAATCAGAATAGCTGGGATTGGGAAATCTGCAGCAGAATAAAGCCACTACACTTAGATGGACAATACATTACAAAACAGGTCTGAAACTATTACCATTCAGCTTACGTAACCTTTGTTTCCTGATAGTTTTTAGCTTAGTGAAGTCAAATGCCATTTTTTGACAATGGAAATATATGAGCTGTTTAGGGAAATAAGCACATGTCCTAATGGGCAACATCACCTTTTCCATAAATGTAAATGGAACTTTAAAAAATAGTTTAGATAGAAAACAATTGATAGAAACTTTCTTTCTCTCCCACTCTCTCCTGCTCCCTTTCTCCCTTCCTCTCTCTCTCTTCCTTCCTTCTGATGCATAGTGGTCCCAGTCTTTATATTAACAAGTATCAACCCAGCAATAAAGACTGCCAGCTGCATTTTTGAATGGACCTCCATTTTGTCACATTCACTGTTGGGACACCAGTTTTATGGCAGGCTCTGACCAAGTTCTGCTATAATGACTTTGATGGTCATTATACGGTATAATCAAAGTCATTGATGGTCATCGACCATCACTTAATGAACCCATTAAGTCATTAATGACCCTACCCTTAATAGCGTCCATGTAGGATTTTCTGCATGAGAACTCTGGAAACAAAAGACTTAAATAGCACTATTTATAAGTGCAGTCAGGTTTAGGAAAGTATAAATGATCATGCATATACTTCCAGGGAACTTATGATCATACTCTTCCCCTCCAGAACAAAGTTAACACTTGTTGACTCAGATAAGTTGGTGTTCCATCTCATCCAGTTTGTTTGGTTGGAACAAGTTTACATGCCAGTGGGGGGAAGGCCATGTGATTCTTCTGGGAAATGATAGGAGTATATCAGTGTGATTTTGAGTTCATCAGCATCGAGCAAGCTTCTTCATAGTGAATCCATTGACCTACCTGTGGCAGTTTGTGCCAGACATATGTGTGTTTTGACACCAATCCCTCCTCTTTAGAATTCAGAAACATCTATGGGTTTTGAATAGTTTAAGGCCCTCACCTACTCATGTGTGCGTGCAACGTAGCTCAGAACATTTATTTAAGATGACCTTACAGCAACGTTTACAGAACTAGAAATAAGAGCACATGGTTGTGAGTAAGAGAATGGTCACTATGTGCCCAGTCCTGAAGGAAGATGAGTGGGAGGCTCCAAAGCCCAGTTTGCTGTCTCTCTCCTGGTTTTATTTGTATATTCTGTGGAATTGCTACCACATTACTGCCCCTGGACTCCCTTCTACCATGAGACTCTCTACCATTTTGAAACCACTCAGAAGGATGAAGGGGCCAGAGCAGCTGAGGCAAATATGATTAACCACAACTTCTTAATCACTAGTTTATGGGGACACCTGGCTGGTTCAGTCGGTGGAGCATGTGACTCTTGATCTCAGGGTTGTGAGTTTGAGCCCCACATTGGGTGTAGAGATTACTTAAAATATTTTTAAAAAATCGCTAGTTTAAGAGCAGAGGAGAGGCAAAATGAACATAGTGAAAGCAATGAAGTTTGACAAATGGGCAGCAAATAGCCCAAAGCTTATACAGGATAGGAAACTCGACTCAAATGGGACAACTATTCCTTTTTTCCTGAATGTTCCAGTTGCATGAGCCACCTATACAAGAAGGAATGCCATCTCTTCTACTATATAGGGAGGAACAGCATCTCTTCTGCAAAAATTTCCCAGGTCATCCCAAAAGAAATACGACCTCTCTTTTCCAAATTACCTTAGAATTTTAAATGTGCTCCTTTGCATGGTAATTACCTTTGCATGGTAATTATTAATCTCATCTCCCTCTGAGTTGGATGAGACTTGAAGAAAAGGAAACAAAATAATACAAAAATGAATCTAGATAAACAGATTTGATTATAACAATAAATTATTTGATAGTGTGGCCAAGGAAAGGATCTTTGAGGAGGCGATAGATAAGCTGAGACCTAAAGAATGAGCAGGAACTGGCTATAACAGCAGGGAAAAGAATATTCCAGAGAGACAGAACAATATGTGCAAAGGCGCCAAGAAAAGAAAGGACCTGGGGTGTGTACTGAGGGAGCTGAATGTAGGCCAGTTTGACTGGAACTCATTGAACATTTTATTGCAGAAGAGAGCCTTAGAGAAGGCAAATTCACATGCAGAATAAGTGTCTGTTCCAGTAAGGACAAAACACGGCCCCTTCCGTGATGGAAGTGGTATCAAATGTAATAAACTTGCCACCACATAACTAGCTGATCACCTGGGGAATGGTGCCATATGGGAGCTCAGTATTGGTCTCTGCTGCTGGCAGATCAGGTACTCAACAATGGCCAGAGTCACTTTGGCCTTGCTGAGCCCATGCATAACGTCCCTCCCTGCCACCACAGTCATTTTGTTCATGAGCCCATTGGGCAATGACAGGTGTGGTTGGAGAATGAGGCTGACTGGTATCCACAGAACAGGTCATCCTATCTACTTAATTATTAGGATTCTCCTCTTCTGGCATTGCCCTTTGGTGAACATTTATATGAGACACAAACATCTTCACAGTTTTTGCCCATTCAGATAGGTCTATCCACAAACCTGTTCCCCACATATCTTTGTCTCCAATTTTCCAATCATGTTTCTTCTAAGTCCCTGACTATCCAATAAAACCAGTGGCCACCACACCTTCCTCTCCCAAAAAAAGAAAAGAAAAAAGACGGCCTGACTAATATACCTAATTTCATTGGTCAAAGTGGTTTTTAAAAATCATTTCTTTGTGGAATATATTGCTTGATCAGACACAGGAGATTTACCCATATAATTTAGCATTCTCTGTCCAATACACAAAATGCAGTAATTTTTTTATGTAATTATTGGAAAGCTTGAATCATAAAAAGTAATTGTCAACTAAAAATATTTCTACTTAAACTTCGGTTTTGTTCATAATATGTATGAAATTTTATGAATGCATTTACATTTAAAAACATACTTAAAACCCAATACAAGGTCATCACTTTTTTTTTTTGAAAAATGCATCTTTTTGTTATCCCATCACCTTGAAGGAAATATGATCTTGCCAAGTACCTTTATTACTGTGCCTTCCATATTTCACTCTTGTATCTAAAAATCATGGAAAACCAAAGATAGACAGAAAAGTAGTAAGTAATGTACTACCCAAAGTAGTTACAAAATATTTTTTGATTAACTCTGCTGAGGCTTTCAGCTATGAAATGGCAGAAATATTTAATTTGTATCTTAATATCATGGTGCAATTAATTGAATTATTTTTTCCAGAACAAAACAAATATGATACAAAAGCATGTGCTGATAACTATCAGGGATTTATTCAGTTAACAAAGCTGCAGTGAACCAAACAAAGCCCCTGCCTTCAAGGGTTTTGAATTCCAATGGCAAGGCTAACCGTAAATAAATTAACAAATAAATATATAATATCATGTAATGATAAATGTATTAAAATAATGGATTGCATTCTTAGCATTGATTACCAAAATACTTACATTCAAATTTGGCTATAATGAAATCTTTTATTATTTTTGCCTCTTCAGGAAATCATGGAAAGTGTGCTCTTTGTAAATACAATCAACAGAGTTTGCTTCCTGTTAAAAGAAATAATTTGGAAGGTAATTTGGAGCTAAAGAAGAAGGTACCAAGCAGTTATTTTGGGGTTTAGTTTTTGTAATTTCTTTCCAATATGCAAAGTTAGCTTGTGAAGAAAGCTCTCGTCTCTTTAACTTCCTGTTTTAGTAGTAAAACAGAAGTCTAGGAAAGTCGACTATGACCAAGCGATAATGACAGTTTATTCACTGGAGAACTTTGTTTTTCTCCTGCCCATAAGCATAGCCTTAGGAAGATGAAACCCTCACCACAGCACATGTGTACATTTTGCTGAATTGACCAAAAATTGCACAATCCAAATCCCAGGCTAAAAGTTAGGAATTACACTGGAAAACCTAACTGAAACTGACAAAAGATGATAATTATAAAAAAGATTAGTATTTGAGACCCCAAAAGCCAGTTGTTTAGAATGGTAATTACTAGAAACAAAATTCATTAATATTTTTGAAATTTATTCTTCAAACACTGGTCACTGGATGGACCAGTAGAAATCCTTCTTCAGCTGGCTGGAAAAGTAAAGTTTCAAAATAAGTATCCCTGTTCCATAGTAGTTTGTTTTGAATGTTAGATAAGGCCTTTAGAGGTACTGAGGTATTTAGAATACCTAAGAGAAAACTTTTCACTCTGCTTTCATTCTTTCTAGTATTTTTCACATTAATTTCCCAGGGTATTTATTTTTGGCTATGTATCAGGGTGATTGTTCTTGGTTATATGGTGATCTATCAAGACAAAGATGAGTACTGAGGCACTAGTCTAATCAGGATTACTTGCCATTAAATTTAGAAACACAAGCACAACACATACCACCCAACCTCCTGTTTTCTGCTTGTGTTAAATCAGCACAATATTGAATATTTCCTTCATTGGCTCTTTTCAGAAGGAATCTGTACTCAGTCTTGGTGAGTCTATGCAATTGTCTTGCCTTAATGTGAGATTCAGTGTAAACTAATATGGTAAGTGATAACTATCTATTAAAAATTTTCCTTTGTTCTATCTACTTAAGATTCACTTTCCAGGTCCTTCAAAATCCCTCGGGCCCTTAAGAGCAGGAACTACACAAAGCATTTGTTTAAGACTGTCTGCTTACCCTAGGTGCAGCTGTTTGGATATCTTCAAGTCTCCAAAGTCTCCTGTTGCTCTGGTGTCTATATCTGTTGAATTTTTAGTTTTTAACTCCCTCTCGATTCTTGAAACTGCTATCCTTTTTTAAATCACTCTGCTCTGCTGTGAACACTGCCCTGACTCATCTTCATTGACCAACAACACAAGGCATTTGTATTTAGCAGACTATGCTGAAGTTGGAGTTGTACAGTGGTGTTATATGCAATATTATGGACGACAAGCCAAAAGTTAAATTTTAGTAGTAGTTATCATGGTTCTACCATGGCTTCCACTGGCCATCCATCCTGGTTTTCCTTTTCTTTCTAGTTGATTCTCCTAAGGCTTATTATCTTCACTTCTGGTTAGAGTATCATCCTCTCTCCTGCCCTTTCCTTGGAATCTGTTGGATTAGTTGGCTTGAGCTGCCATAACAAAATACCACAGACCAGAGAGCTTAAACAGTAGAAATGTATTGTCTCCCAGTTCTGGAGGCTGGAAGTCCAGGACTAAAGTGCTGGCCAGTTTGATTTCTCCTGAGGCCTCTCTCCTTGGTTTGCAGATGGCTGTGTTCTCCCTGTGTCACCACATGGCTTTTCCTCTGTGCATGCACTGCAGCCCCGATACCTCTCCTGTGGCAAATTTCCTCTTGTATTGACACCAGTAAGAATAGATTAAGACCCACCCTAAAAGCTTCATTTAACTTAATTACCTCTTCAAAGGTTCTATCTTGAATGCAATCACATTCTGAGGTACTAGGGTTTAAGGCTTCAACACAGGAATTTCAGTGAGGACACAATTCAGTGCATAACATCTCCCAAGTACTTTTTCCTCTTCTGTTTCATTGCTAGCTTCCAATCCCCAAATTTCAGTTCCTTTCTTCCTTCCTTCCTTCCTTCCTTCCTTCCTTTGAGACAGTGCAGAGGGGGAGGAGCAGAGGGAGAGGGAGAGAATCTTAAGCAGACTCTAAGCCCAGTGCAGAGCCCAACATAGGTCTTGATCTCATGACCCTGAGATCATGACCTGAGCTGAAATCAAGAGTCAGACACTTAACTGACTGAGCTGCCAAGGTGCCCCTCAGTTCCATTACTAAAGCAGAGCAACCTTGTTTTCTATTAAATACTCTCTAAGTTCCAAACAAAATGTTATCTACTTTTGGACTTCATTTTTTTTAAAGCAGTATAACTCAGATGAAAAAATGTGTGTGTGTGTGTATGTGTGTGTGTGTGCACGTGCGCACGCGTGTGTGGTCTTGAATAGTCTTTATTTTATTTTTTCCCAAATACTTTTATTTTTTCAGTGTTACAAGATTCATTGTTCATGTACCAAACCCAGTGCTCCATGCAATACGTGTCCTCCTCAGCACCCACCACCAGGCTCGCCCAACCCCCCACCCACTTCCCTCCAAAACTCCCAGTCTGTTGTTCAGAGTCCACAGTCTCTCAGTTTATGGTCTCACTTACATGTGGAGCATGAGGAAAGACATGGCAGGTGAAAGTTGTAAGATTACAATTTCTCCTATAATATAGATAAGTTCCATAGTCTGATTCCATCAATATTTGTGCATAAGAAGGACAGATACCATGATTTATTCTGCTTGTCCTGAAGTTCCCTCAGGGCCACTGGATGGGTGGAGTTGGCTGAGATGCCTGGTTTTTCTTTTTGAATTCATGTATTTTCTCTTGAGTTTACTCACTTGACTTACAATAAGAACTTGTAGAGATATTAATTCAGAGGAACTATCTTATCAACTGCTAATATATTAGCCTCAAGACTTTTTTCAAACAAAAGGTATCCAGTGCATAACTGTTAACCTTATATTAATAAGTCAAAGGAATAGACCTGACTCACCATACCTCTCCTTCCCTAGTCTCTCCTGTCCTGACAGCCCCTCCTTCAATTCCATCCTTTTGGGGACTACTTTTTCAACTCAAGCGTACTCTCAGCACTCATTCATTCCAAGAAATCTCTATAAGCAATTGGTCTATATTGTCTTCAATCTTTTAGATACTTTTGCAAGGTAGCCATTATTAAACAGATAGATAAGAGGTTATATGCCAAGGCCTCAGGCAGCATCTTAATTTCATGCTATTTATTGACAGAATATGAATTTGACCTATTATCTATCAAGTCCTAATGTCCCTGCTGTTTTCACTGCACAAGAATAGCAGATATAAGAAACTTATGTTTTTGAAACTGTCATAAGATTTTGGAATTCTCAACATTCATAGTCCTGTCTTCAAATATTTGGATACTGTAAAGTCTATCCCTTTTTATATTCCTCTTCTTCCCTTTTAAAAATTAAAGAAATTTTTGGGGGAGATTTTACCTAATCTCATAATCCCCTAAGATTAGTCTCATTAATTTTACATTTTACCTTCCCATCCTGGTTGACATCAATTAACATTCTGACAAGTCTCCTTAGCCAGCCCTTCCTGGTTTAGGCAAGGAGAGAATTGAGTCATGCCTGTCAAGGTCATATACAGCAAGAGGAGGTACAGAGCAGTTGGTGGGAGGCACTGAAGGGAAGAAGTCCTGGGTCAATGCCAAAAGAGAGTAAATTATGGAGACATCATTCCAGGAAGCAGAAAGCTGGTGAAAGTTTTGGGAAATAAATGCGACTTCATGAACCAAGAAGTAGTTCAAAAGGTGAAACAAGAAAAAAACCCAGGAGAGCAAGAGACTAAAACAAGATGGCCAAGGGCCAAAAGAAATAAACGTAGATTGAAGGGTGGTTCAAGAACAAAACCTTTGATTGTGTTGATATTGTTCTTATGCATTTCTTAGCTATATCATTAAGGCCGAGTTAAAATGTCACTAAGACTTGAATTTTAGATCTACCTCTCTGTAATAAGAAATTAATGTGTTATAGATATACAAGTTAACTGCTTGGTGAGTATTATGTAGTTCTTCTAAATTCCTTTTTTCAAAAGTCTTCATGAAGAGAGACACAAACATAATCAGTAGTAAATTTTTATTGCATGCTTAAATCATCCTAACACCTCTATGACAGAAACATTATTATTTTCACTGTACAGATGAGACAGTGGAGGCACAGGAATGCTGAGTAACTTTCTCATGTTTACACAATGAGTAAGTGGCATAGTGAGGATTTGAATTGATTACTATGCAGTGTGTTAAAAGATAAAATAATGATATAGTATAAACAAATGAGGATTCAATGATTTCTTCTTGGATGAAGATCAGAAAGAGTCTGCTAATGGGTTGCCATATCTTCTATGAGTCATCCCATAACTTGGTGCCCATGTAAACATTATCTCTGTGTTCTCATGTTAATATTAGCCTTGATACTGTTCTCATTACCCAGACACTAAAAGTAATACATGAGAAATGATTCATCCTGATTTTTCTTTTACCAAACCCCTCCAAGTTTTAAAGACATTCTCACTCCACAGGGCTGGGGTGTTCCATTCAAGTTAATTTGTTTAAGTCTGTATTTAAATTCTAGTTAGTTAACATATAGTGTAATATTTGTTTCAGGGGTAGAATTTAGTGATTCATCACTTATATATAACACACAGTGCTCATCACAACAAGAGCTTTCCTTATGCCCAACACCCATTTAGCCCATCCATCACCCACCTCCTCTCCAGCAACCCTCAGTTTGTTCTCTATAGTTAAGAGTCTCTTATGGTTTGCCTTCCTCTCTTTTTTTTTTCACCTTCCTCTCTTTTTTTTCCCCTTCCCCTATGTTCATCTGCTTTGTTTCTTAAATTCTACATATGAGTGAAATCATCTAGTATTTGTCTTTTTCTGACTGACTTATTTTATTTAGTATAATATACTCTAGCTCCATCCACATTGTTGCATGTGGCAAGATTTCATTATTTTTGATGGCTGAATAATATTCCATTGTATATATAAACCACAACTTCTTTATCCATTCATCAGTCGATGGACATTTAGGCTCTTTCCATAATTTGGCTATTGTTGATAATGCTGTTATAAACATTGGGGTGTATGTGCCCCTTTGAATAATTATTTTTGTATCATTTGGGTAAATACTTAGTAGTGCAATTGCTGGGCCCTAGAGTGGTTCTATTTTTAACTTAATTTTGTTGATTATTTCCTTCACTGTGAAGATTTTTATCTTGATGAAGTTCCAATGGTTCATTTCTGCTTTTGTTTCTCTTGCCTTCAGAGATGTAGCTAGTAAGAAGTTGCTATGGCCAAGGTCAAAGAGATTACCACCTGTGTTCTCCTATAGGATTTGATGGTTTCCAGTCTGACATTTAGGTCTTTTATCCATTTTGAATTTATTTTGTGTCTGGTGTAAGAAAGTGGTCCAGTTTCATTCTTTTGCATGTAGCTGTCCAGTTTTCCCAACACCATTTGTTGAAGAAGCTGTTTTTTTTTCCATTGGATAGTTTTTTTGTGCTTCATTGAAGATTATTTGACTATATAGTTGTGGGTCCATTTCTGGGTTTTCTATTATGTTCCATTGATCTGTGTGTCTCTTTTTGTTCCAGTACCATACTGTCTTGATGACTACAGCTTTGTAATATAACTTGTAACTCCAGAATTGTGATGCCTCTGGAATTGTGCTGCTTTTCTTTTTCAGGATCACTTTGGCTATTTGAGGTCTTTTGCGGTTCCATACAAATTTTAGGATTGTTTGTTCTAGTTCTGTGAAAAATGGTATTTTGATAGAGATTGCATTAAATATGTGGATTGCTTTGGGTAATATAGACATTTTAATAATATTTGTTCTTCTAAGCCATGAGCATGGAATGTTTTTCCATTTCTTTCTGTCCTCTTCAATTTCTTTCATAAGTGTTCTATAGTTTTTAGAGTATAGATCTTTTACCCCATTGGTTAGGTTTATTCCTAGGTATCTTATGGTTCTTGGTGCAATTGTAAATGGGATCAATTCCTTGATTCTCTTTCTGCTGCTTCATTATTGGTGTATATAAATGCAACAGATTTCTATATGTTGCTTTTGTATCCTGCGGCTTTCCTAAATTCATGTATCAGTACTCAAAGTTTTGGGGTTTCTACATAGAATATTATATCATCTGTGAATTGTGAAAGTTTGACTTCTTCCTTGCTGATTTGGATGCCTTTTATTTCTTTTTGTTGTCTGATTGCTGAGACTAGTGCTTCCAGTACTATGTTAAATAACAATGGTGAGAGTGGACATCCCTGTCTTGTTCTTGACCTAAAGGAGGAAAGCTCTCAGTTTTTCTTGACTGAGGATTATATTAGCTGTGGGTCTTTCGTATATGGCCTTTATGATGTTGAGGTATGTTCCCTCTATCCCTACTTTGTTGAGGGTTTTTTTTATCAAGAATGGATGCTGTACTTTATCAAATGCTTTTTCTGCATCTATTGAGAGGATCATATGGTTCTTATCCTTTCTTTCATTAATGTGGTTTATCATGTTGATTGATTTGCAAATATTGAACTACCTTGCAGCCCAGGAGTAAATCCCACTTGATCATGGTGGATAATTCTTTTAATGTACTGTTGGATTTGATTTCCTAGTATTTTATTGATAATTTTTGCACCCATGTTCATCAAGGATATTGGCCTGTGGTTCTCCCTTTTAGTGGGTTCTTTGGTTTTGGAATCGAGGTAATGCTGGCCTTGTAGAATGAGTTTGGAAGTTTTCTTTCCATTTCTATTTCTTGAAACAGTGTGAGAGGAGTAGGTATTAACTCTTCCTTAAATGTTTTGTAGCATTCCCTTCAGAAGCCATCTAGTCTGGACTTCTGTTTCTTGGGAGATTTTTGATTACTGATTCAATTTCTTTGTTTTTCTGGGTCTGTTCAACTTTTCTATTTCTTCCTATTTCAGTTTTTGTAGTTCATATGTTTCTAGGAATTTATTCATTTCTTCCAAATTGTCCACTTTGTTAGCATATAATTTTTCATAATAGTTTCTTATAATTGTTTGTATTTCTGTGGTGTTTGTTGTTATTTCTTCTCTCTCATTTATGATTTTACTTATCTGGATCTTTTTCTTTTCTTTTTGATATGCTTGGCTAGGCATTTATCAATTTTATGATTTCTTTCAAAGAACCAACTCCTGGTTTCATTGATCAGTTCTGTTTGTTTGCTTTTTCTATATCAATTATTTCTGCTCTAATCTTGATTATTTCCCTCCTTCTGCTGGCTTTAGGCTTCATTTGCTATTCTTTTTCTAGCTCCTTTAGGGGTAAGATTAGGTTGTATATTTGAGACTTTTCTTGTTTCTTGAGGTAGGCCTGTATTGCTATGTACTTCTCTCTTATGACCACTTTTACTGCATCCCAAAGATTTTAGACTATCATGTTTTCATTTTCATTTGCTTCCATGTATTGTTTTATTTCTTCTTTAATTTTCTGGTTAACCCACTCATTCTTTAGTGGGATGTTCTTTAGCCTCCATGTATTTGTGGTCTTTCCAAATTTTTTCTTGTGATTGACTTCAAGTTTCATGGTGTTGTGGTGTGAAAATATGCATGGTATGATCTCAATCTTTTTGCACTTGTTGAGGGCTGATTTGTGAACCCAGTATGTGATTTATTTTGGAGCATATTTCATGTGCACTCAAAAAGAATGTGTATTCTGCTGTTTTAGGATGAAGTGTTCTGAATATATCTATGAAGTCCCTCTGGTCCAGTGTGTCATTCAAAGCCATTGCTTTCTTATTGATTTTCGGCATAAATGATCTGTTCATTGCTGTAGTGGGGTGTTTAAGTCCCCTACTATTATTGTATTATTACCAATGAGTTCCTTTATGTTTGTTATTATTTTATTTATATATACAGGTGCTCCAAAGTTGGGGGAATAAATATTTGCTTGTTAGATTTTCTCGTTGGATAGACCTTTTAATTAAGATGTAATACCCTTCTTCATCTCTTGTTGCAGTCTTTTGTCTAAAATCTAGTTTTTCTGATGACTATTCTTTCTTTTGAAGTCCATTAGCAGAAAAATGGTTCTCTATCCCCTCACTTTCAATCTGCAGGTTTCTTTAGGTCTAAAATGAGTCTCTTGTAGGCAGTGTATGGATGGATCTTGTTTTTTGTTTTTGTTTTTATTTTTTTTGTTTTTTTTTTTACTTATTTATTTATTTGACAGAGAGAGAGAGAGAGAGAGATCACAAGTAGGCAGAGAGGAAGGCAGAGAGAGGGAGAAGCAGGCTCCCCATTGAGCGGACAGCCCCATGTGGGACTCGATTCCAGGATCCTGGGATCATGACCTGGGCCAAAGGCAGAGGCCTCAACCCACTGAGCCACCCAGGCACCCCTGTTTTTGTTTTTTTAATCCATTCTGATACCCTATGTCTTTTGATTGCAGTGTTTAGTCCATTTACATTCAGAGTGATTATTGACGGATATGAATTTAGTGCCATTGTATTACCTGCAAAGCTGGTGTTTCTGGAGATTTTCTCTGTTCCTTTCTAGTCTTTGTTGTTTTTGGTCTTTCTTTTCCACTCAAAGAGTCTCTTAATGTTTCTTGCAGAGGTGGTTTGGCGGTCACAAACTCTTTTAGTTTTTGTTTGTCTTGGGAATACTTTATCTCTCCTATTCTGAATGAGAGCCTTGCTGGATAAAGTGTTCGTGGCTGCGTATTTCCCCCATTCATCACATTAAATATATCATGCCACTCCCTCTGGCCTGCTGCGTGTCTATAGAGAGATCTGCTGCTACCTTATTTGTCTTCTCTTGTAGGTTAGAGTTTTCTTTTCCCTTTCTGCTTTTGGAACTCTTTCCTTATCTCTGTATTTTGATATCTCTTCATGTTGGCCTGCTTTTATTCATTTTGATGGGAGTTCTCTGTGCCTCCTGGATTTGAATGTCTATTTCCTTCCCCAAATTAGGGAAGTTTTCAGCTGTAATTTGCTCAAAATAAACCTTCTGCCCCTTTTCCCTTCTCTTCTTCTTTTGGGACTCCTATGATGTGAATGCTATTAGCTGTATGGAGTTGCTGAATTCCCTAAGTCTATATATTGTGACCCAATATTTTTCTTTCCCTCTTCTTTTCAGCTTCATTATTTTCCACAAGTTTATCTTCTATCTCACTAGTTTTTTCCTTGTTCCTCTGCTTCTTCCATCCTGTGGTCATTACATCCAGTTGGTTTTACATCTTGGTTATAGCATTTTTTAATTTCAGCCTGACTAATTTTTAGGTCTTTATCTCTGTGGTGAGGGAGTCCCCGGTGTCTTCTATGCTTTTCTCAAGCCCAGCTAGTATCCTTAGTATCCTTATGATTGTTGTTTTAAATTCTGGTCCAAGCATATTACTTATATCTGTTTTGATTACATCCCTGGCTGTGACCTCTTCTTGCTCTTTCTTTTGGGATGAATTTCTCTACCTTGGCGATCTTGGCATTTTTTCCACGTCTCTGTCTTCTCTGTTATGAAAGCCTGTTATGTTTCATGCTCCTGAGAGTGATGGCTATATTAAGAAGAGGTCCAATATGGTCCAGGGCCTGGTACTTCAGGAAGTGTTTCTGGTGTATGCTGTGTACATGTTGTGGTTGTGTTTTGGCTGCTCTTTCCCTCAGGTCAGACCTCTGTGGAGTTTCTCCTTGCCTGCAGTTGGGAGTGTTTGGGCCTTGTCAACAGTGTGTGGTGAGTTTCAAATAGGTGCACTTTGGTCTGCTTATTTAAAGAGGCTAGATCCTCTTTATATAGAGCCTAAGCTTGTAGCACTCTGTGGTCAGTAGACTTGGTGTGTGCAGGGCAGAGGGATTGTTTGTGCTCATCTTCTGGAGGAGGGGCCTACTGCTGCTCTGACTCTCAGGCACATCTGCCCTACTTCAGAAGCACCTTCAGAGTACAGGGTGGTGAGGCTTGATCTAAGTGGCTCAAGCTTCCATTGTGGGGTACTGTGCTGCTCACTGGAGTTGGAAAGTGCTGATAGGTGGGGGGTGAGGAATGGCATCAGCCTGCTTTCTCATCCCTAGGGAGTTCATGCCTACTACTTCAGGAAGCCCTCACAGAAGAGTAAATAATTTCCTCTCATGGAATAATTTCCTCATCCCTCAGATCCCTGCCTTTAACCTGTCTATGTCTGACATGCAGCCATGCAGAGTTCCTGTGTTTTATTTCAGGCATGCCAGCTGGGTTTCAAAACCCCAAACTTTAGGGACCTGGCATGGTGTGGACCTGCACTGATCCTTTGAGGGAGGGGTCTCGCTGCACTGTGGCTGGTGTCGGTTTTTCCCAGAAGGGCAGTCACATGAATGCACAGGGGCTTGGAGTATATGGTAAAGCACAGAAAAAGCAGATGTCCAGGTTAGCTGCCTTCATCAGGCATCTCTGCTCATATGCTAATGAATGGGACAGCTTAATGGTGTCCACTGGCACTTTTGTCCCTGGAGAGGCAGTGCCACCTCTCCCAAATAATGTGTACCAAGAAGGATAACTGTCTCTCTCAGTGTGATTCAGGGGATCCTTAGACCATACTTTCTGCCCCTGGGCCTCTGCCCTCCTTCTCCCCAGGAGCACCTCTGTGTCCATCAGGCTCCACCTGGTGAGAGTGTGGACTTCTAAAACTTAAGATTTTCAGATCTGTTGCTTGTAAAAACTTACGATAATCAATCCTATCAATGTTTTCCCCAACAATGGTTTTGGGGAAGTGTTTTTGTGTGTGTATGTGTGTGTGTGTGTGTGTGTGTGCAATACCCTGCACTCTGTTCTCCTTCTTCCTCTCTCTCCCTCTCTCTCCCTCTCTCTCCACCCCCTCTCCTTTCTCCCTGATCAGGGATCCCTTCCCTCTGCATCACTGGTGATTCTCTTCTTCCCCAAATCATTTCTCTGTATCTCCTGCTTTCCACAATATGACCTCTTTTCTCCCTCTAATTGCACAGTCTGTTTCTCAGTCTCCAGATTAATTTCCTGTGTTCAGACTGATTTCATATAGATCTAGCTGTCTTAGAAGGATGAGGCTAGTACTTTGCCGTCTTAACTCTTCTCCTCAAGTTAATTTCAGAAATTCTAGATAGCAAGTGCTATAATTATTCACTGCTTGCGCTGAACATTTTTTAAGAAATAGTAGAATCAGGTAACATGATAAAATCCACATAACAATTTTTATGCTTTGGATAAAAGAAGTTACTTTCTGGGGCACCTGAGTGGCTCAGTGGGTTAGAGCCTCTGCCTTTGGCTCAGGTCCTGATCTTGGGGTCCTGGGATCGAGCCCCGCATCGGGCTCTCTGCTTGGCAGGGAGCCTGCTTCCTCCTCTCTCTCTGCCGCCTCTCTGCCTACTTGTGATCTCTCTCTCTCTTTCAAATAAATAAATAAAATCTTAAAAAAAAGAAGTTACTTTCTGAACAAAATGTTCTCCTATGAATAGTTCTTTTTGTAATTATTATCCCAAGCATTAGAGTAGACTGGCCTAGAAATATTAAATTCCCTTTTCATTGTCATGGTTCTTTAACAGAAGTTCCCATAAGAAAAGTTCAACAGAGCAAGGAAAACTGTTTCCCAAACACGTATCAGTTAATGTGAAAAGTCTAGTATCTCCATATTTTCCACTTATTTTTAGGTTGTATGATCATAGGAGTAAAAAATATCTATAGTAATACCCACAGCAAATGAAGTTAAGGGGAAACCATAGCTAATTCTAGTGCTCAGGAAATGGAGGTTTTTGAAAAATGATTTTGTCATTTGAATAATTCTGTACTTATCATTATACCTGCCTATAGTTGTAGAAAGTAATGATATTGAAAGGATTAACTAATAATACATCATATTTTTGGACTGGATTTTATTCAAACAAAACAGAATAAATATATAAAAAATAGACTTCTGGGGAATATGGCAGAATAAGAGAATCTTAAACTCACCTTATCCCATGGGTATCACCCACATCATATAAACACCCACCACTGTAAATAACCCAGAAAATGACCAAAGATTGGCAGAACAGACTCCATAGCTACATGTAGAGAAGAAGCCACATTGAAGAGAGTGGGAAACCAAAGTGACCCTTGAGACTGTGCATTGGAGGGAGGGACACCATAAGTCCCAAGAAGGGAGAAGAGCAGACCCTACAATCAGGCACCCTGGGCATGGAGACCTGCACTGGGAAGACGGATCCCCATAACATTTGACTTTGAAAACCATAGGGCTTAACTTTTGCACTTTTTCATGCAAGGATAATGGTGCTTATACAGATTTTCTAAATACATTTATTAAATATTACTAATCATATGATGAACAGCATCCTTAATACTGTTTTAGAACCCTTTTGGTGAAGATGCAAATAGTGATATTTAAAACACTTGCTGAAACACTCTGGAATGTGGACTCCTCAGAGTATTATAAATATTAACTAATTGCCCTCAGGGTGTGGATGAAAGTTAAAACACACACACACACACACACACACACACACACACACACACACACACTGTTTAGGTGAAGTATTTTAAAGTGTATTTCTGACAACTAAATCATATGCACAACGTAATACCAAATTCTTTCCCTGACTTGTAGGTCCTTATATGATCTATATCTCATCTATACTCTCCTCTAGCTCATTCCACTCCAGGCATACTTATCTCTGTGCCATTTCTCCAACATGCTTTGCCTATTCATTCAAACTGTAATATCTTAACATCTAAACTCATTGAAAATCTATTGAATGATGCTTAACTTTGAAATGGGATCCAAATTACACAGTAGGCCAAGTGGAAGCTGGTGCTGAAAGTGGCCCAGCATGGTACTTGTGGCATTCATTTCTCCATTTTGTTTGTTTATACAACACATATTTCTGGAGCATTATGTGGCAGGCACCACGATAGCTCACCAGCAACTTAGGAGTTTGTCTTTATCAGGCTAAAAGTCTATGAGGGAAGAGACAATTAAATAAGCAATTAAAATCAACAATGGTAGGTGCTATTATAAG
Organism: Nasua narica; assembly: GCA_028533885.1. Lineage (NCBI taxonomy): Eukaryota > Metazoa > Chordata > Mammalia > Carnivora > Procyonidae > Nasua > Nasua narica. The sequence goes on along the minus strand of CM052800.1, from coordinate 63,378,540 downwards.
ATAAACTCAGGATGCTATGTTCTTATCTGTTCGGGAAAGCTGATGATTAAATTTCTAGGGACTTTGCAAGCTGTTATTAAATTTAGCCATTTTTAAAAATTAAAATATGGAAACTCACAATTATATGAATTATATTAAAAAACAAAACAAAATCAAAGGATCATACATAAAGCAAAGCATTATAATAGGTGCTCAAAATTCATCATTTCCTTATTACCTGGCTCTTGAAGTTACTTACATCTCTTGTATCTGTTTGGTGGAATCATCATATAATGATGTGTTACTGTGCATCTTTCCCCAACTCTGAATTTAGTGATAATCATACTAGTAGTTTGAAATTAACTATGGTGAGTATTTATACCAATGAAATTGCTGCAAGCCCAATTTTTCCCCTCAGAGAGCCAGCTATGAACATTTACTAGTACAGCATTGCTATAAAAGCACATAGGAAGGGCACCTAACCTTGCTTAGTGATATTAGGCAAGGGACCTGAAAGGGAAATCAGGAGTTACCTAGTTCAAAGTTGTATGAATGGTGGAGAGCATTCCTACCAATATCAAGGCCAAATAGGTGAGATAGCTTTTATCCTCATTATTATACACCATGCCTCTCTAGAATCATAGCTTCCTCCTAACTTAAAAAATAGGTATACGATGCAGAGCTATGGGAAGTTCACTGTGTGGTTATAGAAAGAAGACTATTTCTTGCATTCTTGCTTCTTTTCTGTGTCTTCTCTCTGTTTGTATCTGTCTTTGTTATTGGATGATCTTCTGAAATGTTTGCTTCCTGCTACCTGATTAACATTTCTTGGTGTTTAATAAGAGCTAGCTTTCAGACTTCTCATGTGCTTGGCTTAGCCTGGGAGAGGAGATCAGGAGTCAGGAGCTTGGGAACTGTGCAGTCAAGCAAGGTCCTATGCTTGGAAGGGCACTTTTGGCACTCTTAAACCACATTTGGTTCTACCAATAATGTTCTACCGTTGTTTTATTGAAATTCTTAATAATCTTCCTACAGGGGACCCCACATAACTATTCTGTACCGAATTCTGCTCATCATATGGCCAGTCCTGCGAGAGTTCAAATAAGGATGGCACATAGGTTTCTAATAAAAATAAAATCCTTATGAGCCGCTTGGTATGTTGTGCATGCACTGACAAAATAGAATTTCTTTAAAATATTTGATGAGGAGCGCGTATGTGGCTCAGTTGGTTGGGCTCTGCCTTTGGCTCAAGTCGTGATCTCAGGGTCCTTAGATGGGGCCTTACATCAAGCTCTCTGCTCGGCGGGGAGCTTCCCCTCCTCTCTCTGCCTGCCTCTCTGCCTACTTGTGATCTCTCCCTCTGTCAAATAAATGTATAAAATCTTTTAAAAAAACAAATGTTTTAATGAATGTACAGTTTAGTCATGAGCTACAGTAAAATTGATATGATAAAAGAACACTTAAAAAAAGATTTATTTATTACTTAGAGAGAGAGAGCACACAGAGGGAGCAGCGGCAGAGGGAGAAGGAGAAGCAGGTTTCCCCACTGAGCAGAGAGCTGGATGCGAAGTTCTATCCTGGGATCCTGGGATCATGACCCAAACTGAAGGCAGACACTTAACTGACTGAGACACCCAAGCATCCCAATAAAAGAACACTTTAAACAAATCAGGTTTGAAGTTTTAAATGGGAATTTTTTTTCATAAGATTAACAAAACTAGGGGCTCCTGGGTGGCTCAGATGGTTAAGTATCTGCCTTCAGCTCAGGTCATGATCTCAGGGTTCTGGGACCAAGTCCCACATGGGGCTCTCAGCTCAGCATGGAGCCTGCCTTCTCCCTCTCCCTCTGCCTCTCACCTTGTTGTGCTCTCTCTGTCTCTGTCTCTGTGTTTCTCATGTGAATAAATAAAATCTTAAAAAAAAAGATTAACAACACTGTGCCCATTTCAATACATTTCATGAATCTGTTCTAATGTGAAATGCAAGTGTTTCTTTTGACAAGTTTTGGCAATATTAGGTTGACCAAAAACATCATCAAAATAGAAACTACAAAGCTTTTTCAAACACAAAATGCCTTAGGCTACAAAAACCAAATTCATAGATGATGCAATACCACTGAGTGTCATTAAGATAAATGTCAAAGGAGCCATGTGTAATGGCATTACGTGACCTAATAGTAATTTTCAAAACTTTGTATTAACTAAATTCTTATTCCTTTTGAATTGTATTATATATTTTTCTTTGATTTCATATTCTTGAAACAAATCCAAAGCAATGTCTAACATGACTGAAAAATTTTTAACAATCTGAAAATTATTTTATTTGTTTTGCTGTTAAGCCCTCCTCTGGGAGAACTTCTGGTAATATTGGGGACTAAGCTAGGGAGAAGAGTCCCCACTCACTGCAGACACAGAAATGTTGGATAAAACCTAATAACAAAAACAATAAAACAGAGCTAGACTTGAGATCAAGAAAGGAAAATCTGTGATAACTAGAAAACAAAAAGGAACTCAAATACGTAGTGGTAAACAACAGATACTGCAAAATACCTCTTTAGTACTTTCTGAGGTGAACTGTTGAAGATTAGCTTATGAGAAAAATTTCCAAATCATGTGAGGAAATGATACACATAGAATGAAAACATTCAATAGTTAAGAGAATTAACCCTCCAAACCTGAGAAAATAAAACAATGAGATAACAAAATGCATATAATGAAACTACAGAGATGAAAAATTATGTTTTACATGAGTGAAGAGGTAAAAGAAAGGCTAGACATCTGTAGTGAATACAGTACTGTGCTGCCCAGAATCCTCCTCCCTCCCCTCCTCTTGCCCTCTTTGGAAGTGGAGTGCTCAATCCCTTGCTGCTGAAAGTGTTGGCAGTTGGTCGCTTTCATCTGGGCCCCTGTCTGAGCACTGGTAGTGACTGCAAGGAGCTGTCACACCCAAGGTCATTTCCCCTTTCTGGGGCAGCCTACAGCCAATAACTGGATCTGTGTTACATTTTAAAGGCCCAATTCAGGATAGTTCTGAGGGGCCAACCCAGCCCAACTTCCCAGTAGGAGTGAAGTGAAATGTTTGGGTCTGGGAGCAAATGTTTAAGGAAGAATTCTTGTGATGTCTTGGGTGCAAAAGGTGGTTTTATTAAAGCACAGGGACAGGAACTGTGGGCAGAAAGCTGCACTGAGATTGTGAGGAGTGACTAATTATATATTTTCAAGTTGGGAGAGGTTTAGGGATAGCATACATGTCTAAGGAGTTTGGAAGCAAGGTTTCCAAAGGGACTAGCTGCTGTTAAGATAAGGTCATTTACTACTGTCTAGTAAAACCCTAGTCATGAGACCCTTTAGATATATACCAGTGGACCATATGCTTGGATGATTGCTTACATATATCTTAGGAGGTTGAGATAAAGTTAGTTTCCAAAGGGATTTTCATATGTTAAAGAAGACAGAGGTCAAGCTAATTCAAACTAAGGTTGCCTTTGCCTTTAGCAAAGTATTAAGATTGAGGTAGTTGAATTCCTGGAGGAAGGTTACCCTGTCTTAAGTACTTGTCAATGGGCTGTAAGTTACAAGGAAGTTTAATTTTTTTTCTTTGCCATTGTTCTTCGCATCAGGATCAGCTGGTTCTTTATTGTCACCTCACTAAAGTTCAACTTCTCTCCCTCTGCAAATCCTGCTTCTTTCCCTCCCCTGCTTCTTTCCCTCCCCTCACAGATGCCGAGCCCATGAGAATTTTTCCAAAAACTTTCTGCATGAACACCTTCATCTGTTGGTTTGATCCTCTGATTTTCTTATCTTTTCTTCATATTGTCCATTACTTTATACTAGTCTTTTCTTATTAAACACAATACCTTCACTAATTCCTCTAACAATGTTAATTATAGTTTCTTTGACCTTTTCATCTCTAAGCTGTCTCAGTTTATTCCAATTCTCTCTTTTTTTTTCTCCCCAAATATGTTTATTTTAATTTTTCAGTGTTACAAGATTGTTCATGCACCACACCCAGTGCTCCATGCAATACGTGCCCTTCTCAATACCCACCACCAGGCTCGCCTACCCCCCTCCCCCCTCCCCTCCAAAACCCTCAGTTTGTTGCTCAGAGTCCACAGTCTCTCCTGGTTCATCCCCCCTCCGATTTCCCCCCATTCATCCTTCCCTTCCTTCTCACAATGCCCTCCATGATTTTCTTTATACTCCACACGTAAGTGAGACCATAAGATAATTGACTCTCTCCGCTTGACTTATTTCACTCCGCATAATCTCTTCTAGTCCTGTCCATGTTGATACAAAAATTGGATATTCATCCTTTCTGATGG
>CM052800.1:63358325-63373740 GCA_028533885.1 Nasua narica | reverse complement strand
CGACCCCAGCCGCCTTTCTGCGGCTCCCAAGTGCGGACCTGGGAGGCCTGCGGCAGGCCGGGAAAGTCGCGACCCCAGCTGCCTTTCTGCAGCTCCGTGAGGGGCGCCCCGGAGGTTAGGCCGCTTGCCCGCGTTCTCTCCGTGGCCGGCGGGGATCGCTCAGACTCTGCGGTGGGCCGCGATGTCGTGGTAGCGAGTGCACACAGAGAAAAGCTGCGGCTTGTGGACCACCGCAGACTCTCTAAAGGCGCTTGCAGGTGCGCACCTGGCCCACAGGTTGTTGCAGAGAGCGGAAAGCTGCAGGTTCAGGAATCGCGGACTGGATACCCCACCAGTTCCACTTTGGGGCGCTCCTTCCTAGGAGGGTGGGTCCAAGCCAGTGCCCGCTGCCACCCCCTTCCACTAGTTACTCCTCAGAACTTTTTGCCCTTTTTAAGTGTTTTTAATGGACTCTACATTAATGCTGGTCCCCCGCCACCGGGCACTTTCCTTTGGGGTATTACTGTCCTTGGTTAGCTTCTGGTGGCTCCCTCCCCCTTTTGTTTATCCTCCGATATCATTTCTAGTGTTTCCACTTTGCTTTTACCTCTCCACTGCTGTCTTCTGCTCTCGGAGAGATCCCGGAGTTAGAAATCTTGCTCCTCAGGGTGATTTCATGGGTGTTCAGCGTGTTCTGGTAGATTTCCAGCTCACTTTTGGGGACTGGTTGCAGCAGGATCTCCTACTTCTCCGTCATCTTGCCCACCTCTCCTCCAATTCTCTCTTTTAAAAAATATTTTTTGGTCTTAGTGTTTCAAGGTGGAGGCCTCACTGAGACTGCAAGGTGATTTTTGGCCATCAATTCCTATGTAGGAGTGAGGCATCAAGAGGATATTAGACAGCACTTACTATATATTAAATGTTGTCCTAAGCCCTTTGTGTAATTAACACATTTAATCTTATTATGGGATGAATTGTGTCCCCTCAAAATTCATATATTGAAGTTCTGCTTCCCAATACCTCAGAATGCGAACATATTTGGAACTAGGATTTCTAAAAGGGTAATTAAGTTAAAATGAAAAATATGGGTTGGCTCTAATCCAATATGACTGGTATAAGAAGAGGAGATTAGGACTGGGCACACAGAAGAAAGACCATGTGAAGATACAGAGTGAAGGGAGCCAGCAGCCATCTATAGGCCAGGAAGAGAGGCCTCAAAGGCAATAAATCCTGCTGACTGCTTGATTTTGGACTTCTAGCCTCTAGAACTGAGAGATAATACATTTCTGGTGTTTAAGCCATCCAATGTGTGGTACTTTGTTATGGCAGCCCTAGCAAACCTAATACAGATCCCAATAATAGCCACAAAGAAAAAACTGTTACTATCCCCATTTTATTCAAACATGAAATATTAGTGCAAGGCCAAAGAGAGGCATGGGTAAAGTCTGGATTTGAATCTGGGTAGTTGTCTCCAGAGTCTGAGCTCTTAACCAACACCTCCCCTGCCTCTCTGATTGAACATGCTCAGTTTTTGGGTGGGTCTTGTTTTCTAATAGGTGTTATCACTGTAAATTGGCCCAGGGTTGAGCTTCCTTTCTTCTTCCGGACAGTCCTCAGGGTCTGTGTCTTAAGCTCTTTCTTTCTGGCCAGTTAATTTCTCCAGAGAGGAAGTCCTTCAGTCTCCTACATTATGGTAAGGGGAGAAAGCAACGAAGTCCTACAGTTCACTCTACGGACTTCACTTAATCTCATTTTCAGCCTTAAGTTTCTCCATACTCATTCCAGCCAATGTTTACAAATCTGGAACCTTTCTACTGAGTGCCTTCAGGAACTCTATCTGTGGCCACACAGGGGCTGCATAGGTGGTGAGGGTGAGGAGAATGAGGGTTAGTTGCCCTGATCAACAAAGTGGAAGAAATTACCTGGTTTCTTCAGTATAGGTTTTCATTTAGTCTTTTCAACTCAGCTTCACACCTTGATCCCACTGTCAAAAACACCTAATGCTTCAAATCCAGGGCCCTTCTAATCTTCTGTAGGAGTATCACATTTCCTTCTCTGTGCCCTGGGGTTGCTATTTCCTATATCAACCATCTCAGTTACTATCACTCCTTCTATTTCCCATCTTCCAATGTGCTGACATCTTTGGTCCATAGTTGTTTCCTTTTCTATTTTCTCTCTCTGAATTTATGGGCTTTGGTATTGTTCTACGGCCATGTTACTGAGTTTGGAAAGAAAAAGAAGGTAAGCTTTTAATCTGAACTATTTTCCCAGTCTTTTCATACCACCTGTTCCATGAAGTTGCTCAAGTACGGGTTTTTGTACTTCCTTCTGCTATTGGCTTGATTAAAATGGTTATATAAATGGGAAGAACACAATAAGTGGACATGTTTTGGGTTAATTTAGACTTGCTTTGCCAATATTGAAAGTAGGATGGGTCATTTGTACTGTTCTTAGAACTACACAGACATGATTCTGAGAAAGTAACAGTGCTCTATCTCAAAGGAATGCTGTTCTATTTGAAGTAGATGGCCTATACACACCAGGCTTCCCCAATCCATAATATTACTTGACTTTGGAAAAGTATTTTATTTTTCTTTTAGTAAGTCTTTTATAGTAAATTAAACAATCCAACCAATCAACTAACCAACTGATATTTTTCAGGTTGGCTACAGACTGGTAGGAAGAAGCACACCCTTCCCTCACCCTCCCTTCCCCTACCAGACAGACATACTGTTGAGTTTGGTTACATTTCTTACTTAATTAACAACAGGAATGAGAAACTTAACAAGAGTTATGTGGCTAGAGATGGAGCAAGTTAGCATTCCTTAAGGTAGTAACAGCTGGTTTGTACAAACCCTTTTGTGGGGGAGGAGATCAGGGATTGCAGGCTGTTGTCAGTGACACTATGGTAGGGTATGATTGTGTTAACATTGAGAAATTGAAATTTTGTTGTCTGCTTCTTTTTTTTTTTTTTTACTTTCAGAGGATAACATCACCCATTCAGAAAAAATAAAATTTGTATGATTTCATTTAAATCTTAAAATATTTGCTAACTTGGGGTTATTTGTAGGTCTTACATCAACTTGAATCAACATTATTATTCATGAAGAGAAAACAGAAAACTCCCTAGAACATTAATCAACTACTACCATCATCACTAAAGTCTTTTTCCTTTTCAAAGACACTGTTTAAAAACCTGCAACACACCATATTTACTAACGAGAGAGAGTGCTACAGAGAAGATAAATATTTAAAAGAAGGAAGGAGCCTGTATCCATCTACCAAAGGTACATTTTGTATTGTTAGCACCAAAGTAAACTTTGAGGATCTCATTTTTTGGTTAATAAGCCAGGGGTGATGATGCATCAGGTGTTGGTTCTATTACATTTCACTAATTTAAGTTGATTTAGGATGATTTTTAGCTAAAAGAAAATCACAGAAGTGCCCTAGTCATATTTTATCTGTTGACTCTGTTTCCTTATTAGTAGTAGATTCAAAAGCTCCTCCACCAGTGATTTCCACTGTGCTATTTTTAGGGGTAATTTTTCTTTTACAACATTTAAGGGCTGTAAAATCCTTCAAATTTTGGCTGGAAGAAAGAAAAAAAAATTTTAAACACTGACTTTGGATTGTAGGAGAAATAATGTGTAGATCTGCTTATGTGGAGCTCTAATGCATTGGTGTCTGGATGACAGGCCTAGATTATTTATTGAGTGCTTGAAAAAGCTGTAAATGTATTAAAAGACAAATTCCTCTTAGAGGGATCCAGGACTGGACCTCTCATATTTTTGGAAAGCATCCTAGAAAACACTTTCTCTGGGTGTTTGGAACATTTATGATCTACAGAAGTCACCAGAGTATAATATTCTAAGAGTTTACTTTTTTTTTCTTAATTTTTGAAAATCACAAACCTTGGAAAAACCTTCACCTGTCATTTTGATGAATGATGTATCCAGATTCTATTACATCATTATTAGGCCACAGGTGGAAAAGTAAAAACAAATGGGAGTAAATTAAAGAAACTATGTTTACAGAGGTTATTTTGGCATTTCTAGTCTCTCCTTTTTCCTTTAAACCTCTAAACCTCCCAGCATGTGCTATGTAATGACGATGATGCCAGGTTTTCAAATGTTTGTGGAAGGCATGGCTCTTGAATAGTTTGTGGCCATGGCTTAAATGTTCTTGGATCCCCATGAATATCTTGCAGTATAATTAAAAGAATACTTTTTATAGAATTGTCTTTTGGACAGTTCTGCACTTTTTAATATGCTTATGCTAAGTGTTCATTGGCCTAGAACAAGAAAAATTCTCTAGGGATTTGTATCATTTCAACTTCCTAAGACAAGAGTGTGGACAGGCAAATGGATTTCCAGTGTTAACATTTATTTATTTATTTATTTATTTATTTATTTATTTATTTAATTTTTTTCTCCCCAAATATGTTTAATTTTTCAGTGTTACAAGATTGTTCATGCACCACACCCACTGCTCCATGCAATACGTGCCCTTCTCAATACCCACCACCAGGCTCGCCTACCCCCCTCCCCCCTCCCCTCCAAAACCCTCAGTTTGTTGCTCAGAGTCCACAGTCTCTCCTGGGTCATCACCCCCTCCGATTTCCCCCCATTCATCCTTCCCTTCCTTCTCACAATGCCCTCCATGATTTTCTTTATACTCCACACGTAAGTGAGACCATAAGATAATTGTCTCTCTCTGTTTGACTTATTTCACTCTGCATAATCTCTTCTAGTCCTGTCCATGTTGATACAAAAGTTGGATATTTATCCTTTCTGATGGAGTCATAATATTCCATTGTATAGATGTACCACATCTTTCTTATCCACTCATCTGTTGAAGGGCATTTTGGCCACATCTTTTCTACTTAAAGATTTCTTTTTTAATGTTTCTTGTAATGCTGATTTAGTGATGATAGACTCCTTTATCTTTTGTTTATCTGGGAAACTCTTTATCTCTCCTTCAAATCTGAATGATAACATTGAAATGGCACCTTATTTAACTCAATAAATATTAACACTGGCTACAAAAGGCCATGTAAATGGCCAACCAAAAGTCATAGGATGGAAGAATGGTTAAACAGGACTGATCTATATGTTGCCTGTAAGAGACTTACTTAATTAACCTCAGATTTAAAGACACATATGAACTGAAAGTGAAAGGATGGGAAAACATTCACTAAGTGAATGGAATTGAAAAAGAAGTCAGGAGAGCAATACTAATATCAAAATAGACTTTAAAACAAAGAAGAGACAAAAAAGGGTAACTAGAGACAAAGAAGGGTATTACATAATGATAAAAGGATCAATCCAACAGGAGAATATTACAATTATAAATATTTACTCACCCAACACTGTAACACTTAAATACATAAAGCAAACATTAATGGACACAAAAAGAGAACTTGCTCGTAATACAATAATAGGGGACTTTGACACTTTTACATCAATGGATAGATCATCCAGACAGAAAATCAATAAGGAAATAATGTCTTTGAATTACACATTGGACCAGATGAACAGAATAGACATATACAGAACATTCCACCCAAAAACAACAAAATACACATTCTTTTCAAATGCACATGGAACATTCTCCAGAACAGATCACATATTAGGTTATGAAATAAGTCTCAATAAATTTAAGAAGACTGAAAGACTGAAATCATACCATACATCTTTCCAACCACAATGGTATGAAACTAGAAATAAATCACAAGAAAAAAAAACTGGAAAAACTCCCCAAACATGTAGAAACTAAATAACATGATACTAAACAACCAATGGGTTAATTAACCAACGAAGAAATAAAAAAATACATGGAGACACACGAAAATGAAAACACAATGGTCCAAAATCTGGGATATAGGGAAACCAGTTCTAAGAGGAAAGTATATAGCAATATAGGCTATCTCAAAAACAAAAAATTCAAATAAACAATCTAACTTTTTGCTTGAAGAAACTAGAAAAAGAAGAACAAAGCACAAGGTGAGTGGAAGAAAGGATGTAATAAAGATCAGAGCGAAAATGAATGACACAGATAGAAGAAGAGGAGGGAGAGGGATAAGGGGAGGAGGAGGGGAGAAGATAAGGAGGAGGAAGAAGGGGAAAAAGGAAAAAAATCAATGAAACCAAGAGCTGGTTCTTTGAAAAGTTAAACAAAATGGACAAATCCTTAGCCAGAGTCATAAAAAAAAAAGAGAGAGAGAGAGAGAGAGAGAAAAGACCCGAATAAATAAAATCAGAAATGAGAGAGAAGTAACAACTAATACCACAAAAATACAAAGGATTATAAGAGAATACAATAAAAAATTATATGCCAACAAACTGGACAACCTAGAAGAAATGGACAAATTCCTAAAACATGTAATCTTCCAAAACTGAACCAGGAAGAAATAGAAAATATGAATAGACTGATTATAAGTAAACAAATTGAACTGGTAATTAAAAAACCACCAAAAAATAAAAGTCCATGATCAAATAGATTCACAAGTGAATACTTCTAGTCATTTAAAGAAGAGTTGGGATGCCTGGGTGGCTCAGTCAGTTAAGTGTCTGACTCTTGATTCTGGCTCAGGTCATGATCTTAGGGTCATGAGATTGAGCCCTATGTCAGGCTCCTGGGCATGGAACCTGCTTAAGATTCTTTCTCTCCCTTTTCCTCTGCCCTCTCCATGCTCGCTCTCTCTCTCTCTTACAAAAAAAAAAAAAAAGTTAATACCTACTTTCCTCAAACTATTCAAAAACTTGAAGAGGCAGGAAAGCCTCTAAGCACATTCTACAAGGCCAGCATTACCCTGATATTCAAACCAAACAAAGACACCATGAAAAAAGAAAATTAGAGGCCGGTATCCCTGATGAACATAGACACAAAATTTCTCAACAAAATATTAGGAAACTTCGTACAACAATACATTAAAAAGATCATGCACCATAATCAGGTGGGATTTATTCCTGGGATGCAAGGATGGTTCAATATTCATAAGTCAATCAAGGCCATATTATCACATCAACAAAACAAATGATAAAAATTGTATGATCATCTCAATAGATGCAGAAAAAGCATTTGACAAAATTCAATATTCATGATAAAAACTCTCAAAAAAATGGGGTTACAGAGAACATACCTCAGCATATTAAAGGCCACATATGAAAAACCCACAGCTAACATCATCCTCAAGGTGAAAATCTGAGAACTTTCCCTTTACGGTCAGGTGCAACATTTTCCTAGATGGGTATCCTAAGGCAAGGGAAACAAAAGCAAAAATAAACTATTGGGACTATATCAAAATAAAAAGGTTTTGCATTGCAAAAGAAACCATCAACAAACAAAAGACAACCTAATGAATCGGAGATATTTGCAAATGATATATCCAATAAGGGGTTAACATCCAAAATACATAAGGGACTCACACAACTCAATACCAAAAAAGACCAATCTATTTAAAAAAATATTCAGATCAGAGGTGAATAGACGTTTTTCCAAAGAAGACATACAGATAGCCAAGAGGCACATGAAAAGATTCTCAACATCACTAATCATGAAAATGCAAATCAAAACCACAGTGAACTATCAACTCACACCTGTTAGATTGGCTAAAATCAAAAAGACAAGAAACAACAAGTGTTGGTAAGGATGTGGAGCAAAAGGAACCCTTGTGTACTGTTGATGGGAATGTAAATTGGTATAGCCATTGTGGAAAACAGTATGAAATTTACTGAAAATGTTAAAAATAGAAATACCATATGATCCAATAATTTCATTATTGGGTATTCACCAAGGCAAAATGAAAATACTCACTCAAAAAGATAAATGCATCCCTACATTTATTACAGCATTCCTTACAATAGTCAAGACATGGAAAAAACCATTAGGGGATGAATGGGGAAGGAAAATGTGATATATATATATATATATATATATATATATATAAAATGAAATATTACACAGTCATGAAAAAGAGTGAAATTGTCCCATTTAAGACAATGTGCAAGCCCTTAGAGGATATTTTGCTGAGTGAAGTAAGTCAGACTGAGAAAGACAAATACCATATGATTTCATTCATATATGGAGTCTAAAAAAATGATCCATATATGGAGTCTAAAAAAAATGATTAAAGAAAAAGAATCAAACGTATAAATACAGGGAACAAACACATGGTTGCCAGAGGGGTGAGGGAGAAGTGTGGTTGGGCAAAATGGGTGAAGGGGAGAGGGAGATACAGGCCTCCGGTTATGGAATGATAAATCATGGGATTAAAAAGTAAAGCATAAGGAGTACAGTCAGTGATATTATAATAGTGATGTAATGGGACAGATGGCAGCTATGCTTGTGGTGAACATAGCGTAATGTATAAGCTTGTCAAATCATTAAGTTGTACACCTGAAACTAATGTAACATTCTGTGTCAACCATACTCAAAAAAAACAAAAAAACAAAAAAAACCAAAAACCCAAAAAAACAAGGTGCCATTGGTTTTACTAATTAGAGAAAAACCATTGACTGTCAAAAATATGTAATGCTTTGGTGTTTTAAAGTTTATTTTAAAAATCCAGTGAAACATAGTTCCCAACTTCAGGCTGAAAAACATTTTCCTTATAGTTTTTTTAACCATTATACAACTGGGAAAGAGAAGCAGAGAATGCTTTCTTTGTGTCATGCTAGAATAATGGAGCAAGCCACAGACCTTGGGCAAATTACTCCTATAAGTGTGTTGAGAAGTCTGCATCTAATTAAGAGTTGATGGAGTGAGCAGTGCTATTCTCATAGCAAGGGTGATTTTTAAAAATTATGCCTTGTGAAAACATTACATGAAAGAAAAATTTTAGTTTTGGTTTTTGTTAAAGTAAAATTTTGTTGACTTTCTGGATATAAGAAAGCAGGGCAGCAACTTCTTTTTGAATAGTTTTCCAATAGTAGTGCCTTTTTAACAATATTTAAAACTTGATATATTGACATGATTGTTGAGACTATTATAAAAACACTTGTGAGCAAGCAGCATGAAAGCAAGAGCGACAGACTTACACAGAGGGAAATGAAGTGTAGTCCCTTGTTAGAAGCTCGTTTCCGCGTTAGCCTCAACAGGCCTGCATCATTGTTAGAATATGTTAGGCTGTTGCTTTCCATGTACTTTTACATCCAGGCTTCAGTGGGCTTATAAATATACACACCAGAACAATAGTACCTTTAAGAATCCTACTGAAGAAATGTAATTTGTCTCAGCTGCCTGAATAATGGGACATCCAAGTCCAATAATTTTTCATGGTCTTTTCTTTCTTCTTTCTTAGGATTGTGCAAGAACTGGCTTCTGGCTTGGGCCCACCCTAGTCACCATGGAAATGCTAACTGTGCAAGCTCTTAAGAACTTTTTCAGATGGGTAACTTCACTGGCCCTTCCATGTCAAGCTTGGCCATTAGCACCTTCACTGTATGAGGTAAGGGGTACTTAGTGGCTCTATCCCAGATCCATGCTGCCACTCCAGTCAGAGGTCTGGCAATTTCCAAGGGTGCTGCCCTGAAGAGGCCATGAACTCTACTTCTTATGGAAACTGCTATCTATTCATCTTTTCTAAATGGAATTTAATTTAAATTTAAACAGAATTTAATTTAAATTTAACTAAATTTAAAAGGAATCCAAATCTCTTCTGGCGTAAGACTACACCTCCCTCTGACCTCAAATCCCAACATTCCCCACCAACCACAAATGGAGCAATTTTCTTTATTCCTACTGTGGTCCTGAAATCCACAAACTATTAACACTTCAGTGGGCAAGAGAACCCAGCATTCAGAAAAGAGTGCCCAGGTATTATTTCTGTTTGAGGAGATGACTTTTTCATTCTTTTGGCTAATGAATCCATTTAGCAGTGGAAGAAAGTCATCAAGATTTGTTTGTTACTGTTTATCAAGGGCCGTAGATGTTCACAGAGCTCACAAGATGGGTACGATGGTCCTAGTTGTGGTTTTGGATATGGCATCTTCGCCAAAGCAGCAAATAAACATAGCTCTCATCCTGGTGTGTAGCTGTTCATCTAGTAAATGTTTTTTGACATCTCTATCAGCTAAATAACAAGATGCAGTTTGCTTTTAAGAATTGGGGATAGCAGGGCCCCTGGGTGGCGCAGTTGGTTGGGCGACTGCATTCGGCTCAGGTCATGATCCCGGAGTCCCGGGATCGAGTCCCACATCGGGCTCCCAGCTCCATGGGGAGTCTGCTTCTCACTCTGACCTGCTCTCTCTCACTCTCTCTCTTTCCTAATAAATAAATAAATAAAATCTTTAAAAAAAAAAAAAGAGTTGGGGATAGCAGAATACTGAGTCGCCTACAATCTATGTCAACTCCCTTCATCTCTGTTATAATGTGGTTTAGAGGGAACTCAATCATCTTGATACTCCACACAGCACATTATTCTACTGCATTCCTTTAATGCAATTATACTAAGGGATCTGGTGAGCAGGAGCTCTCAAGTACCCACATGGCTTCCTAAGAGAGATTTTAAGAATCTGTTACCAGGTGAAGTTTGTAGGTATCCAGGCATCTTAGGTATATTGGGAATATCCCTTCTAAACAGAGAAATAAGTTTCTGCATCTTGTCTGCCCACCACAAAGAATGAGCACAACAGGTCATGAGTCTCTTTGGATCTGGGAGGCTGCATATGTAACATATGGGGATACTGGTGGTGCTACCGTTTGCTGAAAGACCTATAAGGCTGCAGGTTTTGGAGCTTGGAGCAAGAAAAGCAGCAAAGGCTAAAGGCTCTTTGGCAAGTCTACGCTGTTCACACTAATGACCTATTAGGTCCAGTGGTGTTAAGATACTGTATGGAGCTTCCGGCAAGCTCACAGTGTAGGCCCGTAAGTGTTTGGAAACCTTCTGACATCTATTCTCTACTTGAAAAACATCTTTTATCTTGCTATTTGGCCTGGCAAAAAGTGCACATCCAGCCTTCGAATATAAGTGAATATGTAACCCAAACTGCTCATTATGAACAGCGTGTCACATAATTGCTTGCACCATAAATTGAAACATGGGCACACCATTCCGGTATAAAATGAAAATAGTATATGTGAGACAGGGTCCAGGAGAGTCAGAAGGCAAAATAAATCACATGAACAAGTGGCTGAGTCATGCACAGACTCCTATAGCAACTGCTCTTACTGCTTTCCTGCGTTTTCCACAGATTACGCCGACAGTCTCATGGGGGAATTCTCTATGACCAGCTGACAGAAAAGGAAAAGAAATGGGCCTTGTTTATGAACAGAGAGCATGTGGGCATTAAACAGAAATCGTTAGCTGTAATGTATTAGAGCCTCACTTAGGGATAGCACTAAAAGACGGTGATGAGAGAAAATTTTCTTAGTGGGCAGAACTTTGGGCAGTCATCTGGTTATCCACTTCAGGTAGAAGGAGAAATAATCTGAAGAATTAATTTACATAAACTGTGAAGGCCAGCAGTTAAGGCTTTGGAATGGAAAAATAGGAAGATCGATGGCAAGGTCTAGGGGAGAGGTATGTGGATGAGCCTCTCAGGATGGGCACAGTGTGGAAAGATATGTGTGTTCCATGTAGATGCCCATTAGAGGGTATCCCAATGGTGAAGAAGTGCTTTCAATAATTAAATAGACAAGATTGTTCCTTCTAAGGATGTCTGTCAGCCTCTTCTAGACATTCTTATGATTGGTCAATGGAGGTATATCAAGTGGGCATGGTGGCGGGACTGGAGACTATCCATGGACTCACCAACATGGCACACTCTCACCAAGGCTAATTCATCTACACTATCACTGCGGATGCAGTCTTCCTATAGCAGAGGCCATTGCTGAGCTCCCGGTATGACACCATTCATGGTATTAAGGTCAGACTCCAAGAACTGTGGAATGGCATCTGAAGGCTCACTTGTGGCACCATCAGGAGATAAATTCTATGAGGACAGAGTGTTATTTACAGGATGGAGGGCCAATATAAGGAATCATCTTCCTTAGTACTGACACCACTAATGCAGGAGCCAAGGGCTGGAAGTGAGAATGGACTTTCCAACTAGTATACCAAGTAAGTATTTGGGGGACTTTTTTTTTCCCAACCATGCAACCTTGGTCTCAGTGAATTTATAGTACTGGAGGGTGGAAATCATCCACTAGGGAATTAAATAAGAGTTCCATTGCATTAGAAACAGAAACTGCCCACTGGCAGTTTTAAGCTGATGAAGCAATAGACATAGAAGAGGTTATTGTACTGGCTGGGATGATGATCATGATCACCCAGGGGAAATGGAGTTGCTGTACAGAACACAAGTAGGGCTCCTAGCTACTTAGGATTTTATTAGGATTTATTACTCCAATGGAAACCCTGGCAACACAATAAAGATAGGGCCACTCAGCTCCTACAAGACTACAGATTTGACTCAGGTAGCTAGGTTGAGAAGCTATCCAATTAATGTGTTTTGGAAAAACAAGGAAAATATGGACTGAGAATTGGAAGAAAGTCACTATGGTGACAACTTAGGCTTGTTAACTGCTTACAGAAGCAGAGATTGTAGCAGCTTTGTCTTATGACAATTGCTTCTTTTCCCCATGTCTCCTCCCACTCCTTTTATGAAGAATAATCCTGGTGGTTAACATTTTAAGTTGCAAGTGGTGATATGACCAAACTGACTATGATGATATGGTAGCTGGTTGGAAACAAATTTTTCATCTAGGCAAAGAATGAGAGTGGATGCTGAGAAGCAAAAGAGTGAAGTGTGCTGGATTCTTTCTGCTGCTTCTCTGGTTCCTTTCTCCACTATTCCTATTCTTTTCTGTGCAGATCTTCATCAGTGGACTTCTTTGTCTCCTGGTTGGGTTCAGCCAATAGGGGTGCAGAGGAGAGTGACGTTGTGCCTCCCCTTTCACAGGGCTGCAGGTTGTCTGTATCAATTTCCTGAATTTCCTTTGGCATTCTCCACATAATTTCTGAGATTAGATATTTACTCCTTTCAGGTTTAGACTGTAATGGGTTCCCTCTTTTAGTAGCCCATGGGTACTAAACCATTTCTGATTTGTTTCCTTAAACCTGTGGCTCAGTTAGTTAAGCGACTGCCTTTGGCTCAGGTTGTGATCCCAGGGTCCTGAGATCAAGTCCCACATGGGTCTCTTTGCTCAGCGAGGAAGCTGCTTCTTTCTTTGCCTGCTGCCCCCCTGCGTCTGCTGTCTCTCTCTCTCTGTCAAATAAGCAAATAAAATATTTTTAAAAATCTACTTATGGCAAATAGTTTTTTTTCCCCAAAGACTTTATTTATTTGTTGAGAGAGAGTACAAGCTAGGGGGAGGGGCAGAGAGAAAAAAAGAGAGAGGGAGAAGCAGGCTCCCCATTGAGCTCAATTCCAGGACCCTGAAATCATGACCCAAGCTGAAGGAAGACATTTAACTGACTGAGCCACCCAGGTACCCTGGCAAATAGTGATTTTAAAAAAATTCTCCTCAAATTTCCTGTCTGAGTGTGGTCTGATTCACATACAACAATTCATTTAATCTTTACAACCATACTGTGATATAAATTGGGTAGATCTTGTTGCTTCCAGGTTTGGAATGTTCTAGTGGGTTTTCATTAGACTTGGAATAAAACACAAATAGCATGGTTTGAAAAGCCATACTTGATCTGGTTTCTGCCTCCTTCTCCAAGCTGATCTCTTATCTCTACCCAGGATCCCCAACCTTTGCACTCAGCCACTGTAAGACCCCTCACCATTCTTCTTCCTGAGATCTCATCATAAAGATATGCCTGCCTATAATTCAAATTTCAGCTTATATATCACCTTCTCAGAGAGTCTTTCCCTTGTCTTTCTCATTCAGTAAAAGTCATCCAAATACTATCACATCATCCTATATTAATTCTTCTCATAGAACTTATCACTTATTGATATTTCCTTGTTTATTTTTATACCTGTAAAATCTTTCTCTTCCTACCTCCCTTTGTCCTTCCTCCTTCCTAGAATGTAAATTTTCTGAGAATTGGTTTTTAATATTTGTTGATATTGAATAAAAAGCAGGATTAACTCCATTGTATCAATAAAGAAGCTCAGAGGTTTTAAATTCCTCAAGGTCTTGCAATAATTAAGGGAAGAATGAGCATCTCTGACTCTGATATCCATATACCAGGGTCCATTCTCCATTTGGTTTACTGAATATTAATGGGGCACCTAGCTGGCTCAGTCAGTAGAGCATGTGACTCAGTCTCGGGGTTGTTAAGTTTGATCTCCTCATTGGGTATGGAGATAACATAAAAATGAAATCTAAAAAACAAACAAGCAAATAAAATGTCTTGGGAGACATGCCATAGAATGGCATGAGGGAAGGGGTAGCGAGTACAGCTTGAATTTTTGTCGGACCCAAAATTCCTGGAAAAATAATGTTGGGCCTCCTAACTTCTTAACCCATTTCCGGTTTAGAAATGAATTATTTCCTGATATTACATTACCATTTCCCACCCTTTACCCCGCTCCCCTGCCAAATTCTACTGAACAATTCAGTAAGATGTTAGAAGTGTTTCATGATTGAGTGGCCAAAATAACTTTGTTAAATTTGTTAAATGCTGAGTTAAGCATGTCTCTTTATTGTAGGAATTCCCAGAGCACTTAAAAATGTACATTGTGAGTTTCCAGGAGGCAGATGTACTATGCAAAGCTACCTAAACTGATTAGGATAGAAAATACTTTTTTGAGAATTCTATTAACATCTCAAAGAACACATATTTCCTGGAACACAGTGGGTAAATATTTAAT
The DNA here is from genome assembly GCA_028533885.1 of Nasua narica. Classification (NCBI taxonomy): domain Eukaryota; kingdom Metazoa; phylum Chordata; class Mammalia; order Carnivora; family Procyonidae; genus Nasua; species Nasua narica. The sequence goes on along the minus strand of CM052800.1, from coordinate 63,358,993 downwards.
TAAGTAATAGGCATCATGTTAACAGAACAATTTTATTACAATGATAAATTTATTAATGGATTATTTTGTGTGTGGGAAAGGAAGAGTAAGTCTGTTTGTATTGGCGTCTTCTGAATTTGTGCTTATGTATGGCTTATTCAGTTTTGTGAAAGTCTTATTCTTTCCTTCAAGTATGAGGCCGCCAATATTTTATTTCTTTGGTCAAACCACATATTATTTCTGACAGTCTGACTATTCTGGTAGAAATGTTGAAACAGGGTCACCTGGGTGGCTCAGTGTTAAAGCCTCTGCCTTTGGCTCAGGTCATGATCTCAGGGTCCTGAGATCAAGACCCTCATCAGGCTCTCTGCTCAGCAGGGAGCCCGCTTCCCCCTCTCTTTCTGCCTGCTTCTCTGCCTACTTGTGATCTCTCTCTTCTCTGTGAAATAAATAAACAAATAAACAAATAAATAAATAAATAAAGTTAAAAAAAAGAAGAAGTGTTGAAACAATTTAAGCCTATTACAGTGTCTTCTGTCCAGGTCCAGACAATTTTTAAAGGAATCTGATAGTCGTAACTTCCCCTACAGTGCACTGCTCTAGTGTGTAGCCCATTCTGCTATAATAAGAGTAATATAAAAAACTGAGTAGTACACATGTTTCAATGAGAAAAAGGAACTTAGCACTAG
>CM052800.1:63331456-63357825 GCA_028533885.1 Nasua narica | reverse complement strand
GGGGGGGGGAGTGGTAGAGGGAGAAGCAGGCTTCCTGCTGAGCAGGGAGCCTGATGTGGGCCTTGATCCCAGGACCCCGGGATCATGACCTGAGCCGAAGGCAGACGCTTAATGACTGAGCCACCCAGGCACCCCTTGTGTTTCTTTTTCTTAAATAATTTTCTGTTTATACAACATCTTGCTATCTTTGAGAAGGTGATACAAGTTCCCTGGGCTAGTTGGGACAGGTTGGGCAAAATGCCAGGTCAGAATATCAAGAGACTGACACAACAAAATGTGGCACTATAATGAACTAAACAGACCTTGATTGGGTCTGGTACACATGGCTTCTTGAGTGTATTCTGTCTTTGTTTTATAATAGACCAAGAGTTTGAGGGTGCCTTTGAACTTCATATGTGTCATTAACTGAGAATCTCTAACCTGGGAACTAGAACAAGCTTCTTTTAGGAGATCCATTTCCTTGTCAGAGAGTCAGACATCTGAAAGTCTACACTGACACGTTGTCACACATGTGGAATGGACGTATGTAAATTCCCTAGATCAGCATAAGTAGGTCCTCTTGGAGGATTATTCTCACAAAAAACATCAATTATTCTTGGCTAAAGGATTAATTTGCTTATTTAAAGCAAGGGAAGAATTCCTACCCTCTACTACGTTCATTGCACTGTCCACTAGGGGCTCAGGGTGGATGCTAAATGTCCTATTGTCCTCTGTTGAAAAAATCTGCAGCTGGTGAATTTGTGACCTATGATCTCAGCTGGATCAGGACCCAGTGGTCTTCCTTGGCTAACTTGGCCTTACCTTGACTCTTGCTGACATTACAAATCCCTTGAATCTGCCATATCATCTGTACAGCCCTTATCTTAGATATATCCTATAGTCTTTATCTCTTGGATATATATCTCTTGGAGATATATAATATGGGATATATGGGATATACATATACCCTCATTCACTATGGCTGTCCTTTGGCAAGATTTCCAGCGCTCTGATTAACTATTTCTTCTGTCCCTACTCTGGGGCACATTGACGTTTTTGGATTCCTCTGATATGCTTGAGAGCCAGGGGAGGAGCACGAGTGTTAACTGGTCTTTCTGTCTGCCCAATAACAACACACCACCGCATTTCTGTCACTACTGAGGGAGCATCTTTGTGGACAGTGTGCTTCCCTGTGAGTCTTTATGTCTTCTTGCTTTGTTTCCTGGAAAGCCAGGCGATTGTTCATTCTGCTCTAGGAGGTCTCCATCTCTTCATGAAACTTCTCTGGGTCTTTTAGCTCTTTGCCTCCTGGGCTGAAGTTCAGGGAAGTCTGGACCATATATCTCTGACTTCCTGTATCCTTGTTCCTCTCACCAGGGTCTTCCTCCTTGCTTCCTTCCTCTGCCTGTCCCTTGCATCTGCACATTTCTCTTCTCCTTGAATCTTTCCTATTCTAGCCTTAATTTTGGCTTTAAAAGTATGTGGCATATGGGGGGAAAAGGAGGAAACCTAGCTTACTAATAAAAGAACACACATTGGATGTAACTGTATTACTAAATGAAAAGTATGTGTAAACCTCCTGGAGGTATTTGCATTTGGAAGGAAGAGGCATTGACTGTGAAAGGATTGTTGGTGTATGTGTATGTGTGTGTCAACATGCATGTGGGAGTGGGGGTGTTGGGGACTGAAATCTGTTTTGGTCCTTTCTGGGTGTTTCTTCAGGAGAAAAAGCCCCACTCTCCCCTAAACAAACTCTTGACTCTGGGTAGACTGATCTACTCCCACTCCCATTCCTTGTCCTCTTTGGGTATTATTCCCACCTGCTGGCCTGTTCTCCATTTACCTACCTAAATCCTGTCTATGGGTGCTTGCTTTTGTACAAATAAAGGTTTGTGTGGTATTTATAAACTTGTCTGGAGGCCCATTTGGCAATTACCTTATACTATTAATTAGCCTCTTCTGTATATATGTGCTTTAAGCAAGATTGAAAACATTACAGGAGCATCAATTCTCTCTCAAAAAAAGAAAACATATGTTAGAAAGAATTTAGAATGTATTATATTGTTCATGTTCAAAGTACATGAGGGAACTAATGGATGAGAAAAGACAGCTTCATCATTCTCAGACTCTTCTACAGCCTAGTAGGGAGCATGCCCCAGCTAACATTCAGAAGGAAGAATGAGGGTAAGTGATATATAGAAATATAAAATACTTTGGGAGAATTGGAGAGAGAGAATGCCTTTTGTGGTTGAAGGAGGACAGGAGTGGGGCATTTCTTGGGGAAGGAAGGAGAAGACATGGAGAGCAGATGGGATGAGGGAAGAAAGCAAGGCAGAAGGAAAGATATGGTGGCAGCGAAGTAGAGCAGAATGGCAGAGTGTGGCATTCTGTGGTGTGCAATAATGTCAGGTAGGAGACAAGTTTGGGAGCCCAATTTGAGCCCCAGCTCTCTGGGCTCTTTATTGCATTTTCACTACAGGAGGAAAAGTTGGTAAATCATTACCAACACAAGTATACTTTCTCTGCAGATCTTTTATCGCTTTCAAACAAGCTCTGTTTACTTGTCTAATTAATAATTTCTGCCCCAAACTTGCATAGTTGGATAGTTAGAAACTTTCCCTTCTGACTCAGGAGGGAGTGAAAATCATAATTTAGTTGACTTTTACAGAGCTATTTGTGCAACCGTCTGGTTTGACTGGAATAATGGCTCTTTTCTTTCTTTGTTTCTCACCAGCCAGTGTGGTTTGTGATTTAATAACTAGGCAGAGCACTGAAATTAATACTGGTAATATTTTAAGCTTGAATGAGGAAAAGGGAGGTAAGAATTTTTTAAATTGTTAGTTTTTTTTTGGGCAGCTTTCTTTCTTCTTTGGAAAGAGTTTAGGCCAAGCAAGATCTCATCATCGGTTTAAAAAAATGAGCATGAAAAAGGAAATGCCCCTGCTCCTACTTTATTTTTCCTTTAATACAGTTCAATTCTTAGATGAAAAGGTAATTTTTGCCATTCTGTATCCTTTACGAAGTGTCCAAAAGTAAGTGATGACTTGTGGAGATGGATTTACTTAAAAAAAAAGGAAAACAACCCAACTATGATTCTAGGGTTTTTTTGGTAAGTGATCTAAGGTATTTTGTTTTTCTTTAAAATTATATCAATGGAAGATAGATACGTTCCTTTTTGTGTGCATAGGGGGCATTGGGAAGCTCAGATAGAATTCAGTGTGAAAGATAAGACTTAGATAAGCTTTCTAAGCAGGTATGCTTGATCAAAATAAAATTCATGGCCACCTTTCCCTTTTTCCCCTAATGGCTTTGAAGAGAAGCTATTTTTTTTTTCCTGAAAGAAAACAATTCTTCAGCTTGCATTGGTAGAACTGAGACAAAAGGAACACTTGCCTGTTCTTTATTTTTGGCAGGTCTATTTCCTAGTGTTCGCCAGGACTTATTCATAGGATACAAAATATACATTTTGGAAAAATGAGGAACTGTGCTAAACAGTCAGTATTAAAAAAAATGCAGGTTTTCCCACTATTGTTTTTGGTGATATATGATGTATATCATGTTAATGGACTTGTCAGAGAACTGAATGAATGATTGTAAGGATTCCCTCAATTAACATCTCCATTTTAAAATCCTTTTTTTTTTTTTTTGGTTAGTTGTTTAGTTTTGTTTTTTTTTTGATTTCTAACTTAAATCAAAATTTTCTGTCACTTAATGTACATTACTTGATTTCATCCCAGTAACCACATAAAATTTGGTATGAAGATATTCATTATATTGATAATGAAACTGAGGTTCAGAAAGGCTAAATAATGGATGGAACAGGGATTTTAACCCAGGGATTTCTAATTCCGAACCACATGCTCTTATAAGTATCTTCTACACTATTTTTCCTAAGGCAATTATGTATATAGTAGAGCAATTAGTGACTACTTTTTCATGATAAAAATAATTTGGAATCTTTTAAAATAGAAAAAATAAGTAAGCCGATCCAAGGTGCCTTTGGGAATCTCCTATTTAATACTCAAATGGCCCATGCTCCAAATAAGCATGACCTTAGAAATCCAATCATTTCATCAGATTCTTTTTTTCTTAGTATCTCTGTTCAGATTGTTCTTATCTTCCTTGGTCATTTCCCAACCATTGAAGGTCACTTCTAACTATTTGAGAACTAACTTTCCAGTCTTCTCCTCTTCTCTCCTTATGGATTTTCCCAAATGTGGATGTGAGCCACTCCTTTACTTCCCCAAAGCATAAGTACCACCAGGTAGTAGCGCTTAGAAAGCTTTTCAAAAGTCTCATGAATTACAGAGGGAAATGTAATGCAGAAAAGGAAGAAAACCATGAAACTCTATACTAGATTAAATAGCTATAGATACAAGTCCAAGATATTTGTAACATTTACCAGCCTCATGTCTTTGCTGAGGGTCATCTATTTGTATGCCCCACATGCAGCTGGTGGAGGGTCAGGTACCATTCCAGAGGGCTTGCTTCTATTCTTATGCTCCAGATTCACTACTCCCAAAGGAAATCAACTGTCCATGACCACCCTCAAGTTAGCACTCAGCTGGGACGCTGAGTTCCAGTGTCCACATGTGGAAAGTGAAGACACCTTCCACATGAACACTTAAAGCTGTTTGACTCCCCATCCCCTCACTTCTCCCTCCCACAGAATGCTTACATTTACTTTTGCATAACCAATGACCCATCGACTTTTGTGCCAAACCCAGACTTTCCCCAAAGAAAGTCTGTCCCCCACCTAGAGCAATAGAAAGCTACTGGTACATTTAAGCACTTCTCCTGCTTTCTTTAAAAGTATGGAACTATTGAGGTCCAGCTCTGAGAACCTTGATACCCAAACACAGTTGAAAGTCTATTTTTCTTTGTTACTCCTTTAGGCAAGGTTAACACCTTTGTTGTAAAACATTATGAAATATCCAGGTTATTTTTTATTTGTCTATGAATAGATGAGATGACTTTCTAGTATTTTTAAGGAAAGAGCAAATTATGGTGTGGACTACAAAGTGTGTTGGGAAAAATGTGCAAAATTTGTCATCATTAGATACTTTGTAGAGGACTTGGAACTTGGCCACATTTGGAACACTGAAATTTTCCAGTTGACATGTCTTATAAGTGATTGCCACTAGATTCGTCTTCAGGATTTGTCAAGAACTAGTTCCCTTAGCTAGTTTAGAACATATTACTCTCAATACAAACATTTGTATTCAATGCTTCTTGAATGGGTGAGCTTGATTTCTGTTAATTGGCCATAGATACTTCTTTGAAAATTTTATTATTTTTAAAAAATTTGATAGTACTATAATTATACTTCCTGGACTAAACCAATTATTTGCTGTGTAACTCTGAGCAAGTTACTTTCTCTGCTTCTCAGTTTTCTTGTTTGCTAATTGATTGTACTACTAATAATAGTTGCCTCATAGAATTGTTGTAAGGATTAAATGGAATGATAGGTATAAAATCTTCATCCAGTGTCTGGAACACAAGTGCTCACTTAGTGTTAATTATGATCATTAGTATTAGTAGTAGTAGGAGTAGTTGCACCTGATAGGGGCCATTAGCTGTTCACTCTCTCAAGAAGAATGTACCTTCTGGGTGACCAAAGGATGTCCCACCCAGCAGAGCTAGTATTTTGAGTCTCTAGAGTCAGAAAATCTGGCTTCAAATCTGCATTCTGCCACTTACAGGCTTTGTGACTTTAGGCAAAGTGCCAGCCTCTCTAAGCCTCAGTTTCCCTGCCTGCAAAATGACAATAATGGCACCTACCTTGTGGGTGTTGTGAGAATTAAATATTCACGTAAGGAACTTGGTCTAATGCCTGGCAGGGAGTAAGCGCTCAAATGTTAGCTCCTTCTCAGTTCGTTTTCTTCATTTTATCTTTCTTATGTTATTATTCTTGTTACCTGACCTTTTTTCCTATGACTAGTGTCCACATCCTGAAAGGATTACCTCCTCCAGGGTGCACAGAAGCATCTCAAAATACAAGGGCTGAGAAACGCTTGCAGGTCAAGAAGTCAAGGAAGGGATATCTAGTTAAAATTCTCAGAAAGGTATTTTGCTTCAACCAAAAATGACAAGTTTAGACCAAAGAAAAATTCCTGAGGAAGGTAGTAGGGGAACTCTTCTAAACACTCACACAAATAGTCAAGGATGTGGCTTATTGCCTCACCTGAAGGGTGGGTTTCCCTGCCCTCCAAGCTCCAGTCAGTTCTGAGTCATAGCTGTGTCACCCCCTCTTCCCTGCCCAATGCCACTTCCTGACGCTGGTGAGGATTTTCCTCCAACTCTTTAGGCTGTGATGACCTTGTTGTTTTATAGGGACACCAGAGGGAGTCTGATATTGTGAAACATAACTCTAGCCTGGAAAATTGGGGATTTGGTTTTGATCCTGATTTCAGCCTCAATTTGTCAGTTGACCTTAGGCAAGTCATTAACTTCTTGCCATTTTAGTTTCATTAAGTATAAAGTAGAAGACTAATGTCTGCCCTTCCGAACTCTTAGGATCATTTCAAAGATTCCACAACACAACATATACAGAAGCTATTTAAAATTTTTAAATGTCTTTATACATTTAAAATATTATTATTTGCCTGTGTACTGTGGTTTAGTGTAATGAAGAATGCAAGGACTTGGAGAGGGGAAGATCTAATTTCAATTTCATACTGCCAATTTTGTGACTTGAGATAAATCCCTTACTTTCTTCAGTCTCTTTTCCTCATGAACCCACTTTTTAATGGTGTTTTTTATTGCTTAATTATATATTCTAATATTTTGTTAAAGATTTTTGCATCTATATTCATGAGAGATTATGACCTGTAGTTTTCCTTTCTTGTACTATCTTTGTCTGGTTTTGATATCAGGGTAATACCAGTTTTGTCAATGAGTTAGGAAATGTTTTCTCTTATTCTACTTTCTGGAAGAGATTGTGTAGAATTGGTGTCAATTTTTTTTAAATGTGGGGTAGAAATATTCAGTGAAACCGTAATTTTTGCTTCAATTAGCAAACATTATTTAGAAGTTATGAGGGGAGCGTAAGTCAATTATATTTACCCATATTTTTGTTTACTATACTCATTCTTCTTGATGTCTCAAGATTTCTTCTTTACTGTTCTCTTTTTGTTTAGAGATCTTTCTTTAGTCATTATTTTAGAGTGTGTCTTCTGTTAGCTTCTGAAAGCTAAATCCTCTTAGCTTTCCTTTATGTGAGAGTATCTTGGTTTCCTCTTTACTCCTCAAGGATCTTTTCACTAGATACAGGAATTCGGGTTGACAGTTACAACTTTCAAGCTTTGAAAGATATTGTGCCCATGAATTCTGATGAGAAATCATCTACCATTAGAGTTGTTTTTCCCATACGAAGAAATGGTGTTTTTTTTCTTCTGAATGCTTTTAATATTTCCTCTTTGTCTTTTCTTTAGTTTCCAGAAGTTTTTTTTTTTTTTAAGTTTTTAATTCCAGTTGGTTAACATATAGTGTAATATTAGAATCTGGTGTACAATGTAGTGATTCAGTACTTCCGTATAATACCCAGTGCTCATCACTAGTGCACTCCTTCATTCCCATCACCTCTTTTACCCATGCCCCCATCGCACACCCTCTGGGAATGTGTTCTCTATAGTTCTCTATTTTTTTTCTTTTTTCAAGTAAGTGATGAATCACTAAATTCTGTACCTAAAACTAATATTACATTGTATAACTAACTGGTGAACTTTACATTTACTTAATGAAATAGAGAAGTTGAGGGAGTAATATGATGATCGAATGGAAAATAAAGGCGCATTTGAAGGTCACTTGTTGTTGAGATTCAATTGAAAAACTAAACAAAAAACTGTGGAGAAGCACTATTTTTAGCCTTCTGATAAACTATTCATTCTGGGCTTTGACTGATACAAAGACTTCATTAATAAGACTGGTCAGAAGAAATCCAGTGTATTATGTATTTAAAAAGTGATTTCTTGCAGGGATATGTTTGAATAGCTAGGCAAAGAAAATAATATGTTTTCTTTCCTTTGGTACAGGTTGAAGTGGGGTGAAGAATGCATAAAGTGGAAGAGGAAAAATAGGACCCCCTAAGGAAGGATGTGGTGAGATGGTGAAACTGAAGAAATTCCATGTGAAGGAGATTACAAATTCTACATGGTCATTGTCTACAAGAGCATCCATTTGTCTGGGCCAAAGATTACACGTTTGTGTTGGAGTGCTATACATGCCCCTTTCAGAGTTCAAAAACATTTTTAAAGCTAAAGAGGACTGTTGGTTCCTTCCCTTAAATTAAAGCTTTTATTTGGCTCATGAATCCGCTTGTAAGTATGTTTTCCATACCATCTGGCTCCTGTTTTGTTCTTGTCTAGAGTCACAGGCAGAAGGCTTGGAAGCAAGCCTCTGGGTATTCAGTGAGCTTGTGGACAATATGTAGGAGCTTCAAATTTCCTAAAGCTATTATCTTTAAAGGGATATTAGTAGTTACAAAGGAACATTTCCAAACCTCTTAATGCAAACCCTCTGTTTTTGAATGTTTGATTGTGGAGAATTTCAAACATAGAAAGTACACAGGGTAATGCAGTAAACTTCCACGTACTTCTGAAACAGCTTCAACCTTTACAACTTTCAGCCAATCTTGTTTTTTCTATACTTCAGTTCACTTCTCTTCCCACTCAAGCTATTTTGAAGCATAACCCAAGCATCATATAATTTCATTTTTAAATATTTTACTATGTATTTCGGAAAAGACTTTAAAAAATAACTACAATGCCATTATAATACCTGAAAATAACAATACTTTATTAATTTCATGAATTATCTAGTCAATGTTAGGGGCACCTGGGTGGCTTAGTTGGTTAAGTGTCCAACTCTTGATTTCAGGTTGATCTCAGGATGGTAAGATCAAGTCCTATGTCAGGATCCATGCTGGGCATGCTCCATTCTTGGAATTCTCTCCCTCTGCCCCTCCCTCTGCTTGAGTGCTCCCGCTCTCTCTCTTTCTAAAATAAACAAAATCTTTAAAAAAATCATCTAGTCAATATTAAATTTTCCCAGTTATATTTTATTTTTACAGTGTGTTTGAACAAGGATCCAAATGCTGCCCATACATCTCTGTAAGTCTCTTTTAATATGTATGTTCTTTCTTTCTCTCTTCTCTCCCTCTATGTAGTTTGTTTAAGAAAATGGGTCATTTTTCTGATTTTTGCTGATTGCATCTTTGTGTTATTGTCTAATATGTGTCTGTGTTTTCTGTGAATTGTGATCAGTTCTAGACTTTAAATCTAGGTTAGATGCAGATTTGACTTTTTGGTCAAGTGTATATCATAGGTGGTTTTGTGTATTTTTATCAAGAGATACATGCTATCTGAGTGTCTTTTTTGAGGTTAACAGGGATTGATAAACATTATTTAGATCTATTAATTCATTAGGGTTGCAAGATGGTAATATTATGTTTATTTCATTGACTTTTAATCTCCCTTTGACAATAGAAAGACTTTCATCCTATTCTGCCTTCTCCTAACAAGAACCAAGTCCTATTCATATTTCCTTAGTTAACTAAGAAGTTCTCAGTTTTTTCACAAATCTTCAAATACAACTTCAAATTAATGTTCATAGACTTTTACCAGCAAGTTTCTTAACACTTCTACATGGGTTTAGAATTAATGTCATGTATTCCTACAGTATAAGAACCAAAGTAATATCTTTCTTCTTAATAAAGTGGGGCATTAAAAAAACGTGGCGCATTAATATTTTTAAGTCATGAGAAAAGTTTATGAATTAGTCATTTCAACTAGTAAGTACCAAAACAACTTGTAAGTTATTAGTTGCAAAGTTTGTTAGCATTGTTTTTAAAGAATAATTTGGCAAGCTCTCTCTAAATTAAAAATGCCGAAAACCCTATAAGCCAGTAATTCCACTTCTAGGAAATTTATCCCAGAGATAATTTCCATAAATTTCCAAGGACATATGAAAAAATTGCTATTTAAAGTACTACTTATAATAAAAAAGCTGGGGGGAAAAGCCCATATTTCCTTTAGCAGAAGATTGATCAAATAGTTTTATATTTATAAGATGAACTACTATGCAATTTTTACAAAGTATAAGTAAATCTCCATGTTTTGCTATAGAGAATTCATAATCAGTGAGCTCAGTTTTTGTGGCTAGGCAGGGAATGGGATTCTAGTATAATGAACTATATACAATTGTACAATAAAAAAATGAAAAAGCATTTTTAAATAGAAATAAAATCTAATAAAGTTATATATAGCTTTAGATAAGATGGGGAAAAAGAATTTGATGCAAATTCAGTATTTCTGTGAGGATATTTAATTTACAATCTTATGGTTGGCAATTGTTAAATCATGAAGGACGCTTCACTTTTAACCCTGAATAACACTAACCAATGATCGCAGACAGCAATTAAGGACTTCAGCTCTTTAGATCAATGATCCATATCAGTTGGAAGGAGCTCAGGACACTGGGTTAGTGCACCACATATGTGATAGAAGGACCACTGAATGCTAGTTGGAGGATAATCAGAGATGAGATGGAGAGATTTGAGCCAGACTTTGGTACATTGGGATAGACGGGACAAATGAGATTAGCATTCCAGACAAAGATGACAAAGATACAAAGGTTTGTTGGGGGAAAGGTGTCCAGAATACTTTGGTTGGAGTAAAGGGTTAATGTAGGGGAGAAGTGCTGGTATGGTTAGAAAGATATATCTGGACCTTGAAGTCTGGTTTGGGGGTGTGGCCTTTATTCTGTAGGCAACAAGAAGTCCCTGAAAATTTGCAGAGTTGATCTGGGGAGGCAAGACTCACTGAACTTCATTCATGGAGTCACAGAGGAATGTTGGTCAATCTTATTTTATAAGGCTACAGACATGAAATCATCCTTGAGGCCAGGTTTGAGCAAGAGAAGACCATCTCCTTTCTAACTCTCAGCTAGAGCTTTTAACACCTGCCTGATAAGAGAAAACAGTGGGAAGAAGGCTGTCACCTTTTGCCTTTCGCTTATTGCACTAATTAGCCATTTTAATGAAACTTCATTCTGTCTCTCAGCACCTCTAGTTGTTGTAAATTTTTCCACTGGAGCAAGAAGAGATATCAGCTGACCCTTTTATTCATCAGAGTGACAGTGTTAGCTTTCCACCTTCCTAATGAAATTCTCCAGTCGGCTGTGAAAACAGCAGGAAGCCAGCTATATTTAGCAAAGGAAAGCAACAAGTCTAAGCAGTGTGCAGAGAAGGGGAAAAATAGAAGCACTGAGTCTTATGATTAGTGCAACCAACAGTGCTGCTTACAATTTTCCATATTCTGAAACTGGCAAAAGCAGAGTGTTTTGTTTTTTAAACCAAAGTGCAGCCTACAGGTTCCTTCACTCTTGTGTCTAAATAAAATATTTTATTAATTCAAAGAACAGGGTGCTTTTAGATTTCGAAAGAATGACAGAATAATGTATTTTTTGAAATAAACCAACCAGTAAGTATAATCATGTTCCTATTCAGCACTTTCTTTTTGATTAGAAACATTTCAAGTCCAGGAACTGGCAGAAAAAGTATTTTCAATTTCCTATAAGGCTTCTACTATCCCATAATCCTGTATTAAATTTTGTCCAATTCTGTGAGTTCTAACAACTTCACTTGAGTTAAAAGTTTTAGATTGTGTTCATGGAATTTAATGAGACTTGGAATATAAAATTTTTTCATGCTTAGAATTTCAGATCCTTATCACTTCTGATGTAATTTTCCATCAGCACTCTGGTATTTCCTGAAAGACATGCATTCTTAGCTTAAACCTATGGAGTTGTGTTGGAGTTCACTATTATGAGATCATTTCTACTCTAATTAAAAAGTTCTTCTCTCTGTTGAGCTGACATCTTTCTTCTAATTTCCACTTATAACGGCCACCCTCTACATAAAATAGACAATGTCTACTCCTAATACATTAGTTCTTAAAATTTTTGATGTCACTACCACTATTCCTATGGTGATCGTCTCTTTTACAAAGAGAGCAACCACATTGCTTTCATTCTTCATGCAATTGGCTTTCCAGCCCATCAAGCTAGAAGTATTATCTGACTAGAGGATATATTTAATGGACTAAGAGAATTCCTAGCCTTTTAACACATGTCCAATCTTTGGTTCATATTGAGTTTATAGTCAACTCATCGTCTTAGGTTTTAATTAAAGAGCACAGTTGTGCTAAACATGTGTTCGATTAGAGGAAGATATTTCTGTTATCTTCCTAGGGCATCTTCTGTGTGAATACAAGACCTGTTGCCCAGAGCACTTGGTTGATTCTCTCATGTGGACTCACATTAGGCACATACAGAAAGTGTTTGCTTAAACCTTCAAAGGGTTGATGTTTCTTCTTCATCCCTGGTTGTACTCTGAGTCTCCAGAGTAAATAACTAAATTACAAAGAAAATTGAAAGGCTCTTTATATATTCCAAGGCCAACAAATTTTTAGTTCATTAGTTGATAGTTTGTCTAGCTATTAATATTTTTAAATTTGTTTTGGAGTAATTTTAGACATATATATACTATATTTAACTGCAAATTATCCTCCCTAGCATTGGGTTTGTTAGTTTTCCAAATCATTTCCTCTTTGGTGGGCTGCTGTGGTTGTCGACTTCAGGAAGTCCCCTGAAAACCTGATCAAAGGATAAATTGAAAAATCAATATAATAAGGCTTAGTCACTAGTCCCATTGTCCTCATTACTCTTGTCAAGGCTCCAGATGTCACCAGAGGACAATTATTAATAGAAATCACCTTCTTGGATAATATAAAACACAAATCTTTCTTTTAGACATTTATACTCTTCAAAAATTCTAGCACAAAGTGAGAACAAAATTTGGCAGAAACAATTGGAACAAATCTTGAACTTTTACTTAGAATAGATTTAAATTATATTTGCGTACCATTGGTAATGCTAGTGTTCATTTTAATATGTAAACCTCTCACTTCCTCTGTAACATTTTTTCAGTGTTTACATAATTATAACTGGGTGTTCTGAGCTATCCAGCAGGAAAGACTGTGTCATATTTTAACATGTGTCTAACCTCAAATCCTAAATACACAACTACTATATTTAAAAAGGGAGGGAATTGTGTGGATCCTAAACGGATGCCAGAGTGGCATCCACTGACTATAAAATATATAATTCTTCTGCAATTTGTAAACAACAGAAGTCATCAGAATTTTCAAACATTTTATTGCCCTATTATGTCCTAGGTCTAGGTCAAGGGTTGAGTTCATAGCGAACCTAACATACTCAGTAACCCTTTAACTAACTCCTCCCAGCAGGGGTTTAGACAGATAGTGCTGGTCCTTTTCCACAAGGACGACTGAAGCGAGCAGTTGGTGTCAAGTCTTAAATTTCACCCTCCTCTAGCATCTTCACCCACAGCAATCTTTCCCTGTTTTGTTCAATCAGCCATACATTCCTCTGTGATGTCTCTCATGTTGTCCCAACATATTATTTAATTCAATTTGCTAATGAAGTTTGCTAATTCATTTGCTAATGAAGATGTATTCATCTTAGGTGCCCAAGCACATGTTAATTTCTTGAGCACTTAACTTTTTAATCCTCCACAGTTTTTGGTTGAGGTGTTCAATGAATAATTATTGATTTTACACTTTCTAGCATTATTTAGATCATCTTTATTTTACTGTTTTATTATTATTTATATAAAATGCCTTCATAAAAATGCATCATATTTTTCCCTTAGGGAGTAATCTTGTTATACCTTTGAGCATAGCAATATAGGGTTTTGTAATTTTCAGAAACTGGTTTTCACTGTTTTCCTACATCATTTTGGAATACCGCTTCCTGATTTATGAGGGCAAAGCAAGTGGAGAGTACTTGTTTTCATAAGACGTTTTCACTCTAAGTGGCACTTCTCAAAAATACCATGATTCTATGATTTGGGGTTCTCATATTTATTTTAAGTTACTGTTTGGGAAAAGTTCCATATTACAGTAATGAAAAATATTTCTTTTAAGATAAATTTCAGCCATTGTTGGAGGTATTAATGCACAGTTGCAAGTAATTTATCCTTTCCCTACTCCTTAATCTATTTTACATTACCATTTTCCTTTACATGTTATAAAAGTCATTTGCAAAAAAAGCAGCCAGATGAGGACTTTAGTAGTACTTGAATCTCAGCTCTGGGCTACTGATACATGCAGTAGAAGAAAAATTTTTTGAGGAGTTCCAACATAGTTGTAACAGCTGAGAAGACAAAATTTATAGGCACATAAAATTACTGACTGAAATTAAAGGCATAAAATTATAGAACTCAGTCGGTTGAGCATCTGACTCTTGGTTATGGCTCAAGTCACAATCTCAGGGTCCTGGATCAAGCCCCATATCAGCTTCTCGAACAGCGGGGTGTCTGCTTAAGGCTTCTCTCCCTCTTCCTCTGCCCCTCACCCCATTCATGTGCTCTCTCTCTGTCTCTAAAATAAATAAATAAATCTTTAAAAAATTATAGAACATAGTTAAGCACATAATGAATGAAATATAAGTATTATATATTCATTTACATAACTTCTTTTTCCAAGTTTCTCAAAAGAATGCAAAGAGTGAATAATAAGAGCTAAGAATTATTAACATTTACTGCATGTCTTATGCTGAACAAAGAGCCTTGGATGCATTATTTAATCTCCCACAACACTCTTTCTAGGTAAGCACTACTGTTCTATCTTAAAGGAGAGATCACCAAAGCCTATAGGGACTAAATCATTTGTTCAACATCAAAGTGCCCAAGTTTGGACCCATTTAGATTCTGACTCAAAACCCTGAGATGCTCTCAACCTCTTTGAACTTCAGGTCACAGCCAGCTCTAGGTCTTGAGAATGATTCAGTGGGTTACAACTATGATGTTAAGAAATAAAATAGAAATTAGCAGGGTACATCCCATATAACATTGTTTTGTGAAACTTCTGTGTGTGTGTGTGTGTGTGTGTGTTTAAGTAGAATGGGTCATGATGTGAAATGAAATGCTTACTATGTGTTGGAGGCAAAAATAAGTTTGAAAAGTACAGCTACCGGACTGCTGTCTCTTGTAGAAATCTTAATTAGGCATATGGAGAAGATAGAAATAGGGATTTTTTTTTTTTTTTAGCTGAGGGATGAAGATGTTGACACCCCAGAAGTCTGACAGGAATACTTCTTAAAATGAGAAATATATGGAATTAGGAATTCAGTTAGACTTCACTGAGTGACAGCAATATGCAACGTACTGCAGTAGAGTTGACTACAAAGCTATTAACGATGCCCTCCCTTCCTACACAAACTTCAGGTCTAGAAGAATAAGTAATATCAGGGAGAGCAGTGATAGATAAGAGTCATCCTGAGTGGTGTGAAGAGGCAGAGTAGGGGTCACCTCAGTGATTTATTCTTTTATGATTTTAGGGGTATTTAGAGAATACTTTTATTCTGAATCTTCTCCCTGCCTGCTTTCTAAGGTGTCTGAACTACCAACAAAATTTAATGCTTGTAGGGGAGATAGTTTCCTTTTTGAGGGAAATGCAAATGATTTCCAAAGGAGTAGTTTGTCAAGTTTGTGGAATTAGTCTATAACATGCAAAAAATTACCCCAAGAATAGCTAGGAGGTGAGATTCCAAATGCCTTGGCATTTTTTGGGTGTAAGAGTAAGAATGATTTTTGAATGAAGTGTTGCAGGGTACTAGTTATCCAGGGAAAATAAGAGAAGACAGAAGCTAAGAAGGGGGGCCAGATTATACAGTTTTGTTCAGGACAGGGATGGGCTAGACTGGTACTTCCAAGTGACTAAAAAATAGGCAGAAAGGGAATAGAATTAGGATTCTCACAGAAGAACTTGTAGTCAGCTGGGACTGTTTGCTGGCACAGTTCCCACTCCCCTTTGCTGTCCCACCATGTTGTAGCCATGCATTCTCAGCAGAGATGGGAAAGAGGCCCATTTTCCATGGGAAAAAGGAATTTTAAAAATGACGTGGATTGTGAATTGAATTCCCTTTGATGCTGGTCTAACGAAGCAAGTAAGGATTAAAATTATACTTACCTAGTTTTGACTTTTGAACTTCAATAGTGTCATCAAGAAAGTCAAAACATTCCATGCTCATGGATTGGAAGAATAAATATTGTTAAAATGTCTATATTTCCCAAAGCAATCTATACTTTCAATGCCATCCCAATCAAAATTCCACCAGCATTTTTCAAAGTGTTGGAACAAACAATCCTAAAATTTATATAGAACCAGAAAAGACCCTGAATTTCTAAGGAAATGTTGAAAAGAAAAACAAAGCTGGGGGCATCACGTTGCTTGATTTCAAGCTTTATTACAAAGCTGTGATCACCAAGACAGCACGGTACTGGCACAAAAACAGACACATAGACCAATGGAGCAGAGTAGAGAGCCAAGATATGGACCCTCAACCTTATGGTCAAATAATCTTCAATAAAGCAGGAAAAAATATCTAGTGGAAAAAAGACCATCTCTTCAATAAACGATGCTGGGAAAATTGGACAGCTATATACAGAAGAATAAAACTTGACCACTCTCTTACACCCTACACAAAGATAAACTCGAAATGGATGAAAGACCTCAACGTGAGACAGGAATCCATCAAAATCCTAGAGGAGAACATAGGCAGTAACTTCTTTGACATCGGCCACAGCAATTTCTTTCAAGACACATCTTCAAAGGCAAAGGAAACAAAAACAAAAATGAACTTTTGGGACTTCATCAAGATAAAAAGCTTCTGCACAGCAAAGGAAACAGTCAACAAAACAAAGAAGCAATCCATGGAATGTGAGAAGATATTCGCAAATGACACCACAAAGGGTTGATATTCAAGATCTATAAAGAACTTCTCAAACTCAACACCCAAAAAACAGATAATCACATCAAAAAATGGGCAGAAGACATGAACAGACACTTCTCCAAAGAAGATACACAAGTGGCTAGCAGACACATGAAAAAATGTTCATCATCATTAGCCATCAGGGAAATTCAAATCAAAACCAAATTGAGATACCACCTTATGCCAGTTAGAATGGCAAAGATTAACAAGATAGGAAACACCAAATGTTGGAGAGAATGTGGAGAAAGGGGAACCCTCTTACACTGTTGGTGAGAATGCAAGTTGGTGGGGCCAATTTGGAAAACAGTGTGGAGATTCTTCAAAAAATTAAAAATAGAGCTACCCTATGACGCTGCATTTGCACTGTGGTGTATTTGCCCTAAAGATACAGATGTAGTGAAAAGAAGGGCCATATATACTCCAGTGTTCATAGCAGCAATGTCCACAATCGCCAAGCTGTGGAAAGAGCCAAGATGCCCTTCAATGGACAAATGGACGACAGGCAAGATATGGTCCATATATACAATGGAATATTATTCAGCCATCAGAAAGTATGAATACCCAACTTTTGCAACAACATGGACGGGACTGGAGGAGGTTATGCTGAGTGAAATAAGTCAATCAGAGAAAATCAATTATCATATGGTTCCACTTACTTGTGGAGCATAAGGAATAACACAGAGGACATTAAGAGAAGGAAAGGAAAAGAGATTTGGGGGAAATCGAAGGGGGAGATGAACCATGAGAGACTGTGGACTCTGAGAACAAACAGTGTTTTGGAGGGGTGGGAGTGGGGGATGGTCGAGCCTGGTGGTGGGTATTTAAGAGGGTACGTATTGCATGTAGCACTGGGTGTGGTGCATAAACAATGAATCTTGGAACACTGAAAAAATAAAATAAAATTTTTTAAAAAGTCAATTCTCTGAGATGAATAATCTGGTCTCTTTCAATCTTGTGTAAAACACCACAGAAATGTGGCTATTATAGGGTGTCTAGTAACCTTCCAATAATTTAATTCCTTAAGCCCATATTATTTAGAAGCCATGACAATTGTGTCTCTTTGAAAGCAGCACCTGAAGAAACTGGGCCTCTTGAGCCTGAACTTTATCTGGGTTATGGAGTTCATTTAATTTTCCAGAATCCCTTTAGGCTTCATGGTCTGGAGGGAGCATGTTTCAGTTCCTTCCAGCTGCCTCAAAGGCATCAAATTGTGTTTTGTGCAACTTTAAACACCTTTCTACATGAATGCTACCAGTCCAGGGAAGTCCAAAGATCTAGTATCTACAAAGGAAACAGGCATCCTAAGTGTTTTCTTGGCCTTGGGAAGGAACTATGTCTTCAATGGTAGAGAAATGATTCTTCAGAGAGATCTTGCTGTGAATCAATGTCATTCTTGGGAAATGAGTAGAAGTCCACCTTGTTTCATTTATCATCTTAAAGCAATAGGATCCTCCCTCAATGAACAGTAATACAGGCCATTTCCCACTGTCAGTGTTGGACTCAAAATCATTCATTGTGTTTTGAATAAAGTCTTTTGGTTGTCAGGGAAGGTTTACTGCACTGAACTATAGTGTGAGGATGTGTGTTAATCAGTTACAGTACAAATACCCAGTTGGACTTCTCAAAAATAATGCCAAGCCCCAAAGATCAGAAAGGCATGCATTAAATTAGGAGCACAGATGATCCAGTTCATTCAATAAGGAATGCCTTACCAATGATGAAATCTGAATACCTGAATCAATTATACCAGCTAATGAAGCAAAATATGGCTAGAATTAAATGCAATCGAGTGTTTCCTTACTACCTTTAAAACAATTGTAGTAAGAGAATTTAATATGAGATCTACTCTTTTAAACAAATTTTAAGTGTACCATACAGTGTTGACAACTATAGGCATGGTGTTGTACAGCAGATCTCTAGGACTTACTTTGCATCATTGAAACTTTATGCCCATCAAAGAGCAAGTCCCCACTGTCCCCCATGTCCCACTGACCTCTGGCAAACTACCATTCTACTCTGTTTCTGTGAGTCTTTTACTATATTAGGAACCTCATGTCAATGAACTCTTTACTACCCTTAAGGTAGCATGAGTGTGGTAAACTAGATATAAGAGAGAAAATTGAGCAATATAATGGTCAAGGGCAGGCAGGCATTTCCCAGATGTAGCTTGGAAACACTCCAAATTTATAGTTAAAGATAAATAATGTTTTTTGTGAATTCCTTGTTCCCAGTTGTGAGCTGTCTGATGTGATCATGACCTTGTCAGCAAATTCTATTTTCATTGTGACTGGAAAATCTTTTACCTCATGTTCACTTTGGGGAAATTTTAGTCCTTACTGTTCTAATTTCTTCCTTCACTAATTTGCCTTCTTCTCTTTTGTCTGAGAAGCTTCATGGAAAGTTCAATTCATTGGTCTAAAAATTTCTTCCTCAAGGTCATTCTAAAATGCTATTGTATTATACAAATTTTATTTTAGTAATTACTGTTAAAAATAGTAAAAAACATAAAAAATTACTCTTTATCGTTTAGACCTAAATTGTGTGGCGATATAACTGGCACAACCTCAATTCAATATTAGTATTAATATGAGTGAAGTAGTGACAGAAGAGTTCTGTGGAAGTAAAAAGAATATCTGATATTTTAAAAATGGGTTTTATGATAGCCTCACTTTCTCCTAATACTATTACATGATTAATATCAGTTAAGATAAAGTTTGTGTTATTATGAAACTCAAGAATTTTAGAAAATATTTCCAAATGATTTAAGTAAGTCTGTGGTGTGTCATAAAGGGGCCTAGAAATTGATGGATTTCTGTAGTATATATATAGAAATATAGTAACCTCACTCTAATACTCTTACCATTGGCATATACCAGATTTGAGTAACACTGTAAATTATCCTATACTGTAGTATTTAGGGAAGTGCATCAAAGTTAATATTTACATTTCTTTCTTTATTTATTTAAAGAGCGAGGGGTATCTGGGGGGAGGAGCAGAGGGAGAGGCAAAGAGAGGATCTGAAGCAGGCTCAATGTCCGTCGTGGAGCCCAATGTGGGGCTCGATCTCACAACCCTGAGATCATGACCTAAGCTGAAATCAAAAGTCAGATACTTAACAGACGGAGCCACCCAGTTGCTCCAAGATTTACCTTTAAAATTGGCTGCTGGGCACTGCGGTGGTTCATTTGGTTAAGTATCTGCCTTTGGCTCAGGTCATGATCTCAGGGTCATGGGATCCAGCCCTGAGTCCCACATCTGGCTCCCTGCTAGGCGGGGAGCCTGCTTCTCCCTCTCCGTCTGCCACTCCCCCTGCTTGTGTTCACTCTCTCTCTGTCAAATACATAAATAAAATCTTAAAAAAAAACTACTAGCCAAAGGGTAAACTTACATGCCTTCTGTTTAAAATAAATAAATAAATAGATAAATAGTCTGCATTTGGGGAGGAGCAGAGAAGGGAACATTTATGTATAGTTTCTACACATTTTTCTCCAATTATGATATATAGCTAAACTATTCAATATAGAATTAGTCCTATGCTTAGTGCGATAATAAAGAATATAGGAGATACAAAAGACCTAACTGTTCTGCCCCACCCCAGGGAGAAAATTATCATTGAAAAGATAAGACAGTGCTCACAGGAAACTGCGCTGTATCAGGGAATTAGAGAAACTTAGGTTCAGAGTTGGTATACCCCTTTAAATCTCTCAGGTGTATTTTAGCAGAAACCTAGAACATGATGAGATTATGAATTAACCTCCAGTTGTTTAAGAGCCTGTATATTTTTGTGGTTGTCTATTGAATTAGACATGGCAGCCACAGGAACCCTAGGAAATGAGGTTGGACAAACAGAGAGTGGGTAGGGGTGATGCTTGTTTTGTCCCACTGTGTTTCCATGAAATTTTATATTAAGTGGCCTTTAGGATGTTTGCTGAATCCCACCCACAGGGGAAATGTTGCTGTTTTATTAGAACTTGAGGTAAAATAAACTTCCATGTCCCGGACTTCCTGGCGTGCCTCAGCAAGCCAGCCCGGAAGGTACTATGTCCAGGTAGCTCCCTGCCTCTCACCCCACTGTAAAGGTCTTACTGTTGTTGCCCTAACTAGGACACTGCTTCTTGACATCCCGAATCTTCTTATTCTTTTACTACAAGGAAACAAAGATTAAAAATACAGGAAGTTTTCTATCTAAAAGAGGAGGTAAAGACAAAGTCTGTAACTTTCACATGCATCAGTGGAAACTGGTAGTATCTAAATAGCAGCGATCCCTGCAGGGCTGGCTCCATGGGCAGGCTGGCCTGTGGGTGAGTGGCCTGTGTTGCCACGTAGACGCCACACTCGGAAGGGACCCACACTGGGATTCATGCTCTGCTGATGCATCACCTCTTGAAATTAATGATTATCTTTGAGCTTCTGTTCTCTAAGCGAAGTCTGGTGAGACAGGGAGCATGTGCTTGAGCAGCTTTATAATTTAATACTTTTAACAACAACCTCCTCCTGTGTAACCGTCCCTCAGAACAACGTACTGCTTAAAATATAATATATGAGAAATTATACTAGTTACCAAGCATGCTCAGATATAGCCTTAGGAAAAACATGTACTGGCGATAAGCCTCAGGCGGAGAGGATGATAAACGATAACGTCCTTGAAGCCGAGCAGCTGGGGATGCCTGGCTCGTTCAGGGCAGATCGCCGCCTGCTTCATTTTTCCATTATCTCCCCTTCCCCAGAGAACATGAGCAGTTAGTCAGACAACCCTCTTGTTTGGCCTTGCTCACTATACGCCATGTACTACATGATCAGACGTATCTTGTCTTTCTTTTTACGTATTTACAAGACTCATGGTCAATGTGTAACCTACTCCGGCTTCTTTGTTGATTGTTACCCACATTCTAATAAATATGAGACTGAGGGGTTGTTCAGGGCGACAGTCTTTTCTACTGTCGTCCCCTGCTCCCTTTCTCTTGCAGCTGACTTGTTTGTGCCTCATTCTTCTCCCGTGAGCCGTCAGGAGGCGACACCCCTGCTCTCTGAATAAGAGGCCCTGCATTTGTACTGGGCTTTGCAAATTATGTGACTGCTCTTGTCTCCTCAGGGAACTCTATAGTTTTTTTTTATTCTACTAATAACGGCATGCCATTTGAGAGTTTTCTTCTGTAAGTGTTTATGCTCATCTATTAAACTTATATCATAACATTTGTTGCAAACCTTCTTGAGGCTACTCTGTAGGGTCAGTTTACGAGAATCATTGACCTAGTCTGTTTAGGCTGCTATAAGAAAAGTACCATAGAGTGAATGGCTAAACAACAAATATTTATTTATCACAATTCTGGAGGGTGGGAAGTCCTAGGTCAAGGCACCAGCAGATTCAGTGTCTGGTGACAGCCTGCTTCCTGGTTTTCGGACAGCCCTCTTCCTATAACTTCACATGGGGTAAAGGGGGAAGGTAGTTCTCTGGGCTCTCATTTATAAAGGCACATGAGGGTGGAGCGCTCATGACCAAATCACTTCCCAAAGGCCCCACCTCCAAATTCCATCTTATTGGGGTTAGGTTTCAATATATGAATCTGGGGACACACATTCAGCTTACAGGAAATTATGAAAAGGAGTTAACTATCATTAGTATCAGTATAAGTAATTCTAAAATCAAATATGCTAGTCAAATGTAGTTGTCATGGATACTGAGGGTATTCTAAAGATTTTCAGAAATGTTGTATATGACTTCTTTTTTTTTAAGATTTTATTTATTTATTTGACAGAGAGAGAGATCACAAGTAGGCAGAGAGGCAGGCAGAGAGAGAGGAGGAAGCAGGCTCCCTGCCGAGCTGAGAGCCCGATGTGGGGCTCGATCCCAGGACTCCGAGACCACAACCTGAGCTGAAGGCAGAGGCCTTAACCCACTGAGCCACCCAGGCGCCCCGTGCATATGACTTCTTAAGAGGACGATTTCAAGAAGATTTCACTTAGATGTATAAATACTGATAATTTAACAAATCAGTCTTAGTAGTGTAATTATTAGTCATGATTATAAAAAATTTACCAGTAGAACTAAAGCAAGCTGAAACTTTGCTATCTGATGTGATTTCACATCTTAAAAAGAAGCAAATTTTCTATAGACCTGTTTTGGGTAAATGATCTTGTTCAAGAATGTGAAACACCTAGCAACTAACATTATCAACTCAGGATAACCTCAACTACAGAGAAAAAGATCCATATTTAGCTAATTCAAAATTGTACATAGGTATAACCACTAATTACAAGAACACGATATGCTTAAGTAGCAGGATGAGCTTTTGAGAAGTCAATTTAAATGCCCACCTATAATGTTGGGGACTCAACAAGAAAGAATAAAAGCTTATCTGTACTGTGTTAGCTATACCACAACTACCTTCCCCCCCCCCCCAAAAGGAAGATAAGTTTCCTTTTTTTTTTTTTAAAGATTTGTATTTGAGAGAGAGAGAGGTGATAGGCAGAGGGAGAAGCAGACTCCCACAAGCAGGAAGCCCAATGTGGGGGTTGATCAGGGGCTCGACCCTAGTACTTCAGGATCATGAGCTGAGCTGAAGGCAGACACTTAACTGACTGAGCCACCCAAGCATCTCTGAGAAGATAGGAGTTTCTAAGTTTCAGTATTTCTTGAAACTTATTGTGCTTAAGGAATATCTGATAGGACTTCAAAAATGCAAGCTTCCTGTGTGAATGGACAGAGGGCCTGGTTCTTTTGATCTGCAGTGAGACCCAGGAATCAGTACTATTAATTTCTGGAAATATTTTCTTCATTTGCCCAGGTTTCTTCTGACCTCCCTGGATGCTGCTGCTTTGCATTTTTTGCTGCTTCCTTCCCAGTTTCCCTACCTTTAAACTTGAGTGTGACCAAAGGTTCCAACCCATTCTTAGGCTGCTTTTCTATTTTTATTCACTGTTAATGATCTCATCCACTCTTATGACCTCCAAACTATCCATATGCTGATGACTTCCAAATTTATATCTCTTGCCCGATTTTTCCATAAGTTTTAGAGATTGGGTGTCCATCTGCTGTCATGACATTGCCTTTTGGGTGTCTCATAGGTATTATCTTCATTTCAGCTGTACCAGAAAGGATTCAAGTACTAGCATATTTTTTCTGTTATTTTTTGTTGTTACGTTTTATTTTGGAGTAGGGGAGATAAAGGTAAGGAAAGTGGGGAAACGAGACAAAGAAATGAAGAAATCTAATAAAGGATTCATTATTAAACCAGTTACCCTCTGGGCAAATGGAGTGCTGGGAGAATTCTGAGGACCAGTGTGAAACACAAGCCTCACTTAATCCTGTTGAAGGGCAAGGGAACTGGGGTATTTATACCTCAAATCTTGTCAGTTACTTGTTGACAGCTGCTCTTAGAGGATATTAATTCCCTAGCAGACCCAGCCACTTTTGGTGGAAAGCAGACTCCCATGACAAAAGGGCGTCCTCAGGCAAAGATGTAAATTTCTGGAAAGGGGAAGTTGGGCAGTATGCAGTGGAGTGGAACAGAGGACAGATGAGGGACATAAACCACTTCTGCCACAGACACTTCAAACTTAACCTGTCTTCTGAAAGTCATTACTTCCAAAACCTGCTCTTCTAACAGAATTGCCCATCTCAGAAGTGCAGCTCCTCTCTTCCATTGCTCTGGCTGAAGACCTTGGAGTCATTGTTGAGTCTTTTCTGTCTTTCATCCTCCAGATCCCATCAACCAGCAAATTCTGTCCTCTCTACTTTCAGAATACATCCTAAATCCAAATCCTTCACTCCACTGCTACTCCAAGCCACCATTGCCTCTTGTCTAGATTGTCCCAATAGCCACCTTAGCTGTTGCACTGCTTCTACCTTTTCACCTGTCTCTACTGGACAGCCAAGAGGTTCTTTTAAAATGTAGGTCTAAATGATGGAGCTTCCCTGCTCAAACACTCAGATGGTTTTCCATTCCACTCAGTGAAAGCCAAAGTACTTCCTATGACTTATAGTGTTATGTATTGGCACTTTCCTGCACCAAATTCATTGTATCTCTGACCTCCTCTCTTACTCTGACTACTCTCTTTTCACCAGCCATGTAAGTCATACTTGATGCTCCTCAAACATGCTCGGCAGGCACAATCCTGCCTTTGTATTTGCTGTCCCCTCTGCCAGCAGTGTTTTTTCACCTGATATCATCTTGGCTTGCTTCCTGACTTCCTTATTTTTTTAGTCAAAAGGTACTTTTTCATTGAGGATTTTTCTGGCCAACCTATGTAAAATGTTAGCCCCTCCCACATATTCCTAACTCTCTTCCTGACTTAGTTTTTTCCTAAATATTTGGTACTATATAGTATACTATAAATTTAGTTTACTTAACTTATTTATGACCTGTATCGATTCTAGATCTTAAGCTCCTAAAGGCAGGATTTTTTGCTTACCTTCAATGCTTGGTATCTTTTTTGCTCTCAATAGATATTTGTTGAATAAATGAATAAAATTCATACTACTCTACTTTTTTAAATTAAAAAATTGTTAATACAGTTTTATAATAGTCTTGGGTGTGTAATATAATGATCCAACATTTCTATACATGACTCAGTGCTCAGCATAGTAAGTGTACTCTTAATCCTCTTTATCTATTTTACCTATCCCCTCACCCAATTCCTGTCTGGTACCCATAAGTTTGTTCTCTGTATGTAAGAGTCTGTTTGTTTGTTTTTTTAATCTCCTTTTTGTTGTTTATTCATTTGTTTTGTTTCTAAAATTCCACATATGAGTGAAATTAAATGGTATTTGTCTTTCTTTGTCTGACTTATATCGCATAGCATAATACTCTCTACATCCATCCGTGTTGTCACAAATGGCAATATCTCATTCTGTTTTATGGCTGAGTATTATTTCCACATATGTATTTACCACATTCTCTTTCTCTGTATATCTATCAAGGAATACTTAGGTTGCTTCTAAATCTTGGCTACTGTAAATACTACTGCAATAAACACAGGGGTGCATATATCTTTTCAAATTAACATTTTCATTTTCTTTGGGTAAATACCCAGTAGTGGAATTACTAGATCATATGATAACTCTAATTTTTTGAGGAAACTCCATACTGCTTTCCACAGTGGTTGTACCAATTTGCATTCCCACCAACAGTACACGAGGGTTCTTTTTCTCCACATCTTCACAACACTTGTTATTTCTTGTCTTTTTGATTCCAGCTATTCTGACAATTATAAAGTGATATCTCATTGTGGCTTTGATTTGCATTTCCCTGATCATTACTGATGTTGAGCATCCTTGCATGTGTCTTTCAGCTATCTGTATGACTTCCTTAGAAAAATGTCTGCTAAAGTCCTCTGCCCATTTTTAATTGGATTATTTGAGTGAGGTTCTTTTGGTGTTGCGTTATGAGTTCTTTAAATATTTTGAATATTAATCCAAATATATTAATCAGATATATCACTTACAAATATCTTCTCCCATTCAGTAGATTATCTTTTTGTTTTTTGTTGGTTTCCTTTGCTGCACAAAATCTTTTTATTTTAATGTTGTCCCAATA
>CM052800.1:63304329-63330956 GCA_028533885.1 Nasua narica | reverse complement strand
TCTGTGTCTAGATTCAATTTTTTGTATGTGGGTATCCAGGTTTTCTAGCATCATTTGTTGAAGAGACTCCATTGTATTGTCTTTATTCCTTTTCAAAGCTCACTTGACTATGTTTATGTGGATCTATTTCTGGGCTCTTTATTCTCTTCCACTGACCTGTTTATTTCTTATTTTTTTCCCCATATCACACTGTCTTGATTACTGTAGCTTTACAGTAAATTTTGAAGTCAGGCGGGGTCAGCCCTCTAATTTGTTCTTCTTCAATATTGTGTTTGCTTTTCTGAGTCTTTTGTCTCCCTATATAAATTTTTAGTATCAGTTTGTTGATACCCATAAAGTAACTGACTGGTATTTTGATTGACATTGCATTGATTCTATACATCAAATTGGGAAGAATTGACATCTTGACAAGATTAAGTTTTCCTATTTATGAACATGGAATATTTCTCCATTTATTTACTCATTGTTTGATTTTTTTCATCAGAGTTTTGTAGTTTTCCTCGTAGAGCTGTACATATTGTTAAGTTTACACCCAAATTTTTAATTGGGGGGTACTAATTAAAATTGTATTAGCATTTTCAATTTCAAATTCCATTTGTTTATTATTACTATATAGGAAAGCAGTTGATTTCCTGTATATTAACTTGTATCCTGCAATCTTACTAATCACTGCTTATCAATTTCAGCAGTTTGTTTTGTTTTGACATTTGGTTGATTCTTTTGGGTTTCTATACAGATGATCATGGCATCTGTGAACAAAAAAAGTTTTATTTCTTTCTTCCCAGTATGTGTATATATATATCTTTTCCTCCTTTTTGCTTTATTGCATTAGTAAGGACTTCCCATATGATGTTGAAAAAAAGTGGTGAAAGAGGATATTGTGATTTTTGTAATCTACATTATCACCATTTTTTGCATAGTTTTATCACTGATTTTGCCTTTTTTTTTTGCCATTTTAATTTTAATAGTATTACTAGTCGTATGGATTTAAAAAATGCTGAAGAGGACAGGGGAGCCAACATTAGCATGTAACAGGGCACTGCCCTAGCCTCTGCCTTGTTCAGATTTTGTTAAAAGACAATAATATATTTGTGTAGGGGTCAAGAGCAGTTGGCTCCAAGATGGGCCACTTTGGCATGAAGATTATTTTGAGTTAAAATGTAATCAAGACCCAGCCGATTCAGGAAAAGCTCTTTACTTCCTCTTCAACTGCCTAAAAAGAATTGAGATATATAGGACCTATTCTAGGAAGAGGGCTATCACAATAGATTACACATTACATTGTGAACTAAGCATGGTAGACAGGGAGGAACCTAGCTACACCTGCTTGATCAAAGTCCTCTGTGTGCCATTGTTTCTCAGTGGCCCAGCAAACATTTGTTTACCAAACATTTACTCTTTTTCATCTTCCTGCAAATTGCATTCCTTCCCTTTGAAGTCCCAGATACCTACCCCCATACCCTCATGTTACCTGAGTGTCTTTGGGATTTCCATGTCTGTGTGGATTCCCCATGCATACAAAATTAAATTTGACTTTCTGTTGTCAATATGATTCTTAATCCAGCTAGAAGGACCTTTGAAGGCAACAGGAAATTCTTACTCCTTGACATTTGCATCTCAAAAAACTGGCAGCCATAGTTAATACATAGGATCATAAAATCAAGATTCAAAAAACATTGATAAAACAATATCATAAATATTGCACCATGCATTTTGATTCAGAAAATAAATTATATCATATAGTATAAAAAGCAGTGCTGGTCTGGTATTGGTTCTTATGGAGCAAGCAACAAGCAAACAACAAATGGAAGGAGGGTAGTGCTTATGTGATTAGAAATTTAGAAAACAAAGGAAACCTGTATTAATTCAGCTTGCATTTTGGGCCAAGTACTGGCATAGCATCTTGTAGATGCTATAGAATCTATATTAACAGCAGGGAGTGGCCAGAATAAGGGAGGTAATTGTCACATTGTATGCTAAGATGTGTGGATGATATGTGGGCATTGTGCCCAACTTATTGGAGGTGACAAGCATGGTCACAGGTAACATGAAAGGCCATTGAGAAGTGTCTAATTTGGTGAGGAAAAAGGTAGAGAACATGAAAGATGCCATGTGGAAAAAAAATAAATCGTTCTGCCTCGAACCAGAAGTGTAAGGTAGTGAGTCCCCTGTTACTATAAGTATTTAAGCAATGGCAAAAGGACCAGCTATCAGGGATAAAAGAAAGTGATCCTGCTTTAGGTGAGCACTGAACTAGATGACCTCTGAGGTCATTCCTTCCAAGAATCTATGCACCTTTATAGGCTGAGTAAGAAGAGAATGGCAAAGTGTTTATCAGGTGCTTTAGCCTCAGCTAAAGACCAGACCTCAGCTGGTCTTTGTCTTTAATGAGATCCAGACATTAGTACAAAGAAGAGATATTTTTCATTAAGATAAACTCCAGCTATTATCTTAGGAAGCAGGAAATTCAGGGTTTTATAGGAGAGATGTGTGCAAATGAGAGCTGGGTTAAGAATTTCCAGCAGGATTATTATTCTAACAAAAGAGGCCCTGTGTTTTGATTATAGAATTCAAAAGTAATGGGATATAAGCATTATAAAGGAGAGGCTCCTGCTTGTATATTTTTTAAAATAACTTCCTGTAGGGAGATGTCTGCAAATTTAAGCACGAATAAGAAGAAAGAAGACTCTTTGTCTCAAGTGTTCTGCTTAACTTCTTATCAGAGTGGTAAAAAAAAAAAAAAAAAGTAGGTGAGGTTGCCATCTAGTGACTATTTTCTGGTTTTCAATTTAGAAGGCTCTTGGTTCTCAAAACTGGCTATATATTAGTATTGCCTGGAAGTTTTCCCAACTGTGGATTCCTGACATCCAAATGAAACTGGAGATCTTTGGAGATGGGGCTCCAGAGATTCTGCTTTATGTTAGATATCTTCGGATGTTTACTCTGGGCCTAGTCTACCATCAGTGTTTGGAGTTAATTGCCCTGGGAACATACTGTGTGTGGGATGAAGTGCTGCAGAAGCAAATTTATGTGAAGTGCAGTATTTACCTACCTGCTTTAAAAACCAGGTTTTAGTCATATGCGACTTGGTGTTGCATCTTTGTATCTCTGATCCTGAAATAGGCTTGGCACAGCTAGCATTTACCTTCCTGCTGTACCTGAAGATACGCAATCAAAGATGTTTACTGTAACACTAGTTTTAATAATGATTGACTAAAAACCATGCACATACTTATCAGCAGGGTTTGGCTAAAAAAAAAATGACAGTAAATACAAGCATTGAAATAACCACTTAAAAAGAATGACGTAGTTCTATATATGCTGATACCCTAGATATATTATGTGAGAAAAGAAGCTGTATTTTTAGCAGAGGTGATTCTGAGTCCATGGTCTGGAGTCAACCTTAGAAACATTGCTTTAGTGAGTAGAGAGTAGTATTGGTGACATAAGGCCATGGATTAAACTTAAGGATTTTCATTTTTAACACATTCCTCAGATGATTCTAATACAACCAACACTTGAAATCACCAGCATAGGCATCGTCCCAGTTACCCTCAAATCAGCCTCCTAAGTCTCCTCTAGGTCTGTGGCCAGTCCAGCTATTTCTCTCTAATAGTCTGCCACTGTGGGACTGCTTTCAGTCTAAACTGGAGAGATAGCATGCCCATGAAAATATGATTTAAAGTCAACTTCCAGACATTCTTTAAACATCGAACTTGAGACAAGCTCTTGTGAAACTCAACTTGTTCCCAGGAGACGTGGTGTCTGTAGACGTGGCTTCCCTCATCCACCACCATGTGGAAAGTAATCTGGTGGCTTTAGAACTATGGCAAGCCATCACGTCACGTACAAATCAGTCATTCTAACAGGATATGACTGCACCCTATGTCTCTGTAAAAGAGAACAGAAAGTGCAATAAGGAAACAAAGAAGGAACCAAAGATGCATAAGTTGAAAGTGCAAAGGAAGCAAAAGGTCACAGTGGGCTGATCTGAGATGTGTTTGCTACTTTATGCTTCCCAAATGCTTGGGTTCTAGGAGACTATCCCCTGTTAATAGAATCTTCAGTTAGCAGAATTTGTAAGCAATAATCCATGAATCTGTAGAGTTCTCCCACAGAGTTGCCTTTCATGACCTGTTTAGTGTTGGAATTCTCTCTTCACAGAGACCCAGACTGTTGAAAGGATTGAGCCACTTCTAGGGAAGGCCCCTCAATTGGACAAACATCTTTTAGGTGGGAGATTGGGGAATCATTGAATATAGAGAAAGCTGGGGGTGAAAGCCCCCCTCAGGCCTCCCTGAGCCTCCTTACAGCCAATGGAAATGAGTCTTCACTCTGACTCTCCAACTTATAGTTTTACAGGGATGATGTAGTTTTGAGTAGATGAGATTTTATTATTTTAGCTTACTCTTGATTGTTTGACTACCACTTACTAACAGCATCTGAGAGTAAGCCTTAAATCAATTTGCATGTGTTTCTTTGTCAAAATAATGTTTATAGTTTTTCTAATCATAAAAAGAAAGAAAAATTCGGGGTGCCTGGGTGGCTCAGTTGGTTAAGTGTCTGATTCTTGATTTCAGCTCAGGTCATGTTCTCAGGGTCATGGGATGGAGCCCTGTATTAGACTATGAGCTCAGTGTAAAGTCTGCTTGAGATTCTCTCCCTCTCCCCGAACCCCTCTCCCTATTGCACGTGTACACACACACACACACACACACACACACTCTCTCTCTCTCTCACTCTTTCTCTCTCAAATAAATAAACAAATAAAATAAAAAGAAGAATTCAATACATAAGTTTACAAAGAATATAGAAAAATAGAAAGGAAAAATCACAGATGCATCAACACATTTTCCCTCTAGTCCTTTTTGCAGGCATCTATTTATACACAT
Organism: Nasua narica; assembly: GCA_028533885.1. Classification (NCBI taxonomy): domain Eukaryota; kingdom Metazoa; phylum Chordata; class Mammalia; order Carnivora; family Procyonidae; genus Nasua; species Nasua narica. The sequence continues at coordinate 63,326,064 of CM052800.1, read as the reverse complement.
TTTAAGAAAACTGGTATTAACTCATTTCTTTTTATCATTAAATATAATATTTGATTGTATGGCTATGCCTTAGTTTCTGTATTCATTCACCTATTGAGGGATATCTTGATTGCTTCCAGGCTTTGACAATTGTAAACAAAGCTACTATAAGCATTAAAAAAGAAAAGAAAAGAAAACTGGTATCAGACTTTGTAATTCTGTTTGGTATCCTGTTCTGTTAACTTAAGATTATCCTTTTACCACAGTATTAAATATTTTAAGCGATTAAAAAACTTCATTATAAAACTCTACCACAATTTGTTCAATTTACTTATGAAGGATATTTAGTGTTTTCTGGATTTTTCTCCATGATAAATTCTTTTTTGATTTTTAAAATTAAATCTGAATGCCACTGGTATTTCACTGTTATTCATAAAATTATTAGTTTTAAAAATACACATTCTTTATCATATTTAGCAGTATACCACTTCCTGGTATTCCTTGTTTACTAATAATCTGAAAATCAGAAAGTTGGTGTTGAATATTTGAGAAAAGCATTTTGCAATTTTCCAGTTTCTCAGTCCAAAAATTTAAAGTTGCTTGTGCCCTTTTCTTTTCTTTTAAAACCTCATATCCTGTCATCAGTGAATTGTGTCTACTTCATCACACACACACACATACAGAATCTACTTCTCACCATCTCCCTCATCCATATTATTAGAACAGTCTTCAGACTTTACCCTTCTTCCATTTTTACCAGACTACATTCTGTTCTCCACAGACTACATTCTGTTCTCCACCACAGTAGCCAGTTACCTTTTAAGATAAGTCTGTTTACCAGACTACATTCTGTTCTCCACAATAGTAGCCAGAGTTATCCTTTTAAGATAAGTCTGGCCATCTACTTTTTGTCCACAATCTCTAACTAGATTTCTCATTCTTTAGTCTACAAGGCTGTCTTTTATGTTCCCAGTGCTTTGAATTGCTCTCCTACCACTGCCCATTTGTATATCCACTCAAACCACGTTTGCTTTCCTCAGTACACCAGGCAGGATACTGTCCCAGGGTCTTTATACTTGCTGTTAATTCTTCCTGGAAAGCCTCTTTCCTTCATATCTACATATGAGCTCCCTCCTCTCCCTGGATTCTGCTTGAATGTCACCTCAGTGCAGCCTTCTCAGACCATTCAACTTAAAATGGCAATTCCTTTCACCCTTCCCTGCTTTATTTTTTCTACAACATTTATCACCATCTAACATACTTTTTTTTTTCTTTTTTATCTGTATACTGCTTGTCTTTCTTTCATTAGAATGTAGGTTCTGTGAGGGCACCCTCAGCATTGATAACAATATCTGACACATTGTAGGAAGTCAACAGATCTGATCTGAACCCAGCCCAACTCAACTATTTGTTGAATGAATAACAATGTCATTGTTTTTTGATGGGAGTGGAGCTACTGATGTGATATGTTATAGAATTAGATTGTATAATATTAGACATTAGTGTTTTAATATTATAATATTAATATTTATAATATAATTTATGCTAAAAAGATTTTGTTTAATTTTATTTGAGAGAGAGAGTTAGAGAGAGCACAACTGGGGGGGAGGGAGAGAGGGAGAGGGAGAAGCAGGCTCCCCGCTGAGCAGGGAGCTTGATGTGGGGCTCCATCCCAGGACTCTGGGATCACGACCTGAGGCTAAGGCAGATGTTTAATTGACTCAGCCATGCAGGTGCCCTATAATATTATTTAAAGAAGTACTTTTGTACATCCAGGATAAATTCTTTTTGGTCATACTGAATGACTCTTTAAGGGCACTTGATACGATGAGCACCGGGTGTTATATACAACTGATAAATCTCTAAATTCTACCTCTGAAACAAATAAAAAAAAGTACTTTTGCTACATCAAAATAAAAAGCTTTTGCTTAGCAAAGGAAACCACTGGCAAAACAAAAAGACTATCTGGTGAATGGGACAACATATTTGCAAATTATATATATAGTAAGGTATATCCAATGATATATCCAAAATACATAAAGAACTTAAACAACTCAACCTAAAAAACAAACAACCCAAGTAAAAAAAGGGCAGAGGACCTGAATAGATACTTTCCCAAAGAAGACATAAGATGACAGATGCATGACAATATGCTAATCATCAGAGAAGTGCAAATCAAAACCACAACAAGGTATCATCTTATACCAGTTAGAATGGCTATGATCAAAATGATTAGAAAAAACAAGTGTTGTCCAAGATGTAGAGAAAAATGAACCCTCACACACTGTTTGTAACAATATAAATTGGTAAAGGGGCACCTGTGTGGTTCAGTAGGTTAAGTGTGTACCTTCTGCTCAGGTCGTGATCCCAGGGTCCTAGGATGGAGTCCTGCATCAGGCTCTCTGCTCAGTGGGGAGCTGCATCTCCCTCTCCCTCTGCCTGCTGCTCTGCCTACTTGTGGTCTCTCTCTCCGTGCCAAATAAATAAATAAATAAATAAATCTTAAATAAATAAATAGGTAAAGCCACTGCGGAAAATAGTATTGAGGTTCCTTAAAAAATGCAAAGTAGAAATACTATATGATTCAATAATTCCACCACTGGGCACTTGCCCAGAGAAAATGAAAACACTAATTGGAAAAGATAAAGGCACCTTTGTGTTTATTGTAGCACTATTGTAATAGCCAAGACATGGATGCAACCTAAATGTTCATCAATAGATGAACAAATAAGGAAAATATGACGTATCTATATATAGATACATATAGACACACACACACACACACACAGTCGAATATTACACAGACATCAAAAAAGGATGAGATCATACCATTTGAAACCACATGAATGGACCTAGAAGGTATTATACTAAGTTAAATAAGTTAGACTGAAAAAGACAAATACCAAATGATTCTTGTAAGTGGAATATAAAAAGAGACAATGTTATGTTTTTTCTAGACTATAGCAAGAGTCCATGGGTATTTTTACAGCCAGTCTTCTATCTTCCAATGCCCCGTATGCCTCTCACCCACCACCACTTCCCCATCCTATGGTTGGAGTGATCTTTCTTAAGCCCTAAAATACATATAGTATCATTTAAGGTCATTGACTGTCAGGCCCTCATTTGCCTGTTGGAACTGACTGTCTGCAGCACTTCTGAATGTATAATACCTTAAGGAAAATGGATTTACTATATGTTTGCTCTTACCTTCAACTAGAGTTCCTTTTTTTCCTCAGAACACCTATAATGTCTTTATTTATGTTTCTATTATTGAATTTGCCACAGTTACCTTGTATCTTTTGTACATCTTTCTCCTTGACTAAATAATAGTCTTGATAAGGGCCAAGAGCATCTCCTCTCTCCTTTTGGTCCCCATGGGATTTTGTAAAATGTAGTCATTCAGTGAATGGTTTACAACAGAGCTGAATGTTATGTCAAACAGAATCAGATATATCGTCTCGACTAGCTAGATTGCTAAAAACAGAGGAACTCTAGCGGCAAAATCAAGGTAGCTATTTTTTTTAATTTTATTTATTTATTTGACAGAGAGAGAGAGAGATCACAAGTAGGCAGAGACGCAGGCAGAGAGAGAGAGAAGCAGGCTCCGAGCAGAGAGCCTGATGTGGGGCTCGATTTCAGGACCCTCATGACCTGAGCCAAAAGCAGAGGCTTCAACCCACTGAGCCACCCAGGCACCCCACAAGGTAGCTATTTTTAAGCAGAGAAATCTAGGAGGGTGAGGTTGGAGGGAGTAGCCAGCATTGGAATAAATGCCAGAGCCTGAAGCAATTTTTTTCTTTTTGGGCACAAGGTGGCAGAATATGCCCATTTCAATCACTGCCTAAAAGGCAGCTTTGTGAAGCTGAAATTTTCTGCCCTGTTTTGGAAATCTATGTTTGTTTAAAAAGAAAAAAAGTGACGCAGTACATCTTGATGGCTCAAACCTGTATTTGGACACAGCACAGACCCACGGCCTGACTGCAGGTTGTGCTTCCGGATCTCTGGTCGTTCAGTTTTGGACTCAGCCCTCTACGTCTGGATCTCTTGGCAAAGCATCGAAGATGTTGAAACATTTCCAGTTTCCCTTAAATGGATGAAAATCTGAACATTGTCAGTGTTTTAAGTGAATGTGCACGAACACTCAAGCTTGGTGAAAGAAGAGAAAATCTGGCCAGAGAATTGAAATGTACAATTTCTCCACTAGATAGCAGACTAAGACTGATGGCCTCTGGAAGCTCCTGCCTGCAATTAGCCAAAGAAAACATTCGTTTTCTCTACCAGTTCATTTTTTTCCTTCACAACATCAAGTGTTTTTCATGTGAACAGACCATTTACTTGTAAAAGTCTGATATAATCTGGGATATAAATAGAGGGTTGATTTCCATTCATTTTTCTGCAATTTAAATTCTGATGTAGTTTTCTTCATTAATTGCCTCAGGGTGTGTGTGTGTGTGTGTGTGTGTGTGTGTGTGTGTGTGTGTACATGTGCACCAAAATTGTCTTTTATCTTTAAAAAAGCAAAGTACTAAAAAGAGTTTATCCTGGAATTCTGATGGTGACTAATTTATTAAGTGATATATTAACTCTTTTCATTGACACTTATTACTGTTGTACCCGGAAGATGGAGACTAAATGAGGGAAAGAAGATATTCCTTGTTTTCAGATTCTCCTTTCAAGTTTTCTCTTGCTGTGCGTGTGTGTGTGTGTGTGTGCACATGTATACACACTGTCCATGTATATTTATCTATATATCTATCCATCCATATATTGAATGCATATTCTGTATTATATCTATGTGAGGTATGGCAGTACAGTAAGTGTTTAAGAGCAAAGTGCCTGGCTGCCTGCCTCAAATCCTAGCTTACTAGTTGGGACACTTACTCACAGTTCTGTGGCCCAGTTTCCTCAGCTGTAAAATGGGAATAGTAATGGTACCCATATAGTTGGACAGTGTGCAGATTAAAGGTTGTAAAAGAGCATGGCACATGTCAGCCATTATTATTTGGGTATATGTGGAGATTTTTTGATAAATCAAAAAATTTTTAATTAAAATTAAAAAAATCTGATTTTTTTCCAAAGCTTATATAGCAACTTTTATTTAGCAAAAAAGTACCTTCTATCAACCTAATGTACAGTTTAGGTTTTTTGAAGGCACCATGGTGTTGTGTTGACATTGCTGTTTCTCATATGTGTTATATAGACTATTCAACTCCATAATCTAGGTGCTGTCCAGAATGTATCAGGCATGATTTCTGCTGTTTGAAAACTTTATCTTAGAGAGACAAGAGAAGTAATAGGCACTTTTCTCTACCTTCTACCTTTCTTCTTCTCTTGGTCCTTCTTATTTAGAAGAGTGTCAGAAACAGAGAGGTATACGAATTAATAATTCAATTCAGCTATCAAAAAAAAAAAAAGAACAGTTACTTAACACATAGAGAACTGTTTTATTCACAGAACAAGCATTCCGGGGACAGGAGGCTGACGGAACTGGTTTAGTGGTACCTCTGTGATTATTTTGTCTTTTTGTGTTAGAAGACCTACATTTCTCCTGCGTGTCTCTTTTACTCTAATACTTCTACCACACTCACAACACCTCTGACACAAGATATGTGGGTTTTCCCCGCATACTAAGCACTTTTGTGACACCAGCTGTGTGTCCTACAACTTATCTGAATTTTGACACTATCTACCCAGAGATAGCCTCAGACCCCACAGGTTATCCTCCGTCCCATAAGACTGCCCCCGCCCCAATTCAGATGCCAATTGTATGTCCAGGTTGTCACCTATAATTCCGACCTATTGGCTATAAATCAGAGTTTCCCACAAACCCCTCCTTGGGTTCGGTTAATTTGCTAGAGCAGCTCACAGCATTCAAGAAAACAGTTTATTTCCTGTTTGCCAGTTTATTGTAAAAGGATATGATAAAAGATACTGATGAACAACCAGATGCAGGAGAGGTGAAGGTAAGGTATGTGAGAAGACATACAGAGCTTCCACACCCTCTCCAGTAGGTTATCTCCTGTCCCCTCCACATGTTTACCGACCTGAGAGCTCTCTGAACACTGGACTTTTGAGGTGTCTGTGGAGGCTTCATCACATAGGCATAACTAACTTTTAACTACATTTCCAGCCCCTCCTCCCTCTCTGAAGAATGGGGGGTTAGGACCGAAAATTTCAAGCTTTTAATCTGGCCTCTCTGGTGACCAGCCTCCATCTAGGAGCCCACCAGGAGTCACCTCATTAGAACAAAAGACCCAGGAAATTCCAAGGGATTTAGGACCTCTGTGTCAGGATCCAGGCTCAAAGACCAAATATTAGAACAAAAGATGTTCCTAGTGCTCTTATCACTTAGGAGATTATAAGGGTTTTCAGAGTTCTATGCCAGGAACCAGGGGCAGAGACCAATATGTATGTTTTCTGTTATCTCACACCTTTTCTTCATGGTTACAAAATGCTACTGCACCCCGAGCATCATGGTAATGTCAAGCAAAGAAGACTAGGGTAAGAAAGGAGGAGGCATGGTACTAGCTGTAAAAGCTTTTCTTATCAGGAAGAGCAAAAGCCTTCCAGAACTTCACTCCTCTCCCTCACCAGGCCACTTGGGTCTAATTTCCAGAACAGTGTCATAAGGCCTTTAGCAGGAAAAGCATCTATATGAAAGATTGGGGATAAGAAAAAAACTGAAAGTGATTTGGGATCAGCCGATGAATATTCGCCGCCAAAGTACGTTTTGGTCTTGTCTTTGCACTTGTGCTTCTCCTTCTCAAATTAGCCCTGTTCCTCCATTCCCTTCACCTCTGTTTACCCTATTCCCTTCTTTGTCCAGAAAAGTGATAACATGGACATTTAGCTTAGGAAATAAAGCCTGCCTTACAAGAAGTTGTAATGTGCAACCCAGGAAGGAAGTATAGAAAGATATGAAGCCGGCTATTTCCATTACAGCATAGGGAGGTCAGATGAAGAAGGAAATGCCGCCTTAAGCACAGTGGGATGAGAGAATGTGGTTAAGCTTTATTCAACAGATTAACTTCGTAACACTGCCTTTGCCAGAAGCAGAACTAATCTTGTTGCCTCTGAAATAAAGCACCAGACGACAGACTTTCCAATAGATTATTTAATTACAGATTATCATAGGAGCGATATTATTGCTTTTCATATCCATAAAGCAAACAACAAACGAAGGCTTTGTGACATTTACAAACTAGTTTTGAATGACATCTATTCAAATGTGGCCTATTCCACATATCCTTAATTAATTTTTCTTCTTGAAAAAGAGCATCGTAACTTTGAACAGAATCTCATACTGTGACCTTTACAATAGCAACAAATCTCTCCAGGAGGCCAGGTTTCTTGGCTTATTTAATTCTCTGCTCTGCCCTTTCTCACTTGGTCTGCTCTCAGGTGGCTCTCCTTTTCTGTCAGGTTACAGGTGACTACATATTTGAACCTTTATCCTGCTGGGAATTTCTAGTGGGCTAATTACCATCACTCTCACTGGAACTGCTGCTGTCAGATGATTCACTACTGTCATGCTTTCTAGGGGGGCTAAACCTTCTCCTGGAATGGGGCTTTCTATAACCCCAGGAGCCTTTCCTTTGTGGCACACCCTTATTCCATGTAGAATTTTGTCTGTGGGGTACATAATGATTTTTTCTGCTCTGTGTTATTATAGTCTCCTCATTATTGAGGCCATTATGGGAATCTATTTCATTTTCAATTTCATTATCACGATCATGAGAAGGAGCAAGCTGGCCCTGACCTTTGCCCTTACTGGGAAATCTTTGTTTTTCAGTTGAGATTACTTGATTCCTATTAGAATGCTCCATATCTTTTCTGCTACCACCTTTGCCATTTTTTGGAATTTCATTATAATTAGTACTTTCAGCGACATCACCTCTGCCTTCTTTCTTTTTCTCTTTTGACGGTAGATGCGGATGAGGGTAATGAAACTCTACTCTCCCTTGGTGAGCATTTTGGCTGTTGGCATCTACTCTATTTCCTTCTTTTCCAGGGAGTTCCTTAAAGTTGGTGCTACCTATGATATCATTGCTGCCTTCCACTAGATTTACATCAGCTGTGCTTGCCACTTTTCTTGTTTCATCCCTGGTTCCAATGGTACTTCCACCGCTTTCTTCTCTTTCTGGGATCTCATTATAACCTGGCCCTCTTGCATCAGGACTGATGGTATCAGCTTCATCTGGGCCAGGAAACTCTGTTTCAATATCTGCACCTTTTAGGTCAGGACCAATAGGTTCTCCTTTACCAGAAATGTCCTTAAAAGGTTGACCATCTCCACTGAAAGAGATATCATTGTCGCCCCTTTCTTGAAGATCTGGGTAACCACTGCCTTCAAAATCACTGGGGATTTTTTTGACTTTTGGGAACTGTTTTGGATAGCCAATGTTGTGTTGGGTATGGTATGTGCTTTTGCTTTTAACTGGAATATTCTGGGTTTGAAGATCCCTTTGATAATTCTTCCTATCTTTTGAGGGGACTTTAATATAGTTCACACTTGCTGGGATTTTGCTCAGAACATTCTTGGGTTTGTTCTCTTTGTTTTCTTCTGCCAAGAGTTCAGTCACAGTCCTTGGCTCCATTATATGTTGCATATTATTTCTGATGAGAGTTGTACCATATTCTTCTTGGTCACGTAGTTTGTTGGTACCATTGTCTTCATCCTCAGCCCCGTTATTCCCAGTGGATTCAGAATAAATGGACATCTTTAGGTAACTGTGGGCATTTCCTTGGTTATTAATACTATCATCTTCATTTGTTTTCTGTCTGTTTTCAAAAAGAGTTTGGGTTTTGTTACTTTGGTTATTTTCATTGGCTCCAAGAATGGAAGAGTTTTTCTCTCTTTCCTGGGCAATGTTTTCTTTAGGTGCTGGCTCTTGATTTCTTCTCTTACCAGAATTTTGAAGAGCAATATTGTCTTTAGTTTTTTCTTCCTGCTAAGGTGTAATTTTCAACATAAAGTATTATTTTATGTTAAATTTTTAAAAATTAATAATCCCTAAGCAATTTAAAAAGAATTAAATACTTAATATTTAAGTATTTAAATATTACCAGATACTTAAGAGAAAGATCATTAACACAATAGAGGTTTGTTGGTAGAGATAATTTAGGAGTGACCAAAGCAAGTTTCATGGATAAAGAATGCGCAAGGTTTGAAAGATGGGTAGGATCCAGATATGTGATAAGGTAGTAGTGAGAAAACTTTAAGAATAAGTGGCATATTCAAATGTTTGGAAACAGAAAACATTTGAAAGATAATATGAATAAAACTCTGTGTTTTGAATAGAGAAATCCTAAAGAAGCAAAAAAGAAATAAGTTTGGAAATGTAGATTAGGGTCTGATTTTGAAGGAGGACCTGAATTTAAGGAGCATAGGATTCAAGAAGTGGTCTTCCCTAAACATATAGACATATTTGCTAAAATAAAAGAAATTGAAATCGTGGTTAAAGTCTCAATGACATTATTTGTTGTTGAGACAAAGACAAATATTTGAACTAAAATTGGAAAGTTCACTATTAAAATTTTTGTGAGTACTGCACCAAACAATAAGATGTTTAAAATGCAAATTGATAATAGTGATATTTTTAGCAAAAAAAAATGCTTTCCTCATCTTGTGTAAGTCATTGCAAGTCAAATGGAGTTCATATTTTAAAAAATAATTATTCTATTTTTCTCTCTTTCTGTTTGCCTTTCTGTGTGTGTGTGTGTGTGTGTGTGTGTGTGTATGTGTGTATGTGTGTTCTTGCCCTGATCTTCAGAGGTATTCATCTGCCTAGAGGAAAATTTTCTTTTTCTTTTCATTTCATCTTGTTTTCCCCCTGTTTTCAGAAGATGGACAAATAGATGAATCTAAATAATACTCAGCTTCTGACATTCAAACAAAGGATTTGCAACAAGTGTTGCAAACCTAGCTATTGTCAGAAAAAGGATTTACTAATTTTCTTTTTTCCCTGTTTGTCATGTAATAAGCTAAATTTGATAGTTTAGATAAATAGTTCTCAAATTTAGCATTTATCAGAACCATTTGGAAGGCCTGATAAAACAAAAATTTTTGGAACCAATGGCCAGAGTTTCTGATCCAATAGATCTGGGGTGGGGTTCTAGCATTTGCATTTAATAACATTTCCCAGCTAATGTTGATAGTGGCTGGTCTGTAGACTGTATTTGAAAACTACAGTTCTAGATCATAAAGTTGAAGTAATGGAGATCTAGACCAGGAAAGTCCCTGAGTGATAATGGGATGAAAAATAGAAAGCAAAGAAGGAAAGTAAAATGTTTATACATGTATTTCAGTTTGTCCTTTTTAGGGGAAATCTGTGGAAAGGCTGCTTCATAGGCTGTAGTTTACCAACTTAAGGTGCAGCCAAGTTGCAATGAGCTTGGCAGAACAACACAGTCGAAATGGAAAAGGGGCTGATAGCAACTTTGCCCATGACACTCACAGTATTTCTGTGGCATAGGCTAGATATGAAAGTGTCTGAGAGTCTGGTCAGGAACTTTCGGAGGCTATCACTGTGGAGGATGTGAGGTGGCTCTGAAAGGAGCCACATAGAAGGAACATATACACTATGGACAAATATGAGTCATACTCAAACACAGAGGGGTCTAAATTGTCTACAAGAGCCAAGAGAGACTGAAGCACCACTGGGCCCCAACCAAGACTGTACTGTGCTGATCCTAAGCTATGGCAGCCAGAGATTTCATCTTAGAATATAAGCAGGCTGGATAGCACACAAGTGGTCAAGCAACATTGCCCGTGCACGTCTGAGGATTCCACATCTTCCTTCCACTGTGGTGGAAGCCATGTTTGTACATATGGTATATTGTATGTAGTGGATGGTATAAACCATACCCTATTGCCTTATATATCTGTATGCCATCTTAGAGAGAGAAGAGAGGGAGGATCTGAGTGTTTTTAAACACTAAAGGGCTTACTTAAAGAACTATTATAATGATTTGATAACCGTAAGTTTAAACAGGCTGAATTTAAAGTAATTTCTGTACACTCCCTCCTTTCTCTCATTACTCCTTGGATGGGAACTCTTGAGCAACAGAAAAATTGTAAATGGAATACATGACATACTTTCTCTCCACCTCCAAATTGTAGGGTGAGATAAAATTGATGACACCATGACATAGGCCTTTGAACTGGTGAGTAATATGAAATGGAAATAAGAGGCATTAATTGAGGGACAGGGACAAGTAGGAAATTTGGCTGGGTGCCCCATGTAATAAGCAATACCTGATGACTCGCGGAATGGGAGAGGTAGTAGACCTGCAAAGGAGGGGGTGTGGAGCGGTGGGACAGGAACCTCATATCCAACTGGGGTTCTCACAGACATACAGAGCGCTGGAGGGCTCTAGACCCTGAGACTCAAGGGTAAAGAATTTGGTTTTATTTTGCAAAGAATGGAGAGCTAGTGAAGGTTTATGAACAAGGGATTAACAAAATAAAAATCAACAGTTTAGGAAGAAGAGTGGTGAGAAAGAACAGTTAGGAGGATGTTGCAGTGTTCAAGACTGAGATATAATTGCTTGGATTTGGATTATGCCAGAGAAAAACTACAAAGGAAAAAAACCTTCTCCTGGTGTTCAAATAGAAGATGAGTTAATAGCTAAAATGGATTGGAATATCGATCTGTAAAAATGAAGACAAGAGAAAAAGAGAACAACTTTAATATTGGACAGATTGATGCTATGAGACTGTAGCACCTGAGCTCGAAAAGCAATGCCTAGTTAGAGACAGGGTCAGGTATCTCAGCCTCGTGGGGTCACCCAGGGCAAGTCCTTCCCAGTTTCATGACCTATGGTCAGCTGTTCCCTCCTCGAACACTTTACAGGCTAATTGCTTGTTACATTTTATGTGAGATCTTTTCATTTATATTCTAATTTTCATTATGTTCTATTTTTTCGAGTTTTTTTAACCTGCACCTAGTAACTGATGCGACAATTATTAAGGTTATTTCTTCTTTCATAGGCAACCTTTCTAATATTTCAAAAAATTAAGATTTTCTCTAAGCTCACTGGATGCTTTCTTTCTCCTCTCCAAGTTGACACTTTCATTCTCTTTTATTAGGTCACTATGCTTGGGGCTGTCGTCTGACTACAGACCTCTTCAGCCTGTGGGGTCCCAAATGGCCTCAGACTCTGATGTAGCCTAGGCAGCTCTGAGCACACAGCATCTAGTAGCTTCCTTATCCTGGCCACAGTCCTCTTTTTAAAATTAAGCCCATTAATTAAAATTAATTTAGTTAATTTTATTAATTTATTTAATTTGTTTATTTAGTTAATTAATTTAGTTAATTAATTAAGCCCAGCTTAATTTTGTCCCGCCTTTTTTTTTTTAAAGATTTTATTTTTATTTATTTGTCAGAGAGAGAGAGAGAGAGCACAAGCAGGCAGAGTGGCAGGCAGAGGCAGAGGGAGAAGCAGGCTCCCCGCTGAGCAAGGAACCCGATGTGGGACTTGATTCCAGGACCCCGGGATCATGACCCGAGCCGAAGGCAGCTGCTTAACCAACTGAGCCACCCAGGCGTCCCTGTCCCGCCTTTTTTTTGGCCACCGCTTCAGTCTGCTGGCTGCTATTGAGCATGTAGGCATTTTCTTGGATGTATTAATTAAATATGTGCAAATATATGAACGCTCCCAGATGGAGGAAGAAAGTATAGACAGCTGGAAGCTTGCACTCACAGGGCAAGGGTGTGAGGAAGGTAAAGGGATGGAAAGCCCACATTCAGGGAAGCCAGGATAATGGGGAATTACATTTAGTGGAACAGCAGGCAGGAGGTGCCAAATGTTCTTTCTTGATACCTCAGCCAAGGGCTCATTGAAAGTACTACGGAAAGAGCACGGGACTAGAGTCAGTTGCCCAACTCTGCGGTTGATTAGCTGTGTGGTCTTAGAAACCTTATTTTACTTTTCTGTGGCTCAGCTTTCTTAATCATAAAATAAGAAAAATGATAGCTATCTTTCACGATTATTGGGAGAATGAAAGGGTTTTATGAAATGTTATAATGTGTGTAAAGTATCTAGAACAACGTCTATGTATAAGATGAATTCTATGCATATGAGGTAACTGTCATTTCATATAGGACCATATATAGCTCTTCATCAAATGGCTGTTTGCTTTCCTACCTATTGTGAGTGACAGGAGTGATGGTCGTTTGATTATTGGATGCACAGCTTTTTTCCCAGGCTCTGTCCCTCCCTAACAGTTGTGGTGGCAGATGGAGATGGACTAATTCTGGACCCTTCTATCCATGTACTACCTGAATGGCACCCTCTGGGAGGGTTCTGTGAGCTTTTGAGCCCTGAGACTATGTTATCCCACACGTATTTTGCTTGAACTTCCTTTTTCTCTCTTTCTTTTGTCTACAAATAAGAATACCATTTTACCTAGAGGACTGCTTGCTTTCATACATATACCTTACTGTTGGAAGTGTTGAATCAGCTCATTCTTGAATCTCAAGATTAAAAATACCTTATGGAAATGCCTTCTATCCTTAGGAAGCTGCTTATATACAGCATGCGAGAGTTAGAACTTGTAGTATCTTTAAGATATAATTTGAAATTATTTATTTATGGGAATTATAATATTCCCTGATCTTTTATAGCGGCAGGAATATTCCAAAAATAGGTCAGGTTTTTCTGTGGGGAAAAATATAATAGAAACAAACTTTATAGTGAATTATTTCTGAATTAAAAGTATTCTAAACATTTGACTTATTTTAAGTCATTGAGTCTTGGAAAGTTTCATATGGACATTTATATTTTCTTTTGAAATCAAGTTCATTTGCTCATTGTGAATATAGCCTTTTGATTTGCTAACACATGTGTTAGCAAATCAGTAGATTAGGATAATCTCTTTTAATTTTGTTTCTCCCCCTACTCTACGGTGGGAAATTTTGTTTTCTTTCTGGTGTTTCAACTGCTTTAAAAACAGTAGTGTGTATACTAATAAATTGCATGCATTTCACAAAAGACTGAATAGAGTTCTTTTATATATGAAAACATGAGACAACTTTTAAACTGTGGAATGTGATGGTCAAATCTTTTTTGTATTGTTATTTTAAATGATTTCTGTTTGCATCACTGACTTGCATGGTGGTCCTTGTATCAGTTGGCTGGTCTGATTTCCTGTGCTCTGCCTTTCTATCTCTATGTCCTAGTTCATATTATTCTTTTCGTCTGAAATGGCCTCTCTCATCCACTTGTTTGCTCAAATTTCTCTCATCTACTTGTATGGTCAAACTATACTCACCCTCCAAGGCCCAGCTCAATTATTTCCATTATGTGGCTTTCCCTAAACACGGCCTAAGAACTAATCTTTTTCTACTCTAAGCCCCTAAAATCATACTTTTGGGGTACTACTCTCACAGCACTTTCCATATTCTGTCTTGAGTTTTATAATGACTTTTATAAGTGCATTTTTTTCTTTTCTAACTCTAAGTTCCTGGAGAGAAAGAATTAAGTTTTCTCAATCATTTTATCTCACATAGTATCTTGCACAATGGGAAGAGCTCAACATATATTTACTATAACAAATAAGTTTTAACTTAATGTAATGAATTAGCTTCACAGGCAGTTAGTCTTAGGGATGCCATCTAAAGAATAATGAGCAGAACAAAATAACATTCTGAAAAGAAGCTACCACTTTCATGGGAAATGAAGCCAGATTTGGAAAAAGTAAATAGTCTTTTTGCTGATGGCATTTTAAGCTGTTCCAGCTCTTGGGCCAATGAATCTGCAAAAAGGGGCTGAATGAAAAGAATTATTGTCCTATTCCAGGGACAAGGTCCTTATTCTTTCTCTTCCAAGCATTCTGACCCAGAACGGAGTCATCCGTGGAATGAATTTAAGGGACACTAAAACATGTCACTCTTTAGGCTAAAATGATTTCTCCTATTAGCCTTCTAATCCTCGTCATTAGAACATATGATAGATTATGCTCAGAAACCCTCCTTATAAAAGGTCAAACATTACCCAGAAGCGATAAGAAAAAGTCCCGGGCACCAGGAGATCCACCAGTATCACACCTGCTGGGGCAGGTCCTTAATCGGGGCAGGATTTGGGCCAAGCTGCAAGGTGGCCCTTTTGTGTCAGAGTTCTAGAACAGAGATGTTTAAAGAGCCAGGGACTATGGAAAAAGGACAAAGGCACCCGCCACAGACACAGACCTAGAGTAATCAAAAGTAAAGTTATCTCTACAGTTTCCCCTGGGATTAGTCCAGAATTTGGCTCCTGGTAAGGATCTTCCCTCAGAGATTCAGCTTACCTTTATGTCACTTTGATTTTTCCTCCCAGATGATGTGTAAACATACTTAAAAATATAATACCCGTGTTTCTCATGGTGGCCTTTGTACGTTATCTACAAAAACATAACATTGTATTAAGATGTGTTTATATCTTAGTAACTTGTCTGACTCTCTTTTTGATGGCATGAGATGTTCTTTGACTTAAGTGAAGTCAAATTTTGCCTCTGACAAATGGTAGCGCTTCTTACCACCACAGGAGAGCGCCTATGAACCTTGTCCCTTTCTTTTCTACATGTCTGTAAAACTATTTGCTCTAAGGATGGCTATCAATGGCTCTTCCAGGGTGTATTGATTTTATCACCAAATTTCAGTGGGCATGGAGGCTGTGGAAATATTTGCAAGTGGGAGGGCTGTAAGGATTAGGAGAAATGTGGGTTTTACAGTATTCATGTCTGATGTCAAATTGGAAAGACACAGAATGAACATTCAGACTCTGATGTCTGCCATTTTTGCCTTTGTAATTTTCAGCTGACATAAAGAACAGAAGATTGTTAGATCCTAGAACAGAATTTTCTGAGGCTGCCAGAAGAAATCATGGTAGGTTGCAATTTGGTGACATGAAAAGCTGAGGATACTTGTTTTACTTTCTACATGCATATGGAAAACTAACTCCATGTAAACAGAATTCCATATTAAGATTCGTTAACTCCCTTCCCGTTGTTTCCTCCGTCATTTGTTGTTTTGTTCTCTTGTATATGCGTGGGAAAATAGCTTGCTAATAATACACCAGGATTTTTACTCACTTCTCCTTCTGAAGAAAGAAATCACAGTGAAGAGAAACAAATCTCCATTCAGGATGTTTCTCTTTTATATGAAACATTGTCTGAATTAAGTGCCAAAATTATGTTGTGTAAATTTGCATTTCCATTCTAAGTGCACAGGAATATTTTAACAGTTAAAAATTTCCTCTCATGAGTTTTTTCTTTACAGAGTTGAAATAGATTTATTTGAGAAGAATAATTCTGTTTACCCTCTGTTCTTCCACACAGTCTTCCTTAGTTTTCTCAGTTTGTGGCTGAAATGTCTGGAAGGAAACAAGAAACACAACTTCACCAAACATTCGTTCTCTCACCCATTTCTGCCAACAATAAATGTCTCATTTATTTTTCTCTTACTGGGTTGTATTATTCACTGTGGAAAATCATTTCAACCAAAGATAATGGATACATTACATAAATATTTGTCTTCAAAAGAGCGTGCCAGCACTCGTCCACCAGAGGGAGACAATGGCATCTCCATTAGAACAACACTCTAGCACAGAATTGCCAAGTTGGGGAGGGGCGTCGCTACTGAGGTGGAGAAAGGCCAGAAACTAGGAAGGAATAGATCCCAGGCCACGTGTTCCAGGCTTTTGGGCTAAAATTTGGGTGTCATAGGAGAGCATGCAGAAGATGACCTGAGAATTTTGGGGCAAGCTTGCTGTGGAAGAGCAGACCCAACAACTCTTTTATTCCCAGTATTTTAATTTTCTTATTGATTTTTTGAAACTCCTAGTGTATCTCAGATTTGGGAAGAGGAACCAGAGGGTGGGACTTGTTTGTGTTTAAATGCCTGTGCTAAAGTGGAAACAGGAATCATGGTGGTATCAGTCATAGAAGAGAGAGAACTCCTCAAGGGAAAGATGAAAGAAAAAGTTCTTAACCACCTACAGAGTATTCTTCCTGAATAAACCTTAATGTTCTGTATTTTTCTGTGATAAAATATAGGTAATTATCCTTTCAGATATTGTACTTCTGCTCTCTGAGGAATGACCTCTACAAACTACATTTCCTGAGCAACTTTGCCATCTGGCTTCAATCTGGGTTTGGCTGACAGGAGGTCTAGCCTGAGATTGGAGGGTAGAAGGAGAGAGTGGTCAAGTATGTATTTTCCTGCTCTCTCTGTTTGGGGCTGCATCTCTGGGATTGGACACATCTCTTTTGTGGGGCTGCATCTCTGAGATTGGACACATCTCTTTTGTGGGCCTGCCTCTGCTGGGGCCCTCCCCCAACTCGGGGCACTGAGAACACCACCTCCTTCCTTGTTTCTTCAACGCAAGGGGTGGCAGTAGTTTTAATCTTTGGGTTACCTCACTACCCACGATTTGCTCTTTCTGTTTTGTCCTATACTTTATAACTATTCTCCAAATAAAATCCCTCTACTGAACTCCTTGTCATGGGAGTTTTATTTTATTTTCATTTTATTTTCCTGACTGGACCCTGACCCTGGACCCTGACCCTGGACCCTGATAAAATTGTCTTAGAAATAAACTGAAGGGGCGCCTGGGTGGCTCAGGGGGTTAAAGCCTCTGCCTTGGGCTCAGGTCATGATCTCAGCATCCTGGGATCAAGCCCCACATCGGGCTCTCTGCTCAGCAGGGAGCCTGCTTCCCCCTCTCTCTCTGCCTGCTTCTCTGCCTACTTGTGATCTCTCTCTCTGTCAAATAAATAAAATCTTTAAAAAAAAAAAAAAGAAATAAACTGAAAACTTTAGTAAAAGTGCCCTATTGGCTTGACACCAAGGAAGACCTCCCTAACATTTCATTAAATCCTAGCAACAAAAATAGTTTGTCATTAACACCTTCTATTAACACAGCACTTTACAGTTTACAAGCTGCTTTTGTATACCTAATCTCATCTGATTCCCATAATAACTCCTGTGAGATAGGAAGTAGAAGAAACAAAATTACCTATGCTTAAGCAGCTGGTAGTAGTTGTAGAAGTAAAGGAGATATTTTAAACAAAACTTTTGTCTCAAATTCCCAGGGTTAAAATAATAAATGTTTAAATGGCCTGCTACCTTCCAAAAAACCATTTTTAATAATAAGAGGAAATGTTCCTGCATTTTACATTAAGTACCTTCAAGGTATATTTTATAATTCCATCCATTATTGACTTTTTTCTTGTGCTGTTTTTTTCATTCTCTTATGCATGTAAATTTAGATCACGCCATCATTTCTCAAAAATATCAAAACAGTGAAAACAATTCTGAATATGGGGCTACAGGAAAAAGAAAACATAAAAATGAGGTGGGTAGATGCTAAGCAAGAGAAAAAAATGATGGTTTGGGGTATTTGGCATTTTCTCATAGAAAACACACACACAAGAATCAAAAACATACTTGTTAGTATAGAGTACCTTCATGAAGTTTGCTATAATAAGTCATGAACTTGCAACAAAGTAACTTTTAACAAAGTGTTTGTAGTCTAACTGCATGTTGATGAATATTAATTGAATCGAATGGCCCAATATCCATCTTTTGTTTTCTTCCACTTTCAAATTTTGTTTTTGAATGAAACCAGAATGTCACCTCCAAAATATGCTTCTTTGACATAAAAATTATTTTGAACGGAAGGCAATTAAGTCATAAATGCAGAAAAAGTTCCCCCGTATCAGCCTCAAGGCAGAGAACAAAGTCTCTTGTTATGGGAGACCAGCTCTTAGCCCTTCAGAGATGACACTGGAGGAATTCACAAATCTTGTGAAACTAATCTTAATCTTCCTCATTAAGGAATTTAAGGACTATCTAGACCTAGTTGGATTACCCTCAGCCCAAATCCTTTTGTCTCATCAATTTTTCACAAATTTATTGTTTCTTTGTCTAAGAGGTGTAAAAGCTTCCTGCTTTGGTCACCTCTTTGGGTCTTCATTCTCTTATGACAGCTTAAATGCACATGTAGAAATTAAATAACATTTGTATGCTTTTCTTCTGTTAATCTCTTTGTCAGCTTAATTTTCTGACAGAGCCATGAACCCAAAGAGCATTGAGAAAAACTTTTTTCCCCCTACAGTTTGAATTTGGAATATAATTCCAAAACAGATATAAGTGTTTCAATATATTCTAATTTCTGATACCACAATCCATTAATAAATAATTTAGGTAAACATCATATTTAGCCATCCATAATTCCAAATTTTGTCTCTATGTCCTTGCTGAGCCTTTTTCATCTGAAATATGCATTCCTCCATTCTCCCTCTACAATTACTTTTCAGTTCTCCCACGCTCGTGCGGCCCTGTAATGGAGAAGGCATTGTCTCCCTCTTGGGAAGAATCCTGGCCCTTTCTCTTGATCAGTGGTCACTGGATTGATATTGACATAGCAGTTACTGGAAAATGGTCAGAAGATGCCCCTCTAGCTGTTCCTTGGACTGTATTGCTCAAAATAGATTCATCCTCAGCTGGTGGGTTTGAGCTGGGTCAGCAAGCTCCACTCAACCTTTGTCATGCTTAAGCACATGCCTCTGTGGTCATGATTGAGCTGAGTTGTGTGAATTGGGCCTGGCAGATATCTATTTTAAGCAGTATGGCCCTCCACGGGACTGTCAAAGGATACGTGCTAAGATGGGCCATGCTTTCCTCAACTTCTGCTGTCCTCACTGGACGGCATTGTTCATGCTCATCACTGGGTTACCCAACTGGTCACTGAACTGGCTCAGGACCTATTTAAGTACTTCCGGCAACAGAATGACTACTCGTTTCCATGCTCTCCAACTGAAATGGCTGTTCTGAAAAGCTAGGATGCGTTTCAGACATTATCTAATTAGCACTGTGTCTGCACTGCAGAAAATATCGGTAACACTCAGCATTTTCACAAGATAATTTAGTTACATCCTGGATACTCATCTGGGTGAATCAGAGGGAAGAAAAGACAAAAAAAGAAATTGCAGCTCAATTTATGTTAAGCTTAGGCGTCCTTCTTCCCATCTTTAGCCTTGCAGATGAAGAAAAATTCATTAGCAGGATTTCAGTGTTGGGGGGTTCCAAGAATAAGAGAAAAGGTCTGGTTTCCTTCCATTGTCAATGTATTTAGAAAATCTGGTTGGTCAACCTCAAACCGTCAAGTCAAATTTTTTCTAGTTTTTAGTAAAATATTGAGAATCTCTTTAGATGTGTTATAATTTGGGTCTCTGAGCATTTACTCATTAACATTAGCTGATTTGAAACACTGGCTGCTATTAGTTTTCTCAAAAATATGCTTTTTGGCCTTTCTTAAAAGGTAACATGTTGACATTTATAATTCAGCACATGTTTATTGAGGTCCTCCTTGGTGATAGACATTTGTATCAAGTGCTGGATGCTTTCTTTTTGTTTGGTACTTTATTGCAACTGAACTAGGTAAGGGTTACCAATTTAAAAAAAGGAAAAAATATTTCTTAGAAAAAATAAAGAGACCAGAACATAATATGATGCATAACTGAGTTTGTAAATGCTTACTGGTGCTGCCCAAGTCACGCTGAAAAGAAGCAGTCCCAAACAGACAGTTTGCATCTTTGAGACTCTCTGCAAGAAGATAATAATATTTTACTTTAAAGCATTGCCAATTACAAATATAGTCCTAAGAATAAATAAAACACAAAAGTATATACAACCATCCTTCTCCTAGTAGTCCATTTCCTTGTTTAAAAAAATCATGTATAATTTATATCCAAGTGTAGATACTTTAATCTAAGAGCCTTCATATGTCTAGTTATTCTGATGTGAATGAAAATTGTCCAGTATTATTGAAACAATGAAATCAGTTGATAGAAGTGAATTTTATAGATATATTTACTTGCTCTACTGTCAGCCCAAACTTTTCTCTTGTTTTTAGATATCATTTAAATTATTTCTATAATTTGGGCATCTGGGTGGCTCAGTTGGTTAAGCAACTGCCTTCGGCTCAGGTCATGATCCTGGAGTTCCGAGATCGAGTCCCACATCGGGCTCCCGGCTCCATGGGGAGTCCGCTTCTCACTCTGACCTTCTCCCTTCTCATGCTCTCTCTCACTCTCTCTCTGTCCTAATAAATAAATAAATAAAATCTTTAAAAAAGTATTTCTATAATTCATAATAATATTAAATTAATGTAACAACTCATAACAGACTCTTCACATGGGTGCCAGCAAAGCAGGCCTCACTGTGAGGAATAAAGTCTTGTTTGCTACCAGCCAGCATGGTCTCCCAATATATGTCCTTATATTCATTAGCAATTTATCTGAGTTAGTGACCATCCATGGGCTGGAGAGTGAAACAATTTATGTAATCCTTATATTAATAGCTAAAATTGATTGAATACTAAAATACCACTGTTCCAAAAATTTTACATTTATTCAATTATTGAGACTCATGACAACCCTATGAATTAGGTATTACTATTCCTGTTTTAGAATAGGAAATAGAAAATCAAAAAACTTGTCCTAGAATTCCCAAGTATTAAGAAGCAGAATTGGGATTCATATATAAGCAATTTAACTACAGAGCCAGTAGTCTTTT
This sequence comes from Nasua narica, assembly GCA_028533885.1. Taxonomy (NCBI): domain Eukaryota; kingdom Metazoa; phylum Chordata; class Mammalia; order Carnivora; family Procyonidae; genus Nasua; species Nasua narica. Next base: position 63,304,525 of record CM052800.1, on the reverse strand, counting down.
TTTTTTTAATTTTTTTATTAACATATAATGTATTATTTACCCCAGGGTACATGTCTGTGAATCATCAGGCTTACACATTTCACAGCATTTGCCATAGCACATACCCTCCCCCATGTCCATAACCCTACCCCCCTCCACCTCCCAGCAACCCTTAGTTTGTTTCATGAGTTTAGGAGTCTCTTATGGTTTGTCTCCT
>CM052800.1:63273478-63303829 GCA_028533885.1 Nasua narica | reverse complement strand
AGCATGACGCTAGCTGTGTTCATTTCTCTAGCCTATTTGTTTACTTATTCAGCTATTAATAGCAAAGAAGACATGTCAATATAATTTACTTTTATTTTTATATTAGAAAGATGTCTTATTACACCTTAAAATGTAACTCAGAGGATGTAGTTAAAATATAATTATAATGATACCAGTCCTTTCCTTCAGGACATGGTGACATTGCTGGAAGTGGCTGTAAAACTTTGTTGTGTTACCTCAAGAGGGGGAAATATCTCTCATTCTCAAAATAGTGTTTTTCAGAGGTTGCCGTTTTGTTTTTCAGGACTAAGAATCTTGTCCTTAGGAGACAGAATATGACAACATTTACCAGCTAGTTATTCATTGCATTGGGCACATACTAATATTTTCTTACCAAATTGGAGTATATGCAGTCTTCTCAGTTTTTAGTTTTTAGTGTTAGTATTTTAGCTCTTCTCTCATGACTTTCTTAATTCTTGTGAACCCAGATTTTCTTTACGCTTGCCAACTCCTGTTCCAGTTATCTATTGTTATGAAACAAACCACCTCAAAACTTAATGGTTTAAAATACCAATTAGGGGTGCATGGGTGGCTCAGTCAGTTAAGCAGCTACCTTTGGCTTGGGTCATAATCCCAGGGTCCTGGGATTGAGCCCCATGTTGGGCTCTCTGCTCAGCTGGGAGCCTGCTTCTCCCTCTCCCTCTGCCTGCTGCACCCCCTGCTTGCGCTCTCTCTCTCTCTGTGTCAAATAAATAAATAAAATCTTCCAAAAAACCCCCGACATATTATTTTCTCCCAAGGTTCTGTAGCATGATTTGGTTTTGCTATGAGATCCTCACTTGGAATCTCTCATTTGGAACATTTAGAGAGGAGAAAGTACAAAGTCTTATTCAAAGTTATCCAAAGACGACTGAACTGTCCATCCAAGATGGTGCCTTGGTGCTTCTCCATATGACCTCTCTCTCTCTGGTAGAACAGGCTGGACTTCTTACGTGGTGGCTCAGTGCTTTAAAATACTCAGTGGGCTAAAAGCTCATTAACTGGATTTTTTGGCTTAATAAAAATTCCAGTGCAGATTACATTCTGTTATATTCTGTTCTTTCTCAAGTGGTCTCCTCTGTCTTGTGTTTCATGAATTCTAGGTCTCAACCAGACAGAAGTTGTTAGGCCAATTTTGTGAGCTAAACCTGGAATTGTTATGGAGTCATTGTCATTATATTGGTCAAAGCCATCAGATCCAAATGAGTGCAGAAGTAGTTTTCTCATGCCTTGATGTAGGGAAGTGACAGTGTCACATTGCCGAAGAGCTTGTAGAATAGGGGATATCATAGGAATCATTTTTAGAGACTATAATGTGCCTGAGTCAATCTCTGGTAACAGTGCAGGTATTGAGTTTTCAAAATGCATTCAATTCAGAATGTTTGATATACCTGTATTAGTGAGGGTTTTCCAGAGAAACAGGACCAATAGGATATATCTATATATCCATATGTATGTGAGCCCATGTATGTATGTGTGTGTCTGTGTGTATTTCATATAGGCAGGATATATATATACATATATATACATATATACACAGATACATATACATACATACATATACATGTACATATATACACATATACATACATACATACATACATACATATATATCCATGTGTATGTGAGCCCATTTATGTGTGTATGTGTGTGTGTGTGTGTGTGTGTGTATTTCCATATGGGCTCACATGATTATGGAGGCTGAGAAGTTCCCTAGTTTGTCATCTGCAACCTGGAGACCTAGGAAAGCCAGTGATATAAATCCAGTCTGAATCAGGGAAACAGATGGCATAAAACCCACCCTAAGGGCAGGAGAAGACAGATGTCTTAGTTCAAGCTGTCAGGTAGGAAGCAAAAGCTGTAAATTCCTTCTACTTCTGTTCTATCCTGGCCCTTAATGGGTTGGGTGATGCCTGCCCATTGAGGGGGGCAATCTACTAAGTCCACTTATTCAAGTGCGAGTCTTATTGAGTATTATTTAAAAATAATGTTTCATTTGGACACCTCTGCTGACTCAGAATTGCTGTATCAAACACTAGAAATTTTACTGAATGTTAGAGTTTGAAATAAAGGGTCAAACTTCAAGTTAAAAAAAAGAAAAGATCATCAATTCACTAATAGTTTGTTTATATCCTAAGTTATTAACAGCAGCTAAATTTTAAAATTAAACAATTTTTCCTGGTTATGACTTTATATAATCATCTAAAATAAGAGTCAGCAATCTATGGGCTGTGGACCAAATCTATTCCATCACCACAAATAAAGTTTTATTGGAACACAGCCGTGTCTGTTTGTTCACATACATCTGTGGCTGCTGTTGCTACAATGACAGATTGGAGTAGTGACAAAAACCATATGGACTGCATAGCCAAAAATGCTTACTAACTGGTCCTTTAAAGAAAAAGTTTACCGACTTCTGCTTTACAGAAAAATTTGGTGACCCCTTACTAAAATATTGAGGGTTAAATTTGTATTTTAAAAAGAGATGACAAGTTCTCACACTGATGCAGGTCTTATCTTTTTGGGACTCTAGGAGTCATAAAATTCAAGGGGAGAGACCTGAGAAAGACCCGAGTAATTTGCATGGGAACTTTTACTATTAAACCAACAAATCCAGTTATTGAGTTCTTTTTTTTTTTTTTTTTTAAAGATTTTATTTATTTATTTAACAGAGAGAGAACACAAGCAGGCAGAGAGGCAGGCAGAGGCAGAGAGAGGAGCAGGCTCCCCGCGGAGCAAGGAGCCCGATGTGGGACTCGATCCCAAGATGCTGGGATCATGACCTGAGCCAAAGGCAGCTGCTCAACCAACTGAGCCACCCAGGCGTCCCTAGTTATTGAGTTCTTAAACCACTGAATAGTTTAAAGGTACAAGGGGAGAAAATATATTTACAAATATTTGCACTTGGGTTAACAAATGTCTGAGTGCTTCATGGTTCCCTTTAACCAGTATTGATTCTTTTTTTAAAGTGAGACTCATATTTCCTGACATTAGATGATCCTTTTCAAAAAAGTGTTTTTACATTTTTCTGCTTTTCTCCCACTTTCATTATTTCTTCTCTTGGTCATTCAGAAGGATTCACTTTGCCTAGAGATAGCCTGGGTTTGTTTGTTGTTTTTTTTACTGAAAGGAATCCAAATGGAAAGTTAAAGTTTGGTTTTTCAGTTCAGAAAGGGTAGTAGAAAATCAACAGGGTTAGTCATGAAAGAAGCAGGATGTAGAATATGTCACAATAGTAAATTAAAAAGCGGAGCAGGGTGATATTTAGTGTTCCCCACTGATTAAATACGGGTTACCTGACGGCCAGCCGGGGAGGATATTGATTGAGAGGCATCATGTTAAAGGAGGTAGGAAGGGCTTGGAGTGAGGGGATGGGACCTAGAGTGACCACAGAAAGAGGGACAGAGTCATCTCTAAGATGCAGCTGCCCTATGGCCATACTAATAACCACAGACCATGCACCCTCACAGTTTGGCCTGTGCTGAGAAGACTTTTAGTGTACTATTGCCTGGTGAGGGCCCGCATGTCTGTTGGGGATCATCTTGTAGAAGTAATCCTCCTCATGCCCTAAGACCTTTCTTAATTTATCCAAACTTCCCTGTGTGGCCAGCCTTCTTTACATGGTCCAAGAAACTCATAAGCCTCCCAAACTTTGAGATCTGGAAGAGGTGTGTGGGCAAAGAACTCTACCGCCACTTCCTGAGAACCTGGCATATCTCTGTATGGACCACATGGGCGAAGATTGACTGCAGTCTGACCTGAGGCTTGGCCAAGTATCCTGTGATTCCTCCTGGAGCAAGGAGGGATAAGCAGTCTGGTGCAGAAATTCCAGAGACAACTCTCCTACCTCTCCATCTTCTGGGAGTTGGTCTCAAGGCTGTTTCTCGTCCATCTCCCTGGTTTCAGTTGAGCATAGGACTTTCAGCCTCTTCCCCTTTAAGTCTCAGCTGCAGATTTCTTTGTAAGTCCCTCTTAGCCCATACTTTGTAAGTCCCATACTTAGCCATATGTGGAAGGACCTACTTCCCTGTGCTGTTGGTCATCTGGCCCCTTCGGCTCAGTGTCATCCTGTGGGACCAGAGAGCTGACACCATGCTGATCCTGCCTTTGCTCTCTGTGAAAGTAATAAACTGTTTAACTCCATTCGAGCTCGGTGTCTCCCTACTGGTTGAATCAGTGGTGTTATGCAAACCTAGCAGCTGCAGTTGAGATTCTCATGGCCCTGTTACGAATCACACTACCTTTTGGGCAATGCCTGACAAAGTTTTGTCTTATTTTGACAACAGCTTGAAGGGATAGTTTCCTTGTTTACTAACAGTCTCTGTTCTCAAAGAGTTCCTTCTTTGATCACCTGAGCATGACATGAAACCTGTAAAATTATATCTTCTTACTAATACCAAAGGGAAAAGAAGTAAAAACATAGTTAGAGTTGCTGTATGTGCTCTTATCCAAAATTTCCTCTTCTGATTCCCAGTTAAATTCACTTATTTTAACAGGGTGACTTTTCTATAAAGAAAGAAGCTGTGAGAGATACATGGGGTGTGGGCTTCGGAGCAGATTCCTTTCCTCCACTTCATAGCTGCATCATCTCAGGCAAGTTATTAAATGTCTCTGTAACTCAGTTTCCTTACCTGTAAAATATAGTAGACTTTTAGTAATTATTAAGAATGAGGTAATATATGTAAAGCGCTTAGAATAGAACTGGCACACAGTAAGTATATAATAAGCATTAGCTACTATATTAATGAAAATAATGGTTCTCAAACTTTTGGTGCACAAGAATCACCTGTCCACTCCCAGTTTCTCATTGAGTAGGTCTTGGGTGGTGCTCCAGAATTTGCATTTCTGATGCTGCTGATCTGATGATTTTTCCCAAGTCCTCAATCTCATCAAAAGCCTTTGTTTTCAAAGATGCATTAGGGCAAGAAAAAAATGTTCCATGAGTTTCCAAAGGACCAAGTAATTATATAACAATTGGATGCAACCAAGTGTTAGGATGGAGAAAGGAAGGGGAGTGGAGAGGAGAGAGATGATGATCCTGAGCACCTCAGTAACATGTTGGGCTCTGAACAGCAACTACTGAGTGCACGCCACATGTAGGAGATGAGGTGATAGGACTAGAGGAGGATATTAATTTACTCTCAACAATACCATTATTCAAGCCCATCTAACTTGAGAGTTCATGTACTTTGTACAATATGTAAAAAAAATGCCAAAATATGAGAAGATCCTTGCTTTGAAAATATTCTTTAGGGCTCAAGTCATAAAACCTGGCTGGTTTTAAGAAAATTGTGATATAGGACAAAGTTTATTTTTCAGCAATGTTCTCATCATTAAAGATTTCCTGCTCACTTACGGTTCAGCATCCATTACTGAGAAATATACACTAATGAATATAGCATAATGGTAAATAACACAGATTATAAAACCAGTCTGCCTTTGATTTACCCTCAGCTTTGTCACTTGTGATCTTATGCAAGCTGTATATCTCTTTGTGCCTGACTTAGTTCCTTCATCAGTAAAATGGGGGTTGACCAAAGTACCTACCTGGTAGAGTTTTGTAAGGATTGAATGAATTATTAATCAATGATATTATTAGAATAATTGGGAAAATGTGAATATGATCTGTATATTACAAAATACTATCATAGCAGTGTTTAATTTCTTTAGAATGAGAATGATATTGTGGCAACTGAGGAGAATTTCTTGTTTTTATACTAAATACTGAAGTATGTAGGAATGAAGCATCATGATGTCATGATGTTTGCAACCACTGTTGAATGGTGTGTATGTGTGCATGTGTGTATATGTATGTTTTCTACTCCACCCTACTCCCTGCCCCACCTAAAACCAAATCAAATAGAAGTAGCGTTGCCAGATACAAAATAGGATATTCCATTAAATTTGAATTTTAGGTAAATAATGATTTGTTTAGTATAAATATGTCCCAAATAATTCACAGAGGCCAAATAGTGCATGGAACATACTTATACTAAGAAGTTTTTCATTGTTTATCTGAAATGTAAATTTAACTAGGCATCCTATATTTTTGTTAAATCTGGCAACTCTAATAAGAACCATTTATTCTCCTGGTACACATGGTTGACCCTGCCCACAAGCATGTCAAAATCTTAGTTATATTGATTTATCCATGGCAAAATACTTATAGTTCTTCTTAGTTTTAAGCTATAGTGGAAATAAGCTTTTATCCTTTAGCTTAGTTGTCCCCACTGGATTCATCTTTTTCAATTCTGAATCTCCCTCTCTCTTTTTAAGAATTATAACATATTTGAAAGATTGCATTTTTATTTGTGATAAAACCCATAGATAGAATATACATAAAGATCACATAAAATACATGAAGATGATAATTAAACATAATATACAGTGTTGGATAGGTAGTGTGATTAAAGAACTACACATATTTTGTATATAAGTGTCATTAATGTTAATTCATAGAAGCACTTCCTGCATGAAGAGTAGTTTTAGCAGTTAATAATAGTACAAACATGTTAAAAATACTATTTATAGAACTACAACTTCAAAACATGTAATTGAACTCAATCTCATAGATTGGTTTAAATGGTCCTGATTTATAATAACCTTTCAATAACAAACCAGGGAAAAGCAACAAGAAGCCCATTACTTGCAGAAGCAATTACAGAAAATTACTTTGGAACCATTACTTTAGCACCATTCCACATTATAATATGCATATTTGTTATATTGCACCTTCCTGAGTTGAACTTTGAAAATGGTAGCCACATGAAATGCCAGAATGGAGGAATTCATCCCAGGCTGGGCCTTCACTGATGGTGGTAGTAATAATCTTGACCATCATAGCCATCGTAGCTGCGCCCTTTATAGTAGCTGTACTCATCTTCATAGGCTCGGTAATTATCCCCACGAGGTTCCCCATTTTCATTTTCATAGACTTCATATCCATTGTCATATTCATTAGTGCCTGTTTGTTCATACTCTTCCTCATATCCGGTAGGGGTGGCTTCCGCAGATGGTCGGGTGGTAGTCCCGAAGAGCTCTGGTGGTGGAGTTGTAGGTTCAAACCCACCATCTGGAGAGGTTGTTGTTGTCTTAGAGCCACCATTGTCCTGCTTCCCAGCCACCGTGGTTCCTTCTGCGTGGGCTTCAGTGACACTTTCTTCTTCACCTTCTCCTCCATTGTCTCCATCACTGCTGCCATTGCCATATTCTGCCTCTGTGCTGTTGCTGCTGGTGCCATTTATGCCTTGCCCATTTTCATCCACTTCTGCTTCATTTTCTTCATCTTCTTCATCTTCCTCTTCTTCTTCATCACTTTCCTCCTCTTTTGTAGCCTTATGTCCTTTATCCCCAGCCTATAAGGAGAAGTTTGAAAGAATCCAGATCGAGGTCTGAAAATGTAAAAACCTAAGACCATTCCTTCACTCAACACAGGCTATACCTAAGACCTTGTTCTAGATGTATTTTTGAATGGAAGATAGCTTAATTTACAAAAGAATTAGTGGTGTTTTAAAAATTCAGAATTAGTACCTTTGGTGGATATTTTAAGAATTCAGGATTAGTACCTTTGTTATTGGGTTTTGATGGAGAAGAACGTACTTGATAAATAAGCCTTCTCTCTGGGAGATGCTTCCTATAGCTTGCTATTTACTTTGCCTGTCTTAGAGTCCCCTTTCCTGCAATACAGTGGCATCTTTCAGGACCTTTTATCCATTGCTAAGATGCTTGTCCTTAGTCTTCTGCATAATGTAGGAAGTCAGTGTAATAACAAGGGACAAGAACTTGCCTGGGAAAAGAACTTTCCTTATTTGTAAACAGGGATATTGAATCTGCTCTTGCTTTTTCAATGAGTTAATGAAGGTAATATAAAACACTCTGCTGTCAAAATAACCTTATATTTCAGTAAAGAAATGAAATCAGATTTAACATTTTGGAGGAATGATTACCTTCTTGGGAAGTTGGAATGCGGCTAGACCTATGTACCCTGTTCCAGGTGTGATCTCCTCTCCATAGCCAGGTGTGGTAGAAAGGGTGGTGTTCTCAGCCTCAGATTCTTCATCTTCGTTTTCATCAGAATTTGCATTCTCTTCATTGTTTTCTTCTTCATTTGAAGTCTCCTGGTGAAAATGTCCAGAGCAAGATAAGTTATTTTAGCTGGAAGAGAACTCAAAATTTGTTGGTGTCATGAGCCACAATTGAGAAAAATATTGTATTCCTCAGCCAGCTCATCACCTAATGTTAATGCTAACAATTTCTTCCTCTTATGCCATTTACACTTCTCACTACTTAGAATTCAACTCAAAGTTATCTCATTCTATTTATCTCACCATAGTCTGTTTTAGACATTTCTGTATTCTATTTAATCAATAAAACATGCTTTTATAATAATTTCAGCATATCTGTTTCCTAGTATTATATCCTAGATGCCTTAGGCTCTTAAAGTCTTTTTTTTTTTAAGATCTATTTATTTATTTATTTATTTATTTATTTATTTATTTATTTATTTGACATAGAGAGAGAGAGAAAGTGAGAGAGGGAATACAAGCAGGAGGAGTGGGAGAGGGAGAAGCAGGCTTCCCCAGGGAGCCCAGTGTAGGGCTTGATCCCAGAACCATGGGATCATGACCTGCGCAAAGGCAGATGATTGATGACTGAGCCACCCGGGCATCCCAAGGCTCTTAAGGTCTCATCAGTACTATTAAAACATGGTAGCAAATGGACTCTTATATTTGCTGACAAATCAGCTGAGAACTTAGACGCATTTTTCAAGAGAGGATTATTATTCTCTTTCAAAAGGGAAGGTGAGCTCAGAAAAGCTAAATAACTTGCTTACCATCTTATGTGTGATGAGGCTGTATCTTTCTAATTTAAAAAGCTGAGCCCTTTGGAATGCACTATGATGTTTTTGATGAGGAAGAGGATTTATATGAATATTCACACTACACCTAGAATATTTTTTTCTGAAAGGAATTTTTATGGAAATGTCTCTCTTCAAACAAATTAATTGCATTGTCTTATTTATTGGCAAAATAAAAGTGGATATTTTTCATATACTTTCTAGTGTATTTAGACAAAAAAAATTAATTCAGAAGTCATCTGCCAACATATAAGCTAGTTCTGTATTGTATGCAGTATTTAGAAAACTTTAGACATTTGACACACAATCAATTTTACCATGCAATGAAGAAGCTAAACACTCCAAGAAATTTTTAGTGGTCATATAAAGTTATTTCATGAAGATGTTTTAAAAAAATTAACACTCCTCAAATGAAAGCTTATTATAATTTTATAATATTACTATAATCTTATTTAACATTTTATTCTTGGCCTTTACTCTATGTTGTGAGGCAGTCATTTGTTAATTGAGTTAGTCTGATGTGATTCATAGCTAATATTAAAAGTAAAGACATTAAAACATGCATGGATAAAGAAGATGTGATACATATACATACATAAACATATACATATAATGGATATTATTCAGCCATGAAAAAGAATGTAATCTTGCCATTTGCAATGATGTGGATGGAGCTAGAGAGTATTACGCTAAGTGAAATAAGTCAGAGAAAGGTAAATACCATATGATTTCACTCATATGTGCAATTTAAGAAATGAAACAAACAAGCAAAGGGAAAAAAAGAGAAAGAGGCAAACTAAGAAACAAACTCTTAACTATAGAGAACAAACTGATGGTTACCAGAGGGGAGGTGGGTGGGATGATGGGATATATAGGTAATGGAGATTAAGGCGGGCACTGGTTGTGATGAGCACTGGGTATTATATGAAGAGTTGAATCACTATATTGTTCACCTGAAACTAATATTACCTTGTATGTTAACTAATTGGAATTTAGATAAAAACTTTAAGATAATCCACATATTCCAAAACAAAATGTTAGAAGAAAAAAATGTTTAATAAAGAATAAAAATAAAAAAATAAAACAAACACAACCCAGATTTAGCCTACCTTATTACTAAAACAAAGTGACTAAAGAAGAATATGTTTATTTCATCAAATTTGTAAATTCCACCGTTCCAATAAACTCTTGGGACTACTAGAACCCACCCCAAAGCAGTCTCTAAGCTAATTGTGTCAAATAACCCACAAACGCCATGCTGTTTATTTTTTCCTGTTTATGCTTTATTCCAGCAGACTAAACCTTTCAAGAGAGAAGGAGGAAAGATTCTTAGACTAGAACATACAATTAGGATTCTGTACTGTCACATTACACGTGAAAAACCTGAGGTCCAATAAGATAAATAACTTGCGTGAGGTCAAATAGATGGTAGTCCATTAGTGGCGAGGTCATGATTAAGATCCAAAGTCTCAACTCATGAACTTCTGTATTTTCTCCTACAAAGCCCTTTCTTTATTAGATACTTTATTTAAGGATATCCCGTTACAGTAAATTAAAAAGGAAAACAGGTCAGTCTATTGATGGATATTAAGCATCAAATATCTTTTTGAATAGAAAAATTAGCAATAATTTAAAAAAAGTATTAATCCAGTAGAATGGCTGAAATGACTGAAAGAAACAAGTGTTGATGAGAATGTGAAGCAACTGATACACTGATAGAGGGAGATGACAGTATATCTGCTTTGGTTTCCTCTACTCAGATTGAACATGTGCATACTTTTTGACTTAGAAGTTTTACCTCTAAGTAAAATGGCCTTCAGAAATAAATGCATATGTTCACCCAAAGGAGTACTAGAATGTTCACAATAGCCCAAACTTGGAAACAACCCAAATCCCCATCAACAGGAGAGTAATACATTTTGATACATTCACATCATGAGATACTGACAATGAGAATAAAGGATAAACAGTTGTAGAGCAATTCGGATCAACCTTTGAAGTTGAGAGTAGAAGAACACACAAAAGAATATATGATGCATGATTCCATTTATATAATACACAAAAATAGTCAAAACCAATATCTGTTAGGACTTAAAATAGCAGTTGCTCTTGGTGATTTTGGTTAATGAATGAAATGGAGCACAGTGAATGTGCTGCTTTTTGATATAGGTGCGGTTCAGTTTCTGAAATTTCATTTGTGTGTGTGTTCAGTTTCTGAAATTTCAGTGACCTTGATACATATGATAATTGTGTATATTATATTTAAATGAAAGTTTTTTAAAAGTGAGGCTGAATAGTTTAGGAGTGGAAAAAAATGTTTGATCACCAAATAGACAACATTCCCTAGCACCTTCTCATTGAACACAACTCCTGGGGACTCTGTATTTAACCTGAATTGCCAATGAAATTTTAGGGAGGAAATGGGGAAAAAGGAAGTTCTAGAATCTCTTCAGGATTGAAGCTTCCAGGTTTATTTATCCACTTTGCTATGATCACTTGCAATGAGTGATGTTTGGAGTATTTATTTCCTGAAGTTTTCAAAACCAAACCACTAGATATTTGTTGGATTCCATATATTGTATAAGAAACTGTGCGAGGCAATGTGAGGAGGTATAAGGAGAGTATGGCACTGTTTCTCCCCAAACCAGAGATGAAACGTATGGTCTCTAGTCCTCTGGGTCATGAGAAGCTTCAGATAAGTTTTGGGAGGATGATAAATGTTCAGAGATTGTTGGCAACATTTTGAGTGTGTATGATTTCATCACAGTTTTAAAGGAGTCCTAATCTTCCTCCATTCCCAACCACCGTCATAACAAATGAAGAACCATTACCAAAAGGTATGCAATCTAATTGGGAAATCCATCTGGCAAGGCAGTTTGTAATCACTGTACAGCAAACAGCTGTAGTTAATTGGATTACCTCAGTTTAGTCGTTGTGTAAGATTACTAAGTGGAACCTAGTAAAATTCTATGGGACTTAGTAGGTGGCATTTTTCCTGGTATTGGCTTGATGCTCTTGTAAAGTCTTCCTTAAGCTATTAGGTTAAATTATAGTACTGGAAATGATACTTTTATGGTTAAAAAAATGAAACTAATTATTTGTCACTTTTAAAGTTCCCAAACCATTTTATTTTCAAGGTAGCAGATGTTTATACATGATCCATTTTTGACTGTCACTGCCCATTCATAAATAGCACTTAAGAATACCTGAATTTAGAAGGTCTCCAAAGAAGTGGGTAGCTATAATTGACTATACAGGAAAATGTACCTAATTAGTATATTGAGCAAGAGTGTCAGTTATAAACATGTTAGCACAATTTCCAAGATATACAGATGAATTTTAGCTGTGAACTATACCATTGTAGTACTATAGTGGACTATGCAGTACTATGTGTAGAATCTGTAGTACTATATATAGTGCTATATATATTTATACATCTTGAGTATTTGCATGTTCTATAAGAACATAAATTTTATTATTAGACAAAAAGACATACAAAATTTCCATTTAAAAGAACAACCCTACTTTGTGGGTCAAGAAAGACCAATGAATCACAATAACATTGTAGAGGATATAGATTAGCTTTTCATATACTACCCACTTAGTAAATTGAGTTTAAATTTAATCCTTAAAACAAGTATTGCACTGAGTTTAGGTACTTGTCTTACCATCGTGCTCTGTCCACCTAAGTATAAATAATTCTTTTCTTTTCTTCTTATCGGAATTTACACTTCTTCCACTTATTATGGAGATGTTTTTGGTTTTGTGTACCGCGTACAGGTCACTTTAACATCAAATTGCAATAGTATTTTAAACAAGTCATTCTAGTTGATTCTAATTTAAGTAACATTCCCCTTGTCCAAAATAGAAGACTGTGGGTAATTGGTAAACTGGCAATGGCTGTTTGCTAAGTCCAGGCTACAGTAGACCAGTTTCCTATTTGTTTTCATACTACCTGGTTTATTATGAAAAATCCTGCAGAAATTCCTTACCTCTTCTTCCTCCTCTTCTGAGCTGTCACCATTTCCACCTTCTTCAGATGAGTCACTACTGCTCTAAAGAAAAAATGTATATATATGTGAATTCATATAAATATATGAATATCTGCATACATATTTATGTACACATACTTTCAACACCAAAGAAAATTTCCTGCTGATTGAATTAAGATAAAATATGTACAAATATTTATCCCAATTAATATTACCATCTTGACTGATTTATTAGAACAGTTCTCATATGAATCTGAGAAAGAGATATAAAGAGATTGGAGATATATAAAATGAGGTTAGAAAAAGGCATTTTGTAGTGATCAAGATACGAAATGAGATACACAGGAAATATGTTGAAGCATTTTATAGAGCAATGAATCACAGAATTGCCTAACTCTGCAAGAACAAGAGTATTATCTGGTTCAATTTATTTTACAGAGAAGGAGTCAAGCCCAAAGTGGTTGTGACTTCTCCAACTAATTTAAGGCAAATGAACTAACACATAAATCGTATTATTTTATATTCTTTATAAAATATAAATGAAATGATGATTAGGCTTATTGTGAAATAAAAGTTGTTGTTGAATGATTCTTTTAAATAATGAGCTCCTGGTGAATTTAAATTAGAATTTGACTTAAAATTAGATTTACATATATTTTTTAATATCTTTCAGTCTAATTAAAGCTGCTTCATAAAATAAGCTTCTCTCTATATATGAGTGAAATTTTATATATATGGTGTAAAAATAATATAAGAACAAAATTAAATCACTTACTCATTTAGTAGAGTTATAGAGTACCATCCCTCTAAAGAGCTCAATATTGAATGAGAATATATTAAACCAAGGAGTCTGTATATAAAAATACAAGATAACAAGCTTTGCTACTTTTTAAAAGGAAATATAAGTCTAAATACCTGTTATCAGAAACTTTAAGGCAGTAGAAGAGATTTTTCATCTTTCTCCCAGTGATAAATTGAATTTTCTTTTTCTTTCAGCAACTATCCCTAATGGTACCAGGTAGATAAATGGATACCCGACTTAAGATGCTATTTTCTGCACTACAAATCTTGGGTTTGATTCTGATGACCTAGTTAAGTACTATGGGTCTTAGAAAATATAGCTGCGGAAGAACCTCAGGGTTAGAGATCAGATATGAGGAAACACTCATGTTCCAGTCCTGCCCAGGGCTGTCCCTGTAGGGCTCATTCTTCAGTGGCCATGCCAGCCACCCAAGGAAAGGGAATGCTTGTCCTCTTGAGCCAAGAATAATCTTGGGCGGAAAAGAGAATAATTAGACCTGCTCTTCCACTGCCATGACCTTAATTGTTGTGCTTTCCCAGCCTAGAGGGTAAATAAAGCATGGTATTACATGTAAACTATTTCTACTTGTTAGTTAATAGAGAGGACAGCAGTTTTTTGCAACATATTTTGTCTCAGTGGGAGTGGTTGAAACTTTTTACAAGCTTCCTCACCCCTAGCCTTCTTGCTGTCCCAGCAACATCACTCTTCAATTACTGTCTGCAGTGAGAACAATTTTAAAGCTCCATGAAATGCCCGGAAGCCTTGATATTTTCTTTTTTCCTTTCTTTCATTTATGCCAATTTGTAACTAAGACATATTATTCTCCTGGAAGTCAAATACACACATATTCACCACACATACACACACATATATGTATGTATATATATTTTACCATTATTCCTTTCAACTTCTATCACTCCCATTTACTCAGTCCCAAAAGATATGTTTCAGGCATTATTTTGAGAATGAGGGTGGTAGCAAGAGATGAAGTTGGAAACATGGACAGTTTCTCTATGTCAGGCACTGATAGGTGAGATCAGTACAATAAAAGAAATATAAAGTTTTGCCCTCAGAATTCATGTACAATTAAAATAACATATTCCTGAAAGAAATAAGCCATTTCCTTAATTAAAAATGCTTAGGGTGTTAAGCTTATTTATGCTTCCATTTTCATAGCCAAGTGGATAGATAAGCTATAGGTAGACTGTTGATAGCTTTATAATTGATATGACATATTTCATGGAAGTTGGTATTTTAGAAATGATTATATGTAGGGGTGGCTGGGTGGCTCTATCAGTTAAGTGGCCAATTCTTGATTTCCTCTTGGGTCATGATCTCAGGGTCATGGAATCGAGCCCCATTTTGGGCTCCATGTTCAGCAGGAGTCAGCTTGAGGATTCTCTTTCTCCCTCTCCCTCCACCCCTCTCCCCACTTGTGCAAATCTCTCTAAAATAAATAGATAAACCTTATTTAAGGAAAAACATGGAGGGCATTGTGAGAAAAAAAGGAAGGGTGAATGGGGGGAAATTGGAGGGGGAGATGAACCATGAGAGACTGTGGACTCTGAGCAACAAACTGAAGGTTTTGGAGAGGAGGGGGTGCGGGGTTGGGCGAGCCTGATGGTAGGTATTGAGGAAGGCATGTATTGCATGGAGCACTGGGTGCGATGCATGAACAATTAATCTTGTAACACTGAAAAAATAAAATAAAAGTATTTGGGGAAAAAATAAAAATACAAAAAAAATAAAATAAATAGATAAACCTTAAACAAAAAAAAAAGAAAGAAAAGAAAAAAGAAATGATCATATGTAAACACAGATTTGTTTGAATAAAACGTGAATTTCAAAGTCAATACAGTTTAATGCATTTTGGGGTGACAATCTGAGCACCAAATACTTGATAGATTTAAGAGAATAATTAATACAGAGCTATGGAAAATTTGTGAGTAGGCGTGTAAGGGAAAAAATTCTTGAAATCAAGCTTTGTAAAGTAGGGGAATAAATCATCAATACTACATCAGACTGTTGGATTGGGGCGTACATTTTATTGGGTATTTTTATTTATTTATTTGACAGAGAGCAGGAAAGCACAAGCAGGGGGAATGGCAGAGGGAGAGGGAGAAGCAAGCTCCCAGCTGAGCAGGGAGCCCAGTGCGGGGGGCTCAATCCCAGGACCTTGGAATCATGACCTAGCCGAAGGCAGATGCTTAATGACTGAGCCACCCAGACACCCCGCCCCTGGATATTTTTAAAATACAACTGTCTTACTAACAAATTCTACATTAGTTGAAATGAGTTTGTCTGCATATAATTTCTCTAAGTATTGTATATTAAAAATCTACTTAAAGATTTTTGAACTTTGAATTTATCAGTGATGAAAAATATAACCTCTCCTAATATCTTTTCACTATGGCTATTTTAACTGGATCACATTTATTTATCTATAAAAATTTATAGATGGGAATATCTCTATGTGATATTTTAGAAAAATTGGGGAGCTAGCCGGAAATTTAAATTTTTATCATTTCCATTTAATTTAAGAAGAGAATGAGGCAAACTATTCAAATGAGCACTGTTTATTTGTAGGTCTGAGGTGTACCAAAGAATGGAAGACAATTCTAAAAACCCACAACTCTTGTATCATCTGTGCTTATACTTCTGTGGCCACACACTTTCCCCATAATTATTATAGTGCTATAAATACTTTAAGATTATCATTTCCTATCATTGTATGAGTTAGAAATGGGTTAGCCCAACATATGGTAGGATCTCTGCCAAGCCACTGTGCTGAGGCATGGTTTTCAGCATCTTGACTGCTTTTAGCATCTCAGGAGTCCTGGGTCAAATGGTGCATAATTGGTGCCCTGAACCCAAACTGTATAGTAATAAAAATAGCACAATTCTGGTTTGTTGAGTATTTTGAATCGACACCACACCCTCAAGTTTTCAAAGGCTTTCTTCACTGGACACCTAGTAAAAACACAAATTCTTATTTTTAATGTTTGTTTTTTTCCTTTTTGTTTACAAATTTTAAGGATGTTTTGTTTTTCTCACAAACACTCTCACAATTCACTTCATGAATTTCTCTCCCTCCTCTACCATTCTTGAGCCACACTTCTGTTATAGTGACCAACACAGGTCAGAGGTTCAGAAAATCTTCAGCAATCACCACTGATTATCAGGAATGCCTTTAAAAATGTTCTGTGCTGTTTATGAAGTCAGTCTTTAACTTATTATTTTTTTTTTTTGGTCGCTATAGACTTGTTTGTATTTTTATTTATTTATTTATTATTTTTTTTTCTCCCCAAATTTGTTTATTTTAATTTTTCAGTGTTACAAGATTGATTATTCATGCACCACACCCAGTGCTCCATTTAACTTATTAATTAAAGGACTATGAATTATCAGATGTTAACAGCTGTATGACAGTATTGACTCAACTATATCATGACAATTAGTGGCCTCATCACTGACTTAATTGTCAACAACAGATAAAGTTGTTCATTTCGTTAATGTGTTAACCAGAATACCTGAACTCTGTACCAACGTGTTTGCTTTTATTATATCATTCTAGACTGGGCCCAAATGATGTGTATATATATCTTTGCTTTAGAAGAGAACTTTGGAATAAATTTTATTGTATTAAAAACAAACTTTTTGTAGTAAGTAAATCTTTCTGGCTGACTTTCAGTGTGAATTGAATTTAGTTATTCTGTAGTTATTTGATCCCCTTTAAATTATAATGGGTGGGAAAGAAAATTAATTTTTATGCTTACCTGAGCTGGAAATCGTTTTAGAGGAGGATAAAAGTAGGCATGCTTGTAAAGAGAATATCGTGGCCGGTACTTAAAGACCTGCATAAGCAAAATAAATGATATATTCATGTTTAATGTGCAGTAAATCTAGAGGAAGTGTATAGTCAGGCCAAGAATGTATGCTAAGCATAATTACCCCATTTTCTTCAGAATCCTCTAATTTGGCTCTTCGATGCAAATTTTTCATCTGTTTAAAAGAACATTTAATTATTACATACTCTCTTTTACATAAAAAGGCAAAAAAAGGAAATGACTATAGGTTTTTAATACAGAACTTACTGAGAAAGCACAGGCCATTCCCAAAATACTGAGCAGAATTAAAGCAGTCTTCATTTTGGTGATTGCTTCTGGAATTAATGAAGTGGTAAAGTTAATAAATATTAAAATTAAGAGTGTAACTTTTTTACTCATACTAGAAGATGAAGTATTTGTTTTCATTTCTGTCCAGTTACAGTTTTGACTGATCAAGACCAATTTTCTGGCTTTTATTTAAAAAATGTTCCTTTTTTTAAGTGGTAGAAAACTAACTTTACCTGTTGTTTAAGTAATCTTGAGTTCCACATTTGGTTTTACCCTATCTGCTGTGATTTGTCAGTGGCAGACCATTTCATTACTGTAAGGGACTTTAATGCTTGCTATACTTCACATTGGGGCAAAGAGTATTCCTAATATCATTGACATAGGACTATCAGCTAAGGAATTGAATTGTGAATATAGTTATGTGAGCTGTTTTTTTTATAATTGATAACTGAGCAAAAATTGAAAACATTTAAATGATTGCTTTTACACCAAAGATTATATATATATATATATATATATATATGTATGTATTTTTTCCCCTACATATTGGTTCTATATGGGTTTTGAACTAGAGTTTTATTTGTATGATGGAAAATAGGAGCCATTTTCCTATGAATAGCTTAGAATACTTTGTATTTTTTTTCCTGTGTATGAAATGATCCATAATATGTGAAATACTATTCTCATAGCATGTAACACCAAACAGCCATGTTGAAGGATAACTCTATGAGAAGAGTTCACCTTGGGATATCAGGGGCAGATTTCCTCAAATCAGGTTATTCTTCAGCTCCATTTAAGCTTTCCATCACTAGTGGGGAGACTGTTACTGGATGGATCAAGGGCTTTTCAGGGTCAGAGCAGTAGTCATCATGGAGACTATGGAATTCTATGGAAGAATTCAGTTCTATGGAAGAATTGAAGATGACTCTCTGAATGGGAGTAGTTCCCAAACAGTCCTGGGGTTTTTGGCCATGCAAAGATCTCACTTCCACATCGATTTCTCATAAATAAAAAGAGAGGAATAGTAAAGGCTATCCTACTTCAATTTCATTCTATTTGATAAAATCCTATTTTAATAGAGGTTGAATAAACTTAGCTAAAAGCCTGCTAATACCAACCCATTTGCACTGACACATACGTTTAACAGAGAGTGTTTACCTGAGAGTGACAGCTCTGGCAACATTTTGGAACCAATATGTAACGATGATGGCAATTTCCCCATAAACACACTTGGAAAAGTAATATTTAAAATTATGTATGAAACCCATGTCATATACTGTATTCTGAAGTTTGATTTTGCATTTTGTCATTAGCCACATTTATTGCATCCTTATTGAGTATCTAACACTAAAACATTACACACAGTAAAATTTAAGACCTGGAGAAGTGTCTCTTGGGTCCTAAGTCACACTCTCTTTGTGGCAGACAGGGTCTTTTGATTTTGATGCCTATACAGTTCCTCACAGTTCTGTTTACTTTAGAAAAAGTTCTTAATGGGCACAGGATGATAAAGAGGCTTTGCCCCTGAAGCAGGCCCATCTGTCTAAGAGGTTTTTGTTGCTATTGGGGTGCTTAAAGTAATACTTTGAACTTTGTTACCCATGATCAAGCTTGCTAGCAAACAGGAAGATTATTGCATTGCAGCTTTATGAAAAGAGCTAAAAACTTAAATATGTGGAACTGTAGAAAGGGTTTTGACTACATAAATTTCTCATAGCAAACCATAAAAACAACTAGGTGAAAACATAGCAGGAATAATATAAAAAGAACCAACTGATTCATGTAGGCAGCAATTGGCTGCCTCCATAAATCTCATTTTATTTACTTTGTGATTCATAAAAAACAAAGACGTCTATATTGACTACTACTAACCCAGACCAATTAAAACATTCTTAAAGGGTAGTTTTAAAAATCTGATTACAAGTTTTCATTGGGAAAAGTATGATAAACTACCAACATTATTTCTTTCTTTAGTACCATATATTTTTCCATACTGATTTTAGAGACACAGGATATTCACACTTTGAAACCGAACGTATTGAAAAGACATTCTATATAATTGAAGTATAGATTAGGCATAATTTATGGTGAAATCTGTGTTCATTGAGGCAGAGTTACATGTAAAAAAATAGTATTTCAGTCAGGTTATCTTGAATACATCATAACAAGGAAACAAATAGTTACTTGTGAGGTGGAGACATAGAAAGGACACAAAATTTTCTAGTTTATGTGCACAAGGTTAAGGTCTTATTTACATACATAGGTTAATAAGTTTAACCTTTTGGAAAAAAAATCTAAACTCTGAGGTACTAGTTTAATGATAAACAAGTGTTAAATTACATAGCCATTCTATACAATTCAGTAACATCAACATTAAAATAAAAAATTAAAAGCCAGGTCTAGAGATGTAAATTGTGTAGTGTTCAATTTTAAGAAAATGAAGCCATTGTAGTAAATCTTACCCTTTTGCAGTTCTGGAGTGAGGAGACAGTCTCACAGGAGTGAGTGACACAGATTGAATATTTCCTCTGCCGTCTCACTCACTCATTTGCTTGCTGTGACTGGCTATAAACTCTTCTTTGCCTTCCAACAGCCAATCGCTGTCATGGGCAAGGTGATGTCAGAATGTGGATTCTCACCAGAAAACCCCCAAACTTCAACACTTTTTCAGGACAGAGTCTCAGTTGAATAAACATGAAATGTGGTTCTAGTGCCAAGAGGTTTGCATTGTGGAATTTAATTGAAGGTTCAGATGAAGATGAATAGTTTGACTTCAGAATATATATAATAATATACTGGATTTGAATTAAAATAAGTAGCAAAAGATTTAACCATTTAAAAATTTTATAATTATACAAAGTTTTCACTGTTGAAAGTGAATTTATTGTCATCAGATACAATCCTACATTATTAATTTAGTAAAAAAAAAGAAATAATAGGATACCTGGGTGGCTCAGTTGGTTAAACAACTGCCTTTGGCTGAGGTCATGATCCTAGGTCCTGGGATCAAGCCCCGCATCAGGCTGCCTGCTCAGTAAGGAGCCTGCTTCTCCCTTTCCCTTCGCCACTTCTCCTGCTTGTGCTCTCCTGCTCTCTGTCAAATAAATAAATAAAATCTTTAAAAAAATAATAAAAGAAAGGAGCTGATGAACAGTTAATATTTTAATATCAACTATTTTATATTTTTCCTAAAATATGCTTCAGTGACTCCTAAATTAAAATTGATATAATTAAAGTCAACACCTTCAATTTTGTTCAGTTTACCAAACTTGAGTTATTGAGATTTCCACTGAACTAGGACAGTGGAGAGCCTGTGTTCTAGGACATGAAGAGCCAGATATAAGAAGGATCTTAGCCCTGGTCTAAAATTTTCACAGTTGTGTAGAGAGATAGACTTATAGCCATAGGCCACAGCAATACAAATATCCACAAGATTTAGAGATCAGAATTGGAATTTTTTAGGTTATTAATATGGGAGAGGTTATCAAGAAAGAGGAAAATGTTCTTGGGGATAGATTTAAAGGATACAGAAATGAATGAACAACATAATGACACCAACACTATCCAGTTATTTGCTGAGTGCTCTCATGCTAGTTTTTTTACTTGTGCTATTTCAGTCATTCTTCACACACACACACACGCACATACACACACACGCAATAATTCAGTGAGATTATTCCCATTCTACAGGTGAGATAAGTGGGGCCCAGAGATGGTACGTATGTTCTGGGTTGCATGGGATAGTAAATGGGGGAACATAGGGATCAAAGTCAAACCTAATTCTAGAGTCTACTTTTAATCACTATATATCCTTGTTGGCACGTTCAGAAAGCTTCAGTGATTCAATAAACTGGAATATAGTGAGTGGAAGTAATGAAGATAAGGGTGGTTGGATAGACAAAGGCTTGTTGATGGAGGGTACTGTAGGTTGCATTAATGAATATGGACTCCACCTTGGAAATGAGAGAATATCAAAGGGTTAAAGCAGAACAATAATATATTTAGACTTGTAACTTGGAAAAATCTTTTATTGACAAGGTACATCTGGGTTGAAAAAGGCAAGATAACTATGAAGGAGGGGGGCTCCAAGGAGCTATTTTAGTGATTCAGGAAAGCAATGAGAAAGGTCTGAACTAAAGCAGTAGTTGTAGGGGTGCAAAAGAATGGAACAAATGAGAGAGATATTAGATAAAATTAATGAACTTAGTGAAAGTCAGAGAAGTGAGGAGACCTAGAATGACTTCTGGATTTATGGCTGGGGTAATAAGTGGTGAGTGGTGGTACTATATTTCATAAAATACATAGCAGAGTAATTGGTGTAATATAATCACTCAGCAAGATGTTAGCAATATAGGACATAATGAAAGGAGTAGAAAACAGAATGAAAAGGCTGGGGTTTTCTTTATTTTATCACAATATGAACTATTTGACAATGCTGAGGCTTCAATTTCATCTATATTTTAAAAATAAGGGGGGTTTTGGGGTGCCAGGGGACTCAGATAAGTGTCTGCCTTCAGCTTAGGTCATGATCCCAGGGTTCTGGCATCAAGTCCTAGGTCGGGTTCCTTGCTCAATGAGGTGTCTGCTTCTCCCTCTGCTCCTCCCCCCTGCTCATGCTCACTTGTGTATATGCTCTCTTTCTCTCTCAAGTAAATGAATATTAAAAAAAAATTAAGGGAGATTTTAGACCAAAAAAGAGCCAGCTATTGTGTACCTTTATCACCTGTGAAGCATTCTTGCCAGATAATTGGACTTGAATCTGATGAAGCCTAACCTGGTATATATACCAAGTTAGAGAAAATTTTCATCCCTGTGACTTATTCACTCTGTAACTGGAAGCCTATATCTCCCATTGCCCTTCACCCATTTTATTAATCCTTCCACTCTCCTCCCCTCTGGCAACCATCAGTTAGTTCTCTCTATTTATGGGTCTGTTTCTGAATCTTATGTTGTTTGTTGTTTTGTTATTTAGTTTTCACATATATGTGAGATCATATGACATATGTCTTTCTTTGTTGGACTTATTTCACTTAGTGTAATATCTTCTAGGTCCATCTATGTTGTCATAATGGCAAGATCTCATTCTGTTTTATGGCTGAGTAATTTTTCATTGTGTGTATATACAACATCTTCTTCATTCATTCATTCATCAGTGGACACAAGTTGTTACTATATCCTGGCTATTGTAAATAATGCTGCAATAAGCATAAGTGTGCTTATTTTTAGATTAGTGTTTCTGTTTTCTGTGGGTAAAGAGCTAGTAGTGGAATTACTGGATCATATAGTATTTCTATTTTTAATTTTTTGAGGAACCTCCATACTGTTTTCCATAGAGGCTGTACCAACTTGCATTCCTACCAACAGTGCAGTAGGGTTGCATTCTCTCCATATCCTTGCCCACACTTACTATTTCTTGTCTCTCTGATATTAGCAATCCTGACAGGTGTAAGTGAGATCTCATTGAGGTTTTGATTTGTATTTCCCTGATAATTAGTGATGTTGAGATCTTCTTATATGTCTGTTGACTATTTGTATGTCTTTGGAAAAACGTCTATTCAGTTCCTCTCCCCATGTTGGAGGTGTAGATGAAGATGAAATGAGTGGCTATAAATTGGTAATTATTGTATTGGTAATAGTTTACCCTAGGGATTCATTATACTGTTCTTTTCACTTTATGTATGTTGGAAATGGTCTATAAACACTTTTTTAATGGAAATAATTGAACTAAGTGATCTCTAACACTTTTTAAATTTCTAATATTCTGTAGTCTCTTAGTTTCAATAAGTTATTTAAGCCTGATATTCCAATAACCCTCTAGTCCAGTCAAACTCTGCCTCTCACTTGATTAGATATACTCATGCATCCTCATGGAGCATTTTTTTTTAAGCAGTAGTGTTAGAGAGAAAAAAATCACAGATCCTTACTAACTCTGCTTTTTCTATAATCATTGCTGCCTCAACAGTACTTTTTGTTGCAGTCTCATTGTCATGATAATCTTTATTTAAGCAGGTTGTTATGAACTGATTCTCTTAGATGACATATGGACATACATTCATCTCATTGGCATGCCACAACCAAGTTGCACTGTGTGGTGAGTCCTTTCTGAGGAAACCCCATATTCATTATGATGTATTCCTCTTTCTTACCTACCCCGTGTACTCAGTTGTCAAATACTATTAACACAACCTCCATAGTTTTTTGGAATCCAAACTTCTTTCTTCTTTCTTGTCCCTGTTTGTTCAAATCCTCATTACTTCTTGCCAGGTTATAGTAGTAATATTCTAATTGTGGGCATGTTGCCTATTTCCCCTTCCAAAATATTCTGTGACCACAAGATTTAGAATCAAAGATTGAGGTGGAGTCCTGGTGCTGTCTCTTGCTAGCTTTGGCTTGGATAAAACTCTCTCAACATAAAAAGTCTGACCCCAGCTTTCTTTTCCAATATCATTTATACTTCTTGCCTGCTAGAATACATTGTGAGATGCTCTATATAAGACTTATGAATAGCCAAGTCAAAAAAGTAGATACTTTTCAAACATATTTTCATGTGAGGTCTCTTTGCAGCTCTTAATTGAAATCTTAATAACTTAGAATTTTCTAGAATAAATGATAAAAATTTCTTCCCCTCCATTAGAAAAATGCTAAAATCTTGGCTATGCCAACATTCTGTTTATTACTAAATTCTTCTATTATTACTTCCATATCCACGCTTTCTCTCTGAAACCAAAAGTTAGTAGTATTTGGTTTGGGTATCCACACTCATCTCTACAATATTCTCCTGAACCATCTCATCATCAGCCTGATTGCTCTTTGATATTCCATCCCTGGAAACATTTGCCAGTCTAAGATTTCATACCCCTTTAATCCTTTGATTTCCAGAATGCATTTTGTCTTCCATCCAGGCTTATCTGTTTAAAACTATTTGAAAAACCTAGTTATTCCATTAATGAGTCTCTGGATCTAAGACTTTATATAATTAGTGAATTGCTATCATTTACTGAGCCCTTGTAAGCCCAGTGTTAGGGGATACAACAGGTTTTTTTCTTCAGAATTTATAGTCCAGTCAAGCTCTCCCTCCCCACTTATTTCCCAGGCCTCCTCTGTTTTTGTGGAAGTCCAGTAATGCTTTTCCTAACCCCACCCAATATTCCAATAAAACTTTCATGTAATCCATAGCCAGAAATAGCAAGTATCAAACTCATACCTAATATAAATTCCTGTTTAAGAAGTGTCATGTTCTCTTACTGTAATATTGTGAACTCAGGTAGATGTGTGTCCCTGTCATCTGTTTTTTATTGTGAGCTTCTTGAGGGCAAGGAGTGTATCTATTTAAATTACTATATATAGAATCAGGAAAACCACATCTATGTTTATATGACTGGACAATCTCATAGAAACTGACATCAAGTGAACATTAGTGAGATCCCTCAATTGATTCCTTACCCTTTTTCTAAAAGACAAGTCAAAGGTTAACACACAGTGCTGTTAGCAGATGATATATCTAGGGACAGACTAACAGACTATTCTCTTGAGGTGGTTCCTGTCTCCAAGGGAAAGCTCCTGAATTTGTGTCTCTCTCCAAATCTTCTTTATTCAAGATTTGGAAGGAATGAATAACAGTTAAGCCTTGTTGGATCTTTCTATAGCTTTTTAAGGTGTCTTTCTCTCTTTATCATCTCTCTTTCTCCGTTGGTACTTAATTTTCAAATCTCTTTCATAAAACAAAGAAACAAAAACCTTCCTTCGTCCATACACATTTCCATCCATCTACTCATATACTTCTCTTTCCTCTTCACAACAAGTTTCTTTCTTTTTTTTTTAAGATTTTTATTTATTTATTTGACAGAGAGAACACACATAGGCAGAGAGGCAGGCAGAGAGAGAGGAGGAAACAGGCTCCCCACTGAGCAGAGAGCCTGATGTGGGACTCGATCCCAGAACCCTGAGATCATGACCTGAGCCAAAGGCAGAGGCTTTAACCCACTGAGCCACCCAGAAGTCCCCACAACAAGTTTCTTGAGAGTTGTCAACTTTTAATGACCCAATTTCTTTACCTTCTGCTCGTTTCTCAACCTACTGCAATATGGGTTTTTGCCCCTACAACTTTGTGGAAACTTATCTCATAAAGGTCACCAATGACTTCATTCTGGTTAATCAGTGAGTGCTTGTTAGTTAACTGAAATGAACACTTACAGTCACTTTCTCTGCTAGCACTGATAGCAGTTGATGTCACTGACTGTTTTCTCCTCTTTCAAAAGCTCTACATACCTACCACATGCATGGTGCTATATTGTCTGGTTTTCTTCTCAGTTGCTTTTTTTTTTTTTTTTTAAGAGTTTGTTTATTTGACAGAGAGACACCGCAAGAGAGGGAACACAAGCAGGGGGAGTGGAAGAGGGAGAAGCAGGCTCCCTGCGGAGCCTGACGTGGGGCTCCATTCCAGGACGCTGGGATCATGCCCTGAGCAGAAAGCAGACGCTTAACTCCTGAGCCACCCAGGCACCCCTCTTCTCAATTGCTTTTATGTGCTACTCTTTTTCTAGCATATTTTAAATGTTTTTGTTTTCAAGGTTCTGTCCTTGTCCATCCCCTTTTCTCATTCTCCAGGGTCTCTCTGGATCTTTTCCATTCCCAAGGCTTCATGTACTCATTTGGATTTTAACATGGATTTTCCTCCTGCACTCAGGGTAGAATATCATACCTAAAATGGAAATCTCTAGCTGTAAGTTCCAAAATTACCTCAGATTCCCAATTGCT
Source organism: Nasua narica (assembly GCA_028533885.1). Classification (NCBI taxonomy): domain Eukaryota; kingdom Metazoa; phylum Chordata; class Mammalia; order Carnivora; family Procyonidae; genus Nasua; species Nasua narica. The sequence goes on along the minus strand of CM052800.1, from coordinate 63,277,267 downwards.
CTTCCTTTTGTTTCTGTTCCAGTTGCTCAAGCTAGAAATCTGGATATCATCCTTATTATCCTATCTGTTCTTTACCTTTCCCACCTCACTGTAGTCCTGTCAATGCCTGTCAGTTCCACAGCCCTCAAAGCTTACTTTCATCCAAGACCCCCATCCACGACCACTGTTATCTTATTTGAGGCCAGTATTGTCTCGCCTGGATTAATATAAGAACATCTTTACTTTCTCTCCAATCCGTTTTCTTTACCATTACCAAAATAAATTTTCTAAAACACCAATAATATACTTTCAATCTTTGCTTAAAATCTTCTATGGCTCTAATACCTTCAGGATAAAAGTTAAACTCTCAGTGTTATATAGAAATCCCTTCAGTTTCTTGCTTTTACATAGGACTTCAGCCCCACCCCTTATACTTTCTTGCCTCACACTAAGCTTAAGTTATACTAAAGTATTTCATTTCCTTCCCTGTGCCCCATGTCTTTTTCTGGGAGCCTTTATTCATGCTATCTTTGTCTGTCTAACTTTGACTTGTTATTCAGGACTCAGTTCTCAAGTTACATCCTTCAGGAATCCTGTCCTGATTCCTATCTCTGCCTTGGCTGAGTTGGATACCTCTTCTGTGTGTCCAAGGACTCCTTTTCTATTGTGGAGGGTTATTTATCTGTCTTGCTTTTTGGATAGATTAGGACTTGTTGAGGACAGGGAGAGGTTCTTATTTACCAATGTATCTCCAACCACTCATCACAGTGCCTGGCATAGGGCATTTATTCAATAAATGTTCTAAATAATGGCTGATTGACTAAGAACAAAAAGAACCAAAAGACTAACACAGTATTTCATAATTTGTTTTCATTATTGCCCACTAAGGAGAAAAATTTAATTTAAATTAATGTCTCCCTAAGGAGAAAAATCGAATACTAAAGAATAAGATTTTGTTGGAAAGAGTTGGGCTTTGAAAGGCCACATACCACTGCAATATCTAAGAATGGGAAAAGGAATCTGTAATGAATTCTAGAAGGCGGTTATCATGTCTATATCTGTACCAGACACAGTTAAGGAAAGAAGAAACAATCAAAAACTCTTCTACATACAGGCAGATTAGGGCATACTTTTGATCTTGCTCTTTATTTAATAATTTTCCTCACCTTTCTTTGTTTTTTTGCCAGAAGCAAACTTCTACTTACCAGAGTACAGTAATAGAACTTCTGCTTCATGCTATTACCTAATTATTCAGTTACTTTGTAAATAACCTAATTGTTTCCTGAGTGTTCACTTTGTGGTGTTAAAATGCCTAAAGCAATTTTGTGTGTGTGTGTGTGTGTGTGTGTGTGTGTGTGTGTGTGTATTTTTATCAAATCAGCACATTCTTTAGTGAAAACATGAAAAATGTTTTCTCAGAAATAATTTCAGAGATTTCACAATTGACAGTCTTTTAGTTACTAGCTGGGATTATATTTTTGGTATTTCATAGGTTTTTCATTGCCTTGGGCCTTCTGCAATGATCTGCAATAATAACAGTTTCTGATTCCATAGAATACAAGTCACTGCCAGCCTTTAGTTGTGGTCTTGCTGTAATTTTGTGTGATATGGCTCATTGCATTGCATCAACCATAAAGGTTAAAACACTCATTGGAAATCTGAGGCCAGCTAGCCATTTGGTGGACGTTTTTTTTTTTTCAATTAATTTTATTTTTTTCAGTGTTCTAAGATTCATTGTTCATGTACCACACCCAGTGTTCCATGCAATATGTGCCCTCCCCAATACCCACCACCAGGCTCATCCAAACCCCCACCCCTGCCCCTCCAAAACCCTCAGTTTGTTTCTCAGAATCCATAGTCTCTCATGGTTCATCTCCCCCTCTGCTTTTCCCCAATGCACCATTTGGTGGACTTTTATTGGGATTTACTTTGATATTTTTTGCTTGAATGTGTCCAGTATAGATTCTTAGAGATACCTCTGACCTAGCACATTCCAAGCAAATGTCTCCCTTTTGGAAGAACAATTTATGTATGTCTCACTTTCTTGAAGCTAGTTTATCCCCCCTACCTGGGTTTTCATCTAGATTTTGTGTCCTAAAAATTTCTGATTTTAGGGTTTTTTCTTTTTCTTTTGAGATTTTCTAGTTAATTAATTGATTTTTCTATATCCCCAAATAACTTCCTCTATTGCTATCATGGTGCTGTACGTATAGAAAGAACTTATTAAATATTGGATGACTGAATGAATGACTGATTTTCTTGTATATGACCCATATTACTGAGGTTGAAGTCTTCCTACTATTCCAGAATTTGAGCTGCAGATGAGAGTTCCTTCCTTCTCCTAATCCTATCTACTTTTACCCTAAAGAATAAAATGTCAGTTATTTAGATTGAAAATTATAAATGCCTAGGAAATTCATCTCTTAGAGGGATTTTTTTTCTGAGAGGGAGAGAGAGAATGGGGAGAGGGGCAGAGGAAAAGGGAGAGAGAGAATCTTAAGCAAGCTCCACACCCAGAGCAGAGCCCTAGGTAGGGCTTGATCTCATAACGCTGAGATCATGATCTGAGCCAAAATCAAGAGTCAGACACTTAACCAACCAAGCCACCCTGGCGCCCCTCTTAGAGGGATTTTTAAACTTAAGATGGTTTTATATATGTTTTTATATTCTCCCTGCAGAGCCATGTCTCCTCAATTTTTAAAATCTAAAAATCTAAAACAACTTATAATAAAATTAGATGGAATAAAGTGATGATGAGTTAAATGATAGACCAAGTCAGAAATAAATCAGATTAAGCAAAAAATATAACAACTCTGGAAAACATGATCTTTTGTTACTGTTATCACTATCAAAAATGTTGAAATGCCTATTTTTACCTGTCTTTCTCTTAAAGGAACAACCTCTATATGTAAAAAAAAAAAAAAAAAAAGCCTGAAGTTCTTTTTCATTTTTAGATAGAAATATCTAAAAACCTAGAAATAGTCATTCCTTGATAGAAATATAAAATTAAGTAACAGCCCAAAGAGGCCAGATTCAGTATTTCCATCAAAAAAGGAAAATAGTGGGGCGCCTGGGTGGCTTAGTCGTTAAGCGTCTGCCTTTGGCTCGGGTTGTGATCCCGGAATCCTGGGATCAGGCCCGCATCGGGCTCCCTGCTTGGCAGGAGGCCTGCTTCGCCTTCTCCCACTCCCCCGCTTGTGTTCCCTCTCTCACTGTGTCTCTGTCAAATAAACGAATAAATCTTTAAAAAAAAAAAGGAAAAGGAAAATTGTAAATACAATTATGCGATGGTGGACTGGAGAGCCCATTAAAAGTCAAGCTTTGTAATCTAATTCTACAGTGTTAGAAAAATTTGTTAAAACACATGGAATTCCTTATTTTTCTTTAAATCTGATCATCTGGCATCAGGAGATGATGTCTTCCCTTGGTGTTGTAGCTTTACATCTAGGGTAAAGGTCAAAGTATTTGCCTACAATTTCAGGCTGATTCAAACCAGAGCCAGGTCCTCCTTGTAATTATGTTTTCCTGTAATAGCTCAAAAGCTCCAGCTCCACATTCAAGTTCATACTTAATTAAGGTAGATGGGCAGAGTCTCTCTTTCTGTTGGTGCTACTGTGTCAAACAGTGAAAGGCCACCACCCGTGGAGACCAGACATGGTCTTTGTGGTGGAAGGCGTGTTGGCCACCATGAGAGACAGAAGTTCCCTATGGATTAGGATGTTTTATTAACTTCTGTCTCTCATGGTGGCCAACACGCCTTCCACCACAAAGACCATGTCTGGTCTCCACGGGTGGTGGCCTTTCACTGTT
>CM052800.1:63209854-63273378 GCA_028533885.1 Nasua narica | reverse complement strand
AGCACCAACAGAAAGAGAGACTCTGCCCATCTACCTTAATTAAGTATGAACTTGAATGTGGAGCTGGAGCTTTTGAGCTATTACAGGAAAACATAATTACAAAATGGATGAAGCTAGAAAGTATTATGCTAAGTGAACTAAATCAGAGAAAGACAAATACCATATGGTTTCATTTATATGTGGAATTTAAGAAACAGAACAAATGAACATGGGGGGGAAAAGAGAGGAAAACCAAGAAGCAGACTCTTTTTTTTTTAAAGATTTTATTTATTTATTTGAGATAGAGACAGTGAGAGAGAGCATGAGAGGGGAGAAGGTCAGAGGGAAAAGCAGACTCCCCGTGGAGCTGGGAGCCCGATGTGGGACTCGATCCCAGGACTCTGGGATCATGACCTGAGCCAAAGGCAGTTGCTCAACCAACTGAGCCACCCAGGCGCCCAAGAAGCAGACTCTTAACTATAGAGAACAAACTGATAGCTACCAGAGAGCAGGTCAATGGGGAATGGGTTAAATAGGTGATGGGGATTAAGGAGGGCACTTGTGATAAGCGCCAGGTGTTATATGGAAGTACTGAATCACAAAATTGTATACCTGAAACTAATATTACAGTGTATGCTAACTAACTGTAATTTAAATAAACACTTCAAAAAATGGTAGTAGTTTCTATTTAGTACTGGAGGGGAACTTCACAAAAAAGTAGATTATTTTGGAATAATCAAATCTAAAGGACTGTAAAGAAGGCAGTGGAGTGTACCAAATGAGGTACCAGGTTGCAAGGGGATAACTGTCCAGCTCAGGAGCCCTGTGGGGATATTACAGGCATAATACAAGCAATAACTGGGGTACCAGAGATGGGAGTGGAGGGTGGAAACAAAGATGATGACAGAAAAAGATGGATCTAATGGAGAAACTAAACATGTTACTGTGCCTAATTGTAAGAAAGGCACAGAAAATTCAGAGCTTAACAAAGCTCTTCTGTGATAATAGTGGGAGAAATTTTTTTTTGCCTCATTTGTTTTCTAAAGTAAAATTCATATTTCAAGTTAGACTTTGATTAACACAATCTAGACATCCCAAAATATGAAGAATTAAATATTATAATTTTTTAAACACATTTGTGCTAAGTAATAATATTCCTTTACTGCCTCTTCATTATTCTCTGTACCCTTTTACTTATACTTTAATGTAACTAATTTATAACTAGATTCAATGTTATATGGATTATTTGTCATACACTTTACAGTAAATGTAAAAGACATTTTAAACACACCTGAAATAATCTCTGTATGTCAATAACTCTAATTTATTCTTTATAAGGACCATGTCACAAATGGTATGTTTTAATAAATGCCTTTGATCGTGATATAAAGACCATTTTCTTCCTACTGAGCCACTCATGGTGAAGGAATCAACCCCAGCTTGATAAAATAGTGTACTAATTACTCTTAAGACTATTAATCACTCAACAGAATAATGAAGGAAATTGAAATTGATGTAAATTGTACATTTGGGGTTTCACGGCAATGTAGTTTTTAATAACACTTCTGAGAAAAGTGAGAGAAATTGTTTCCTGGAGCAGAATGAGTTGATAGTGTTCTTTGATCAAGGCAGAACAATGAATTATATTTCCTGGTTAACACTCTACTCTGTATTAATTTGAAGTGTCTTTTCTTCCACTCTTCTGATTTTTATCCGATAGATTAGTTTTGCCTTCTGTTGAACTTTATAGAAATGGAATTATATAGTAAATATAATATATCTTCTGTATCTGACTTCTTTTGCTGAACATAATGCTTTTTACACTCATCAGTTTTGATGCCTGTATCAGCAGTTCATTGTTTTTATTGATGAGTGGTATTCTATTTTCTAAATATACCATGGTTTGTTTTTTCATACCCCTGTTGATGGACATTTGGTTTATTTCCAATTTTTTTCTATCATGAAAAAAGTTATAGTGAACATTGGTATACCCCTCTTTCTAAATTTAATTTTATTATTTTTTTTATGTTCAGTTGGTCAACATATAGTACATCATTAGTTTTTGAGGAATAATGCAGAGGCCCATAGGGGAAGAGAGGGAAAACTGAATGGGAAGAAATCAGAGAGGGAGACAAACCATGAGAGACTCTGTACTCTGGTGTACTGCTCTTTTAATGGACATATGACATGTTTAAGTTGTAATAAAGTTAGAGCATTGATACTTAAAATTAAGTAGGTGGCCATCTTGAGTAGAATCAGAGTATAAAAGAGATGGACAAGGGCCAATGCAATGTATTAATAGGTCTATAATTAATAGGATCTATAACACCAAAACACACCAAGTGCTCCATACTCCATACTCTCAAATCAGCTCTGAACACTGCAGCCCGACTGTGTTGGAAACTGTCATGGGAATAAGTAGACATCAATTAGAGTGGTAGTGTAGAAAGACATACTTAGAGCCAGACATACTTAGGTTAGTTCTGGCTCAGAGACTTAAGAGACATTATTTGACCACCCTGGGCTTCAGTCTTTTCATCCATAAAGTAGTTCCCACCTTGATAAGTAAAAGAATTAAATGGGATGTTCTAGTTAAGGTTATTGAAAATTTAATTTGTATAAAATGTAATCAGAGGTAGCATAATTTATCTATCAAAATTAGGCAAAATATGTTGAGGTTGTAATTTGAGTATTGGTTCATATCCTAGAGACAGTGACATGATTTAAATTAAAAACATTTTTTGCATTGTTTTATGTAGATGATTCTATGGCTAAACTTATATAAGGAAAATTGATGTACTAAACTAGATATACTTTGATGGATAAAACCCCCTAATGTTTTTGGCTTAATAAATAAAATCCCAGTCCGGGTTTTTCTGTCTAGTGGTGGAATTGGGGCCTCTAGTCCATACCATCCTACAGGCCCAGGCAGATGAAGGCTCTGGCATATATAATATATGAGCTTCTAAGTCATGCTGGCTATAAGGAACCAACTAAGAGATGGGGGAAAGAAAGCAGATCATACTGTCGGAGATTTATTTTGGAGAACAAAATTAGAAGTATGTATGTCATTTTTACTCTTTTTTTTTTTTAAATTTTATTTATTATTTATTTATTTATTAGGAAAGACAGAGAGTGAGAGAGAGAAGGTCAGAGTGAGAAGCGGACTCCCCATGGAGCCGGGAGCCCGATGTGGGACTCGATCCCGGGACTCCGGGATCATGACCTGAGCCGAAGGCAGTCGCTCAACCAACTGCGCCACCCCGGGGCCCCTGTCATTTTTACTCTTAAATACAAACTGGTGATTGCCAGAGGGGTGGGGATGAAGGTGGCCCCCACCACCTATGAGCAAAATAGATGAATGGGATTAATAGGTACAAACTTCCAAAGTGGCTGCATCAATTTATATTTCCAATAGTGCACGAGGGTTCCCTTTTCTCCACATGCACACCAACTTGTTATTTCTTGTCTTTTGATACAAGCTGTTCTAACTTTTGTGCGGTGATCATAGAGTAGGCAATTAGTTAGACTTCAACTGGAGGCAAAGGCAGTGATAAATAGGTAACACATTAGAAGACTGAGAGCACAATACCCTGACTTTGTGGCTTTTACCATCCTTCCAACACACAGGGCTGAAAGACAAAGAGACACAGGTATAGAACATGTGCTTTCCTCTTCAACCTCTGTCCCAGAGGTTGAAGGTAACCTATAGCTTCATTATAGTATATTTACATTGTGGTTTCAACCCTTCCACCCTCCATGGGAGAAGATGGCCATGACCCATAACCTCTGCAAATATTAAAAGAAAAAACAGCTCTAACCCCAGTGCAGTTGCCACCCCTGGGCCTACCCACTCTCCCTTCTTGAGAGTGTGGTGTCCGTAATAAACTGCTCTGTGCTTGCTACCTTCCTCTAGCTTTTTCTGAGCATGGATCCTCACTTAAATCTTTCATGGGGAATCCAAGAACCAAAACCTCCATTCACACAATGCAGACTCTCCCACCAGTAACAGTGATAACTTCATTATAGTTTTGATTTCTATTTCCCTGAAGGTTAGTGATGTTGAACATCTTTTCTTGTGTCTGTTGTGTATGTCTTCTTTGAAAAAGTGTCTATCTAGATCCTCTGCCCATTTTTAAATCAGATTGGTTCATTTGTTTTTGGCATTGAGTTGTGTAAGTTCATTTTATAGTTTAGATATGTTATTTGCAAATATGTCCTCTCAGTCAGTAGGTTGCCTTTTAAATTTGTTGATGGTTTCCTTTTCTTTGCAAAAGACTTTTAGTTTGATGTAATACAAATTGTTTGTTTTTGCTTTTGTTTTTCTTGCCTGTGGAGACAAACTAAAAAAATAATGCCAAGACTGATGTCCAAGAGGGTACTGCCTATGTTGCTTTAAGGAGTTTTATGGTTTCAGGCCTTACATTTATGTTTATAATCCATTTTGAGTTTATTTTTGTATGATATAAGAAAGTGATTCAGTTTCATTCTTTTTCATATAGCTTTCAACTTTTCCCAGCACCATTTATTAAAGAAAATGTCTTTTCCCCATTGTATATTCTTGCCTCCCTTGTCATAGATTTATTGGCCATAGAAGTGTGGGTTTATCTGGGCATTATGTTGATCTCTATACCTATTTTTGTGATAGTACCCTACCATTTTGACTACTATAACTTTTTTTTGGCCCAAATATGTTTATTTTATTTTTTCAATGTTACAAGATTGATTGTTCATGCACCATACCCAGTGCTCCATGCAATACGTGCCCTTCTCAATACCCACCACCAGGCTCGCCCACCACCCCACTCCCTCCCCTCCAAAACCCTCAGTTTGTTGCTCAGAGTCCACAGTCTCTCCTGGTTCATCACCCCCTCCGATTTCCCCCATTCACCGTTCCCTTCCTTCTCACAATGCCCTCCATGATTTTCCTTATGCTCCACACATAAGTGAGACCATAAGGTAATTGACTCTCTCTGCTTGACTTATTTCACTCCACATAATCTCTTCTCGTCCCGTCCATGTTGATACAAAAGTTGGATGTTCATCCTTTCTGATGGAGGCATAATATTCCACTATATAGATGTACCACATCTTCCTTATCCATTCATCTGTTGAAGGGCATTTTGGTTCTCTCCACAGTTTGGCAATTGTGGCCATTGCTGCTATGAACATTGGGGTACATGTGGCCCTTCTTTGTACTGCATCTGCTTCTTTGGGGTAAATACCCAGTAGTGCGATTTCAGGGTCATAGGGTAGTTCTATTTTTAATTTCTTCAGGAATCTCCACACTGTTTTCCAAAGTGGCTGCACCAACTTGCATTCCCACCAGCAGTGTGAGAGGGTTCCCCTTTCTCTACATCCTCTTCAACACATGTTGTTTCCTGTCCTATTAATTTTGGCCATTCTAACTGGTGTAAGGTGGTATCTCAGTGTGGTTTTGATTTGAATCTCCCTGATGGCTAAAGATGATGAACATTTTTTCGTGTGTCTGTTAGCCATTTGTATGACTTCTTTGGAGAAGTGTCTGTTCATGTCTTCCACCCATTTTTTCATGTGATTCTCTGTTTTGTGAATGTTGAATTTGAGGAGTTCTTTATAAATCTTAGATATCAGCCCTTTGTCTGTAGTGTCATTTGCGAATATCTTCTCCCATTCTGTGGGTTGCCTGTTTATTTTGTTGACTGTTTCCTTTGCTGTGCAGAAGCTTTTTATCTTGATGAAGTCCCAAAAGTTCATTTTCGCTTGTGTTTCCTTTGCCTTTGGAGACATGTCCTGAAAGAAGTTGCTGTGGCTAATGTCATAGAGGTTACTGCCTATGTTCTTCTCTAGGGTTTTGATAGATTCCTGTCTTACATTGAAGTCTTTTATCTATTTCGAGTTTATCTTCATGTATGGTGTAAGAGAATGGTGAAGTTTCATTCTTCTACATATAGCTGTCCAGTTTTTCCAGCACCATTTATTAGAGTTATGGAGACAGAGGATAGAATTAGTGATCTAGAGGGTAGAATGGTTGAGAAGAAAGGTCAGGAGGAAACCTGGAGCAAACTGCTCAGGCATCATGAGAACAGACTTAGGGAAATAAATGACGCCATGAAATGCTGCAACGTCAGAATTATTGGAATCCCAGAGGGGGTAGAGAAAGAAGACAAGATATAGCTGACCAGATTCTGAATGAAAATTTCCCCAATCTGGGGAATGGAACAAGTGTTCATGTCCTAGAGGCAGAAAGAACACCAGCCAAAATCAATGAGTCTAGAAAATCAGGGAGACACATCATTGTAAAGTTTGCAAATTATAAATTTATTTATTTATTTATTTTAAATATTTTATTTATTTATTTGACAGAGAGGTGAGAGATCACAAGTAGGCAGAGAGGCAGGCAGAGAGAGGGGGGGAAGCAGGCTTCCCGCTGAGCAGAGAGCCCGATGCGGGGCTTGATCCCAGCACCCTGAGATCATGACCTGAGCCAAAGGCAGAGGCTTTAACCCACTGAGCCACCCAGGCGCCCCGCAAATTATAAATTTAGACTAGAGGTCCTGAGGGCAGCTAAGGGGAAGAGATTCCTTACATACGGAGAAAGGCCCATCAGAATAACATTAGACCTGTCCACAGAAATCTGACAAGCCAGAAAGGGCTGGCATAATATATTCAGGGCACTAAATGAGAAGAACATGCAGCCAAGAATACTTTATCCAGCAAGGCTGACATTCAAAATGGATGGAGTGATAAAGAGCTTCCAAGACCGGCAAAGATGAAAAGAGTATTTGACCACCAAGCCGGAGGTTCTATAAAAGTAGAAAGAGGGCCCCTGGGTGGCGCAGTTGGTTGAGCGACTGCCTTCAGCTCAGGTCATGATCCCGGAGTCCCGGGATCGAGTCCCACATCGGGCTCCCAGCTCCACAGGGAGTCTGCTTCTCACTCTGACCTTCTCCCTTCTCATCCTCTCTCTCACTCTCTCTTTCCTAATAAATAAATAAATAAATAAAATCTTTAAAAAAGTAGAAAGAACACATAAGTGACTTAGAACAGAAATTTGCCATCTATAGAAACAAGGACTTCACAGGCAACATGATGTCAATAAACACTTATCTTTCAATAATCACTCTCAATGTGAACGGCCTAAATGCTCCCATAAAATGGCACAGGGTTGCAGAATGGATAAAATGACAGGACCTGTCCATATGCTATTTACAAGAGACACATTTGGAGCCAAAAGATACATTCAAACTGAAAGTGAAAGGATGGAGAACCATCTTTCATGCCAACGGACCTCAAAAGAAAGCTGGGGTAGTGATTCTCATATCAGATAAATTAGATTTTAAGCTAAAGACCGTAGTCAGAGATACAGAAGGACACTACATCATTCTTAAAGGGTCTATCCTTCAAGATCTAACAATTGTAAACATTTATGCCCCCAATATAGGAGCAGCCAACTACATAAGCCAACTGTTAATCAAAATAAAGAGTCATATTGATATGACTACATTAATAGTAGGAGATCTTAACACACCACTCTCAGTAACAGACAGATCATCTAAACAGAAAATCAATAAAGAAACAAGGGCTTTGAATGACATATTGGACCAGATGGACCTCATAGATATATACAGAACATTCCACCCTAAAACAACAGAATGCTCATTCTTCTCAAGTGCACTTGGAACTTTCTCCAGAATAGAAAACATACTTGACTACTATAACTTTGTAGAATAGTTTGAAATCTGGGAGTATGATACGTCCAGCTTTGTTCCTCTTTCTCAAGATTGCTTTTGCTATTTGGGGTCTTTCATGGTTCCATACAAATTTTAGGATTATTCTCATTCTGTGAAAAATGCTGTTGATATTTTGATAGATTGCTTTGAATCTGTAGATTGCTTTGAGTACTATGAGTTGTTTATTAAAATAACAATATTAATTTTTCCAATCCATGAGCCTGGAATACCTTTCCATTTATTTGTGTCATCTTCAGTTTCTTTTATCAGTGTCTTCTAGTTTTCAGAATATAAGTATTTTATGTCCATGATTAAATTTATTCTTAGGTATTTTATTCTTTTTGGTACAATTGTAAATGGGATTGCTTTCTTAATTTCTCTTTCTGCTGGTTCATTATTAGTGTAGAGAGACAGAACATATTTCTGTATATCAATTTTGTATCCTCCAGCTTTATTGAATTCATTATTTGTTCTTACAGTTTTTTGGTGAAGTCCTTAAGGTTTTCTTTCTATCATGTCATCTGCAAATAATGACAGTTTTACTTCTTTACCAATTTGGATTCATTTTCTTTCATTTTCTTGAATGATTATTGTGGCCAGGACTTACAGGACATCTGACAAGAGTGGACATCTTTGTTTTGACCTTAGAGGAAGAGCTTTCAGCTCTTTATCATTAAATATGTTAGCTCTCGGTTTGTCATATATAGTCTTTATTATGTTGAGGTATGTTTCCTCTCTACCCACTTTGTTGAGAGTTTTTATCATGAATGGGTGTTGAATTCTATCTAATGCTCTTCTGCATCTATGAGATGTTCATATGATTTTTATCCTTCATTTTGTTAACATGTTTTAGCATGATGATTGATTTGTGTATATTAAACCATTTTTGCAAATCTGGAATAAATCCCACTTTTCACAGTGAATGGTCCTTTTAATGAATTATTGAATTCAGTTTGCTAATATTTTCTTGAAAATTTTTGCATCTATGTTCATCAGGGATATTGAATAATTATTTTCTTTTTTTATAGTGTCTTTGTCTGGTTTTGGTATCAGGGTAATTCTCCTCTTCAATTTTTTGGACTATTTTGAAAGGATACGTATTAATTTCTCTTTAAATGTTGGTAGAATTTAGATGCAAAGTTGTCTGGTCTTAGAGTTTTTGTTTGTTTGAAGTTTTTGACTACTGATTCAGTTTCACTACTAGAAATCAGTCTGTTCAGATTTTCCATTTCTTCTTGATTCAGTTTGGAAACTTTTATGTTTTAGGAATTTGTTATTTTTTTCTAGGTTGTTCAGTTCGTTGGCATGTTATTTTCTTATAGTAGTCTCTTAAAATCTTCTGTATTGCTGTGGTGTTGCTTGTAACTGCTCTTTCTGTTTCATTTATTTGAGTTCGATTTCTTTTTTTCTTGATTGTCCTTGCTAAAAGGCTTATCAATTTTGTTTGCCTTTTTAAAAAAATCAGATCGTAGTTTATTTTTTATTTCTTAAATCTTTGTTTTATTTATTTGTGCTTTCATCTTTATAATTTCTTTTACTAATTTTGGGCTTCATTTGTTCTACTTCTTTTGGTTGTAAGGTTAGATACTTATTTGAGATATTTATTTATTATTTATTTATTTATTTATTTATTGGTCTCCATGTATTTTTTAATTTCCTCTGACTTCTTTGTTGCCTGGTTATTTAGGAGCATGTTGTTTAGAATCAATGTGTGTGTTTTTTCTAAAACTATTTTCTTGGAATTGATTTCTGTTTTCATATCTAGTTGTGGTCAGAAAAGACATTTGATATGATTGCAATATATTAAAAATTTATTTTTTAATTCAAGTATAATTCACATACAGTGTTATATTGGTTTCAGGTGTACAATGTAATGATTCAGAAATTCTGTACATTATTGAGTGAACATCATGATAAATGTACTCTTAATCCCCTTCACCAATATCACCCATACCTGAAACCACCAGTTTATTCTCTTTATTTAAGAATCTGAGGTTTTTGGGGTACCTGGGTGGCTCAGTGGGTTAAAGCCTCTGCCTTCGGCTCAGGTCATGATCTCAGGGTCCTGGGATCGAGCCCCGCATGGGGCTCTCTGCTCAGTGGGGAGCCTGCTTCCCCCTCTCTCTCTGCCTGCCTCTCTGTCTACTTGTGATGTTTCTCTCTGTCAAACAAATAAATAAAATCTTTTAAAAAAAAACAAAGAATCTGAGGTTTTGGGGTCTCTTTTTCTCTTTGTTTTGTTTCTTTTTTTTTTTTTCAGTGTTCCACAATTCATTGTTTTAGCACCATACCAAGTGTTCTATGCAATACGTGCCCTCCTTAATACCCAGCATAGGCTCACCTACCCCCCACCCCTCAACCTTCTAAAACCCTCAGGTTCTTTTTCATAGTCCACAGTCTTTCATGCTTCGTCTCTCCCTCCAATTTACCCCAATTCGCTTTTCCTTTCCTTCTCCTAATGTCCCCCATGTTATTCCTTATGTTCCATGCGTAAGTGAAACCGTATGATAATGGACTTTCTCTGCTTGACTTATTTCACTCAGCATAATCTCCTCCAGTCCCATCCATGTTGATACAAAATTTGGGTATTCATCCTTTCTGATGGAGGCATAATATTTCATTGTATATATGGACTATATCTTCTTCAGATATAGAAGAATTCTTCTTCTTCTTCTTATATCTTATCCATTCATCTGTTGAAGGGCATCTTGGCTCTTTCCATAGTTTGGCAACTGTGGCCATTGCTGCTATAAACATTGGGGTACATATGGCCCTTCTTTTCACTACATCTGTATTTTTGGGGTAAATACCCAGTAGTGCAATTGTAGGGTCATAAAGTAGCTCTATTTTTTATTTTTTGAGGATTAAAACCCTCAAAAACACTGTTTTCCAAAGTGTCTGCACCAACTTGCATTCCCACCAACAGTGTGAGAGGGTTCCCCTTTCTCTACATCCTCTTCAACACATGTTGTTTCCTGTCCTGTTAATTTTGGCCATTCTAACTGGTGTAAGGTGGTATCTCAGTGTGGTTTTGATTTGAATGTCCCCGATGGCTAATGATGATGAACATTTTTTTTATAGGTCTGTTAGCCATTTGTATGTTTTCTTTGGAGAAGTGTCTGTTCATGTCTTCTGCCCATTTTTTGACATGATTATCTGTGTTTGGGTGTTGACTTTGAGGAGTTCTTTATAGATCATGGATATCAGCCCTTCGTTTGTGGGGTCATTTGCAAATATCTTCTCCCATTCCGTGGGTTGCCTGTTTGTTTTGTTGACTGCTTCCTTTACTGTGCAGGTTTTTATCTTGATGAAGTCCCGAAAGTTCATTTTAGTTTTTGTTTCCTTTGCCTTTGGAGGCATGTCTGGAAAGAAGTTGCTGTGGCCAATGTCAAAGAAGTTATTGCCTATGTTCTCCTCTAGGATTTTAATAGATTCCTGCCTCATGTTGAGGTCTTTCATCCATTTTGAGTTTATCTTTGTGTATGGTGTAAGAGAATGGTTGAGTTTCATTCTTCTATACATAGTTGTCCAATTTTCCCAGCACGATTTATTGAAGAGACTGTTTTTTTCCCACCAGATATTTTTTCCTGCTTTGTCAAAGATTAGTTGACCATAGAGTTGGGGATCCATATCTGGGCTCTCTATTCTGTTCCACTGGTCTATGTGTTTGTTTTTGTGCCAGTACTATGCTGTCTTAGTGATCACAGCCTTGTAATATAGCTTGAAATCAGGCACTGTGATGCCCCCAGCTTTGTTTTTCTTTTTTAACATTTTCTTAGTGATTTGGGGTCCTTTCTGGTTCCATACAAATTTTAGGATTGTTTGTACCAGCACTTTGAAAAATGCTGGTGAAATTTTGATTGGAGTGGCGTTGAAAGTATAGATTGCTCTAGGCAGTATAGATATTTTAGCAATGTTTATTCTTCTGATCCATGAGCATGGAGTGCTTTTCCATCATCTTGTGTCGTCTTCAATTTATTTCATGAGTGTTCTGTAGTTTTTTGAGTACAGGTCCTTTACCTCTTTGGTTAGATTTATTCCAAGGTATCTTATGGTTCTTGGTGCTGTAGTAAGTGGAATTGGTTTTCTAATTTCCCTTTCTATATTTTCATTGTTTGTGTATAAGAAAGCAACTGATTTCTGTACATTGATTTTTTATCCTGCCACATTACTGAATTGCTGTATGAGTTCTAGTAGTTTGGGTGTGGAGTCTTTGGGGTTTTCCATATAAAGTATCATGTCATCTGCAAAGAGAGAGAGTTTGACTTCTTTGTCAACTTGAATACTTTTATTTCTTTTTGATTTCTTATTGCTATTGCTAGGACTTCTAGTAATATGTTGAACAACAGTAGAGAGAGTGGGCATCCTTGTTGTGTTCATTATCTCAGTGGGAAGGCTGTCAGTTTTTCCCCATTGAGAATTATATTTGCTATGGGTTTTTCATAGATAGATTTTATGATGTTAAGGAATGTTCCCTCTATCCCTATACTTTGAAGAGTTTTAATCAGGAATAGGTGCTGTGTTATATCAAATGCTTTTTCTGCATCAATTGAGAGGACCATGTGGTTCTTCTCTCTTCTCTTATTGATTTGTTCTATCACATTCATTGATCTGTGAATGTTGACCCATCCTTGCTTCCCAGGGATAAATACCACCTGGTCATGGTAGATAATATTTTTAATGTACTGTTGGATCATATTAGCTAGGGTCTTATTGAGGATCTTGGCATCCATATTCATCAGGGATATTGGCCTGAAATTCTCCTTTTTGATGGGATCTTTACCTGGTTTGGAGATCAAGGTACTGCTAGCTTCCTAGAAAGTCTGGAAGTTTTCCTTCTGTTTCTGTTTTTTGAAACAGTTTCAGGAGAATAGGTATTATTTCTTCTTTGAATAGCTGGTAGAATTCACTAGGGAATCCATCAGGTCTTGGGCTCTTGTTTTTTGGGAGATTTTTGATCACTGCTTCAATCTTGTTACTAGATAGATATTGGTCTATTCAGCTTGTTAATTTCTTCCTTTTCATTCTCGGAAGTTTATAGGTTTCCAGGAATGCATCCATTTCGTCTAGGTTGCTTAACTTACTGGCATATAACTGTTGATAATCATTTCTGATGATTGTTCCTATTTCCTTGGTGTTAGTCGTGATCGCTCCCCTTTCATTCATAATTTTATTAATCTGGGTCCTCTCTCTTTTCTTTTGGATTAGTTTGGCCAGTGGCTTATCGATCTTATTAATTCTTTCAAAGAACCAGCTTCTAGTTTCGTTGATGTGTTCTACTGTATCTCTCTCTAGTTTCTAACTCATTGGTCCCTCTCTGATCTTAATTATTTCCCTTCTTTTGCATAGGGTAGGCTTAATTTGTTGTTGATTTTCCAGTTCTTTAAGGTGTAAAGAGAGTTGGTGTATTTGGGATTTTTCAGTTTTTTGAGTGAGGCTTGAATGGCTATGTATTTCCCCCTTAGGACTGCCTTTGCTGTATCCCACAGGTTTTGGACCGATGTGTCTTCATTCTCATTGGTTTCCATGAATTGTTTAAGTTCTTTGATTACCTGGTTGATCCAGACATTATTGAGCATGATTGTCTTTAGGTTCCCAGTGTTTGAATTCCTTTCAAACTTTTTCTTGTAGTTGAGTTCCAGTTTCAAAGCATTGTGGTCTGAGAATATGCAGGGAATAATCTCAGTCTTTTGATATCAGTTGAGCCCTGATTTGTGACCCAGTATGTGATCTATTCTGGAGAAAGTTCTATGTGCGCTCGAGAAGAATAAGTAGTCTGTTGTTTTAGGGTGGAATGTTCTGTATATATCTATGAGGTCCATGTGGTCCAATGCGTCATTCAAAGCTCTTGTTTCTTTATTGATTTTGTTTAGATGATCTGTCCGTTACTGAGAGTGGCATGTTAAGATCTCCTACTATTAATATATTCATGTCAATATGACTCTTTATTTTGATTAACAGTTGGCTTATGTAGTTGGCTGCTCCTATATTGGGGGCATAAATGTTTACAATTGTTAGATCTTCTTGAAGGATAGACCCTTTAAGGATGATGTAGTGTCCTTCTGTATCTCTGACTACGGTCTTTAGCTTAAAATCTAATTTATCTGATATGAGAATCACTACCCCAGCTTTCTTTTGAGGTCCGTTGGCATGAAAGATGGTTCTCCATTCCTTTACTTTCAGTCTGGATGTATCTTTAGGTTCTAAATGTGTCTCTTGAAGACAGCATATGGATGGGTCCTGTCGTTTTATCCAGTGTGCAACCATATGCTATTTTATGGGAGCATTTAGGCCGTTCACATTGAGAGTGATTATTCAAAGATAAGTTTTTATTGACATCATGTTGCCTGTGAATTCCTTGTTTCTATAGATTGTCTCTGTAAATTTCTGTTCTATGTCACTCTTGGTTTCTTCCTTCTTTTATAGAACCCCCCTTAATATTTCTTGTAGTGCCTGCTTGGTGGTCCCATAATCTTTTAAACCTTGCTGGTCTTGGAAGCTCTTTATGTCTCCATCCTTTCTGAAGGTCACCCTTGCTCGATAAAGTATTCTTGGCTGCATGTTCTTCTCATTTAGTGCCCTGAGTATTGCCAGCCCTTTCTGGCTTGCTAGCTTTCTATAGACAGGTCTGATGTTATTCTGATGGTCCTTCCTCTGTACTTTAAGAATCTCTTCCCTCTACGTGCCCTTAAGACCCACTCTTTGAATTTGTGATTCATGAATTTCACAATTAAGTGTTTGGAGGTCTTTCTAGACTTGATCTTGGGGGGTGTCCTTTCTGCCTCTAGGACACGAACACTTGTTCCATTCCCTAGATTAGGGAAATTTTCATCCAGTATTTGTTCCACTATATCTTCTAAGCCTCTCTCTTTCTCCACCCCCTCAGGGATCCCAATAATTCCAACATTGGAACGTTTCATGGCATCATTTGTTTCCCTAATTCTGTTTTCATGGCTTCTAAGCTGTTTGTTCTGGGCCTCCTCCTGATCCTTCTTTTCTATCAGTTTGTCTTCTAGATCACTAATTTGATCTTCTGCCTCATTTACCCTAGTTGTCAGAGTATTTAGATTAGATTGAATCTCATTGATACCATTTTTAAGTACTGCCAGATTAGCCTCACTTCCTCCCTTAGAGATTTTATGTTGCACTAAGGGTTTTCTTCAACCTAGTTATTGCCTGGATAATTGTTACCCTGAATTCCATTTCCAGCATATTGTTTATGTCCATATCCAATAGTTCTGTGGCAGAGGTCACAGTCTCTGAATTTTTCCTCTGTTGGGTGTTCGTCCTAGTCATTTTGGTAAGAGGTGGTTGAGGGGATGTATAGCTGAATATATCAACTACGATCCAGTCAAGGTGCACCTTGGAATGTTTCAGAGCAATCGGAAGTCACCACTAAAAAGAAAGAAAAAGAAAAGAAGGGAGAGAAAAAAGAAAAAGAAAAAACCCAGCCAAAATGAGCCTCAAAAGTAAGATTTATAAGGTATACATAAACAAAAACAAACAAAAAGACTTACAAAAGTAAAAGACACGGAAAAAAAAAAAAAACCCAGACAAAATGAATCCCAAGAATAAGAGTTATATAGTACAAAAACAAATACACAGAAACACTGATAGAAAAATAAAATGGGAAGGCGGTTATAAATCCTCGATGTGGTTGAGGAAGGTTATTTCCATTCTTCTAGCTTGCATTTCCCCAACAGTGCACAAGGGGTCTTTTTTCTCCATATCCTCTCCAATACTTGTTACTTCTTTTGGTTTTTTATTTTAGCCATTCTGACAGGTGTAAGATGATATCTTATTGCAGTTTTAATTTGCATTTCCCTGATGATGAGTGATGCTGATCATCTTTTCATGTGTCTTTTGGCCATCTGTTTGTCTTCTTTGGAAAAATGTCTATTGAGATTCTTTCCCCATTTTTCAATTGGATTGTTTGGTTTTTTGGTATTGAGTTATATAAATTCTTTATGTATTTTAGATGTTAACCATTTATTGGAAACATCATTTATAAATATTATCTCCCCTTGAGTAGGTGGTCTTTTAGTTTTGTTGATTGTTTCCTTCTCTGTGCTTTAAAAGCACAGAGCTTTTAAAAGCTTTTTATTTTGGTGTTGTCCCAGCAGTTTCATTTTACTTTTGTTTCCCTTGCTAAAAGAGACATATTTAGAAAAGTGTTTCTATGGCTGATGTCCAAGAAATTACTATTTTTTTTTTTCCTAGGAGTTTATGGTTTCAGGTTTCACATTTAGGCCTTTAATCCATTCTCAGTTTATTTTTGTGTGTGGTGTAAGAACATGGTCTAGTTAGTTTCATTCTTTTGAATGTAGCTGTCCAGTTTTCCCAGCACCGTTTGTTGAAGAGACTGGAGAGACTTTTTTCCATTGCAAATTCTCGTCTCCTTTGTCATAGACTAATTTACCTGATAAGCATGGGTTTATTCTGTTCTATTAATCTATGTGTCTGCTTTTGTGCCAGTACCATACTGTTTTGCTTACTATAGCTTTGTAGTATATCTTGAAATCTGAAATTGTGATACCTCCAGTTTTGTTCTTCTTTTTTAGAACTGCTTTGGCTATTTGAAGTTTTTGTGTTCATACAAATTTTAGGATTATTTGTTCTAGTTCTTGAAAAATGCTGTTCATATTTTGATAGGGATTGCATTGAATCTATAGATTGCTTTGAGTACTATGGACATTTAAACAACATTAATTCTTCCAACCCATGAGCATGGGATATCTTTCCACTTGTTTATGACATCTTCAGTTTCTTTCATCAGTGTTTTATAGTTTTAGTTGTACAGGTCTTTCACTTCCTTTGTTAAGTTTATTTCTAGGTTTTTTATTCTTTTTGGTGCAACTGTAAATGGGGTTGTTTTCTTAATTTCTATTTCTGCTCCTTCATTATTAGTGTTTCAGAAATGCACAGATTTCTGTATATTAACTTTATATCCTGTGACTTTGCTGAATTCATTTATTCTAGTGGTTTTTTAGTGGAGTCTTTAGGGTTTTATATATATAATATGTCATCTGTAAGTAGTGAAAGTTTTACTTCTTCTTTACCAATGTGGATGACTTTTCTTTCTTTTTCTTGTCTGGTTGTGGTGGCTAGGACTTTCAGCACTATGTTGAATGAAAATAGTGAGAGTGGACATCTTCGTGTGATCTTACAGGAAAAGCTCTCAGCTTTTGGCCATTGACTGATATTTGATGTTGACTTTATTATGTTGAGGTATGTTCCCTTTAGACTTATTTGTTGACCGTTTTTATAGTGTATGGATGTTGTACTTTGTCAAATGCTTTTTCTTTTCTTTTTTCTCCCCAAATATGTTTATTTTAATTTTTTAGTGTTACAAGATTGATTGTTCATGCACCACACCCAGTGCTCCATGCAATACGTGCCCTTCTCGATACCCACCACCAGGCTCAAATGCTTTTTCTGCGTCTATTAAATGATCATATGTTTTTTGTGTTTTTTTTTTTTTTTTTGATGGTATGGTTTTTATCCATTCTCTTGTTAATGTGATGTATCATGTTGATTGATTTGCAAATATTGAGCCACACTTGTATTTCTGGAATAAATCCCATTTGGTTGTGGTGAATGATTTTTTGAAAGTATTGTTGAAAACAATTTGCTAATATTTTGTTGAGGATATTTGCATCTATGTTTCTAAGAGATATAGTTTTTTGTTTGTTTGTTTGTTTGTTTGTTTGTTTTTGTAGTGTCGTGTGGTTTTGGTATCAGGGTAATGCTGGACTCACAGAATGAGTTTGGAAGCTTTCCTTCCTCTTATTTTTTGGAATAGTTTGAGAAGAATAGGTTTTAACTTATTTAAGTGTTTCATAATTTTTACCTGTGAAGCTGTCTGGTCTTGGACTTTTCTTTGTTGGGAGTTTTTTAACTACTAATTCAATTTCATTGCTAGTAATTTTTATTTTAAAATTTTCTGTTTCTTCCAGATTCAGTTTTGGGAGATTTTATATTTCTAGAAATTTATTCTTCTAGGTTGTCCATTTATTTGGCATATAATTTTTCATAATTTAATGACTTAATCTTGTTGGTTGTTATTTCTCCTCTTTCGTTTCTGATTTTATTTATTTGAGTCTTTCTTTTATCAGTCTGGCTAAAGATTTATTAATTTTGTTGATCTTTTCAAAGAACCAGCTACTGGTTTCATTGATCTGTTACATTGTTTTTTATTCTCTGCACCCTTTATTTCTTCTCTTAAATTGTCAAAAGACACTTTTACTCTCTATTTCGTTTATTTCCTTTTTTCAGCTGGCTTGGAGATTTGTTTGCTCTCCTTTTTCTAGGTCCTTCAGGTGTAAGGTTAGGTTATTTGAGATTTTTCTTCCTTCTTGAGTTAGGCCTGTATTTCTATAATTTTTCCTCCTGGAACAACTTTTGCTCCATCCAGAGATTTTGGGCTATTGTGTTTTCATTTGTCTCCATGTATCTTTTTAATTTATTCTTTGATTTCTTGGTTGACCTATTTATTGTTAAGTAACATGTTATTTAGCCTTTGTGTGTTTGTGTTCTTTCCAGAATTTTATTTTTTTGTGATTGATTTCTAGTTTTATACTGTTGTGGTTGGAAAAGATGCATGATATGATGTCTTTTTAAATTTTAGGACTTGTTTTGTGGTCTAGCATGTGATTTATTCTGGGGAATGTTCCATGTGGATTTGAAAAGAATGTATGTTCTGATGTAATGTTCTGAATGTATCTGTTACATCCATCTGGTTCAATGTGTCATTCAAAGCCACTGTTTACTTGTTGATTTTCTGTCTGGATGATCTATCCATTGATATATGTGGGATGTTAAAGTCCCCTACTATTATTGTATTACTGTAAATTTCTTTCCTTATGTCTGTTACTTTATGTATTTAGGTGCTCCCTATGCTGGTTGCATAAGTATTTAAAATTATGACTTCCTCTTGTTGGATTGTTTTATCATTATGTAGTGTCCTTCCTTGTCTCTTGTTATAGTCTTTGTTTTAAAGTCTATTTTGTCCAGTATGAGTATTGCTACTCCAATTTCCATGATAAATGTTTTCCCATTCCTTCCCTTTCAGTCTGTATGTATCTTTAGGTCTGAAATGAGTCTCTTGTAGGCAGCATATAGATGGGCCTTGCTTTTTTATCCATTCGGTTATTCTGTGTTTTTTGTTGGAGCATTTAGTCTATTTACATTCAAAGTAATTATGATAGGTATGTTTATTACCATTTGTTACTTATTTTACAGTTGTTTTTGTATTTCTTTTCCATTCCTTTTTTCTCTTGTTCTCTTTCCTTGTGGTTTGATGGATTTCTTTAGTGATATACTTGAATTTTTTTCACTTTATTTTTACAATCTGTTAGTTTTTTGATTTGTGGTTACCATTAAGTTCATGTATCACATCTTATGCATCCAGCAGTTTATATTAGGTTGATGATTGCTTAAGTTTAAACCCATTTTTAAAACATTAAATTTTTACTCCCCCCATGTTTTATGTATATGAAGTTATTCTTCACATCCTTTTGTGAATGACTTGGGTGATTTTTTTATAGATATAAGTGATTTACTGCTTTTGTGCTTTAACCTGTGTACTGCTTTTATAAGTGATTAATCTACTATTGTTATGTTTATATTTGGTTGTGAAATTTTTTCCTTTCCTAATTTTCTTACCCCTGACTATGGCCTTTTCTTTCCACTCAAAGAATTTCCCTTAATGTTTCATATAAAGTTGGTTTAGTGGTGATACATTCCTTTAACTTTTGTTTTTCTGGGAAACTCTATGTCTTCTTCTATTCTGAATGATAGTCTTTCCGGATACAGTAGTCTTGGTTGCAAGTGTTTTCCTTTCAGCACTTCGAATATATCGTTTCACTCCCTTCTTTCCTGCTGAAAGCTCAGCTGATAGCCTTAAGGGCTTTCCTTTGTATTTAACTTTGTTTTCTTTTCCCTTCCTGCTTTTAAAATTCTCTATCACTGCTTTTTGCCATTTTAGTAATTATGTTTTGATGTGAATCTCCTTGGGTTGATTTTGTTGGGGGTTCCCTATGCCTCCTACATCTGGATTTCTGTTTTCTTCCCCAACCCTGGGAAATTTTTAGGTATTATCTCTTCGAATCAATTTTCTGTCCCCTTTTCTCTCTTTTCTCTTGGGCTCCCTCTAATGTAAATGTTATTACACTTGATGGTGTTGCTGAGTTCTCTTAACCTATTCTCAATTTTTATTTTTTCTTTTTCCTGTTCAGCTTGGTTGTTTTCCATTACTCTGCCTTCCAACCTCCTGATTCATTCTTCTGATTCTTCTAGTCTACTATTTATTCCCTCCAATATATTTTTAATTTCAGTTATTTAGTTTTTCATCTCTAGTTGATTCTTTTTTTTTATTTTCTCTGTTGAAGGTCTCACTGAGATCCACCACTCTTTTCTCAAGTCCTGTAAATATCTTTATGACCATTACTTCGAATTCTCTATCAGACATGTTGCTTGTCTCTATTTCACTTAGCTCTTTTGCTGTGATTTTGTTCTATTCTTTCATTTATGACATATTCCTCTCTTGTCTAACTCTCTTTTTCTATGTATTAGGAAAGTCCACTGTGTCTCTTGATCTTGAAAGTAATGGCCTTATGAAGAAGAGGTCCTGTAGTACCCTACAATACAGTGTCTTCTGTCCTTTAGAGGCATGCTCTTCAAGGGTGTCTGTCATGTGTGTTTTGTGTACCCTGCTGTTGTGGTTGAGTAACGTTTGCCTTCAGTACAGTCTGTTTCAGTAGTCCTTTTTGTCTATTGTGGGCAGTGTTTGGTCCCTGTGTTGTTACAGGGCCAGTCTGGGGCCACTTTTGGCTTGTTGTTGGGTCAGACCATATACCTGCCCTTGGGCTGTTTGCTGTAACTGTGGTTACACCAAACTGTGGTATGCTTTCCCTACATTGTTCCCTTAGAGTCTTTTGTTGGAGGGTATAGCCTGCAGTCAGGGCAAGTGTCTGCCTCCAGTGTCTTTTGGGGTTACAGTGACTCTAAACTATAGTTATCTCTCTTTGTGATGCTCCCCTGTGAGGTTCAGTGAGCAGGGTCAGCAGTCATCTCAAATGTCCATCCCCAGCCCACTGCTGGAGCTGCAGTCACACTAGTGTCTACAGTTATCTTTTCCTCTCCCCAGGGCAAGAGTCACCTTGGAGTGATTCTGGCCACTGTTTGGAATTCTTGCACTATCAGGTGCCACTTTAGATGGACTCTTGCTGAGTGGGTTGGGTTGGGTGGGGTGGGTCTGCAGGAGAATGGGGGCAAGGTACATGGTGTCAGCGTGCTAGGTAGTAAGTGTTTGTTCTGGTTCCCACAGGTGTCTGGGTGCCTAGGCCAGGGTGGGACAGGGTAAAAAAATGGCACCCATCAGCTCTTTTATTCTTGGAGAAGTGTCCTAAAGATTTATGCCCCTCCACTGCAGTTTCTGAGATTAGCAAATAAACTTCCTTTCCACTTACCCCAGGTGCTTTTTAAATTGCTGCTTCTATGTTGTATTTTGGAAGGGTTGTTTGTTATGTTGTCTTTTAAGGGCAGGGACTGTTCTTGGTAGCCCTTTGGCTCTTCTAGAGTCAAGCCCACTGATTTTTAAAATTCTGGGTGTTAAGCCCCACTGACTATAAAAACTCTCAAAGTTAACCCCCTCTGGTTTTCAGAGCTGACCATTATGGGGACTTGTCTTCCCAGTGCAGGTCCCTCATGTCTGGGGTGCCTGGTGTAGGGTCTGTTCTTCTCCGTTTTCCATGCTTGTGGTGATTCTCCTTTTTGTGGTTAGTCTCACAAGTTAATTTGGTTATCCACCACATCCCTGCCCTTACTACTGTTTTTTGGTGTGGCTTCCTCTCTATGATTAACTGTAGAGAGTCTATTCTATTTGTCTTTGGTTCATTTTCTGGGTTAGTTACAGTGATGTGCATATTGCCTAGGTGTATCCACAGGATGAGGTAAGATTGGGATCCTCCTATTCCACCATCTTCTCACGCTCCTATCTGTTAGGATTTCAGTCTTTTAAAAATTTATTGAGACTTGTTTTGTAGCCTACTGTGATCAGTCCTGGAGAACGTTCCATGTATACTTCAAAAGAATGTGTATTCTGCTGGTTTTTAAAGAATATTCTGCATTGTATATCTGTTAATATACCTGGTCTAATGTGTTGTTCAGAGCCACTGTTCCTTTATTGATTTTCTGTTTGGATGATCTATTAATTGATGTAAGTGGGGTATTAAAGTCTCCTGCTATTATTGTATTACTGCTAATTTCTCCTACTATGTCTGTTAACACTTTATATATTTAGGTGTTTCTATGTTGTGTAGAGGCAATTGTTACATTGATCTTGGTAGATTGATCCCTTTATTATTACATAATGCCCTTCTTTGTTTTCTTTTGTTTTAAAACATACTTTGTCTTATATGAATATTGTTACCTCAGTTCTTTTTTTTTTCCATTTCTGCTTGCATGGAATATTTTTTGTTTGGAGCATTTAGTTTATTTACATTTAAAGTAATTATTGATAGGTGTGTACTAATTGTCATTTTGTTAATTGTTTTCTGGTTGTTTTTATAGTTCTTTTATGTTTTCTTCTCTTGTTCTCTTCCCCATGATTGATGACTTTCTTAGTGTTATGCATGGATTCCTTTTTCTTTACTTTTTATGTACCTGTTATAGATTTTTGATTCTGGTTACCATGAGGTTCATTTATAACATCCTATACATATAGCACTCCATTTTAAGTTCATGAGGTAAGATTGGGATCCTCCAATGTGCTCAAACTTCATTTAAGTTTGAGCACATTGTAAAAGTACTGTATTTTTACCTCCTCCCCCCATGTTTTATATATTTGATGTCATGTTTTCCATCTCTTCATTTTGTGAATCCTGAGCTTATTGTAGATAGAGTTGATTTTACTACTTTTGTCTTTTAATCTTCATATTAGTTTCACAAGTGACCGATCTACTACCTTCACTATATGTTTGTTTTTACCAGTGAAGTGGTTTTTTTTTTCATAATTTTCTTACTTCTGGGTATGTCTTCTTCTTTTGCACTTAAAAAAGTCCCTTTAACATTTCTTAAAAAGCTTACTTCATAGTGATGAACTCCTTTAACTTTTGTTTGTCTAGGAAACTCTTTATCTCTCTTTCAATTCTGAATGATAAACTTGCTGGGTAGAGTATTCTTGGAATTAGGTTATTGTTTTTTTCTTTTGACAGTTTGAGTATATAATGCTACTACCTTCTGGTCTGGAAAGTTCCTTGTTGAAAAATAAGCTGATAGTCTTTTGGCTGTTCCTTTCTACATAACTATTGGCTTTTCTCTTGCTGCTTTTAATATTCTCTGTTTGTAATTTTTTACATTTTAATTAGTATGTGTATTGGTGTGGGCCTCTTTGGATTCATCTTGTTTGGGGTTTTCTATGCTTCCTGGACCTGGATGTCTTTTTCCCTCCTGAGGTTAGGGAAGTTTTCAGGACTTATTTCTTCAAATAAGTTTTCTTCCCCTTCCTCTATCTTTTTTCCTTCTGAGAACTCTGTAATGCAAATATTAGTATTCTTTTTGTTCCAGAAGTCCCTTAGCCTATCTTCACTTCTAGAAATTCTTTTTTCTTTTTGCTGTCCAGCTTGATTTCCATTACGCTGTCTTCCAGATCATTGATCTGTTCTTCTGCATCACTTAATCTGTTGTTGATTTTCTCTAGTGTATTTTTCATTTCAGTTACTGTGTTTTTCAGCTCTGATTGGTTCTTTCTTATACTTTCTATCTCTTTGTTGAAGATCTCATTGTTTCATCCACTCTTTTTCCAAGTTCAGTGAGTGTCTTTATAACCATTACTTTAAACTCTTTGTCAAGCAGATTGCTTATCTCCATTTTGTTTGGTTCTTTTTCTGAAGTTTTGTTTTATTTTATTTGGTATATGTTCCTCTGTCTCCTCATTTTGTGTGACTCTTCTATATTTGTTTCTATGTATTAGGCAGGTTCAGCTACATCTGATTTTGAAGGTAGTGGCCTAATGTAGACGGTCTTTTGTGGGGCTCAGAGGTACAATCCCCCTGATCACCAGAACGAGGCAATCCAGGGGTATGCCCTGTGGGGGCTGTATGTACCTTCCTGTTGTGACTGGCTATTACTGTTGTGGGTGTGTTGGTGATGGACTGGCCCTAGCCCAGCTGGCTGTAATGCCCACTGTCTAATGGCACACTGATGGGTAGGGCTACTCACCAGCATGGCTGGCTGAGAGTTCCGGCTACACCAAATACTCTAATTAAAGAACAAAGATTTCAAATTGGATAAGAAATTAGAAATCCACATCAATGTCAATTAAATCTTTTTTTCTGAAATGCAAATTATACATATTTCCTTTAAATGTTGTAAAATGTTCAGTGTTAGTATTCTCTCTCATTGAAATTGATTGCAAAGATACATCAGTTAATGAAATGAGATTTTGCATTATTTTTAGCTTTGAAAATGTCTTTTCACACAGATAGGTCCTCCCAAGGACTGATATCAATTTGTTAGCATGTTATTTTAATTGAGCATATATGTCCATTTGGAAGACATTTATAGATTCTATTAGGTTAGTCCTTTGATATGTGTCTTTTAGCCTGTCATTACTTTATAGTTTTTTTTTAGCAGGTATTAACAGAGAAATCTGTTTATTTTCTTTTGTTTTTGTTTTAAATCCTCAACAAATACAAAATCATAAGCAACAATATTACCCTAGTAATCTTAATTAAGATTCTATGACCCAAAGCTGTGAATGCACAGATATTCTACTAATAGTTACATAAAGCCATGACTTTGAAGGGCACACCAAAACAAGACAACATAACAAGAGCAAAATCTAAAGCATTCACAGAAAACATTTGTCAGTCATTTCCACTTATTTCTTTGTATGGTAAGAAAATTAATGAAATAAATTGAGGGCAGTGACCATTTCCTTCTATTTCACTCTCTCTATTTTTCATTTCAGTCCTCCAAGAGCCTTGCTTTACTCAAGACCTTAAAAAGTAGATGAGGTTAGAAGTCATCACTGATGATTATCTCATCTTGCTAATATTGATTACCTCTCTGTTGGTAGTAATCCTATGAATTGGTTACTAAGAGTAATTCAAATTTGTCCTCAAATTATTATCTTCAGATAGGTGGAGAAAAAGCTGGCCTTGGTCCTCTCATTCTGTTTGAAATTCAATAGGAACAGGAAAAAGTAGATTAGCTTTTTCACCTACCCAACAGGCTTTTCTTTTGTGCTGAGTTAGAGGTGGCTCAGAGAATCCATTACATTATAGATTAATCACATTCAATTGAAGGTTTGATAGAAGCTCTTCAGTTGCTTCTGTTAAAACTCAGTGAAATGAATTTTTCGTTTTTATTCAGTGAATGTTGAAATAGGAAAATTTTCTTTATACTTGCATCAAGGTCTAAGAAACGCTGCTGGAATCATAATTTGAACTTGGAAATATATCTGCTGCAAATTTGGATGAAAATGGAGTTCTCACTTCTTGTTTTAACTTTGCTAGCTTAGGAAATATATAAAGCATTTCAGGTGTAACTAAGAATTTTTGTTCTCTAATAACTTACATTGTCATTTATCTAGGTGGCCAATTATTACTGACAGCACTTGTTAGTTGGACTCTTGTATTAAATGCAATATGGGGTGCCTGGGTAGTGCAGCTGGTTAAGCATCCTCTTGGTTTCAGCTCAGGTCATGATCTCAGGGTTGTGAGAGTGACCCCAGCCTCAGGCTCCATGCTGAGCATGGAGTCTGCTTGAAATTCTCTCCCCTCTCTTTGTCCCTCCCACTCATGCATGTGGGCATTCTCTCTCTCTCTCTAAAATAAATCTTTAAAACTATATATATCTTTAAATGTAATAATGCTATTCTGGGATACCTGGGTGGCTCAGTTAGTGAAATGTCTCCCTTAGGCTTGGGTCATGATCCCAGGGTCCTGGGATCAAGCCCTGCGTTGGGCTCTCTGCTCAGCGGGGAGCTTGCTTCTCCCTCTCCTTCTGCCTGCTGCTCCCCCTGCTTGCGCATGCTCTCACTCTCATTCTCTTTCTGTAAAATAAATAAATAAAATCTTTAAAGAAAATACTATTCTTACTTTAACTTAACTCTTGTATTTAATTTTTATTTACAACATGATTTACTGAATGACTCTATAAAACATTCTCACACATTATTTGTGATATTTATTTTTCATAGTTCTATAGCCCTTTGGACTACATTATCTCTTCCTTTGTTCTCCTGATTCCAGGACCTTTCTTTTCAGCCTGCATTAACTCCTGGTTTGGGGCTTCCTATTAAGGAATTTTGAAACCAAAATTGATTACAGAGCATTAGTCTTGTTCAAAATATTATGTCACTGATTTTCACTACATTGTCACCTTAAATACTGTTGTAAGAGCAAAGAGTTATTTAGAAATTGATGACATAACTCTTCATGCATCTTTTATTAGAATTAAAATTAATTTTAGCTTCTTTGATCCTCAGCTTCCACATTTTTAGTATGGGGATTTTGATACCTATTTTAAAGTCCTTATGAGAAATGAGTGGATAGTGATTGTTTTTGTAAGCCTTTACTATATTTAACTTCTGGTATCTTAAACCTTTTATAATTTTTGCATAATGTATCCCGTTTATCATGGAACATCTCAAAGAATTTGTTGTTCATGTATCATTTCACTTTCATCATGCCCTAGGGAAATGTAATAGTATAGTTTTCTGAATCACATGTGTATGAACTTAAAGTATCCTTTAAATATATGTATGTGTGTGTATCTAAATATAGCATGTTGTACATATATTTAAAACAGTCCTTCCTCTACTGTTTTATTATATCTATAAATATGTTGCCTTTTCACTAATTAAACATTTTAGTGAGAAAATTAGGGAGGAAAATGAAAAGAATATCAGCCACCATTCCTTGAGGCATATCATTCCCAGACCGTAGAGTAAGAACAAAACAGTTTGTGGAACACTGCAGCCTAAAACCAACCATTAGCAAACCAATGCCTTTCAAATTTAAAGGGTCACTTTGTGGGAAGAGAGAGACCACTACATTCTGATGTTTCCAAGGATCTCAAGAGCAACACCCCATGAAGCAATGTTTTCTTTGGTGGCATCTTGTTAACTCATGAACCACTAAGTTTTGGCTTAAAAATGTGGTTGAAAATTTAAGCAGAAAACTGTAAATGAATAGCTTAGTGTTTTAAAACCATATATTTAACCAAATGAAGTTGTGGCCCCATGATGTTTCTCTTAAATGCCCAAAGTTTAAAGAGCAGAAAGTGGGATCACTTTTAGGCATTTCTTGCAAGTGTGTAGAGGCTTCTTTCCTCTTATTTTGTGCCCCAAATATTATGTCCATAGCTTAGTAAAGAAGTTACCTTTTATATTTGCCACATTTGAATGTAAAGACTATAGTGGTTGTTTTAATAACTCAGGAGTATTCACATGTTTCCACTCTGGAGCTATTCTAAAGAGAAACCACAATTCCAGAAATAAGCAGAGCAAACAAAACAAAATAAACTAAGGTGGTGATGTCTTTTAGATTGCAGGTAGTAAGGTTACTGGTAAAACATTGTTTAGTTCTGCAAATATATTTTCCCCTGCTTTTAAAATGTAAATATAATTAGATATTTCTGCTCACTTTTATTTTGGTACCTTTTGAATGTCAATGGCAGGTCAGAAAGGAATATTAAATGTGGAGACCTAGAGTGCTAGAAGACCATTTCTTCCTGTCTCATGCTTTGGCCTCAGGAATGGCTCAATCTGTTGGCTTATCCTCCTGTTCTTCCTTTGGAATCTTCCTTTGGTAGAAATCATTTCTTTCATTTCTTTTCATTTGTGTTTCTTCCTTTCTCATTTCTTATCCTTTCTGAACACCAAGACTCTAGAGCTTCTTGCTATTATCATCTTTCTGAAGACTAATAATGAATGAGTCATTTATTTTTTTATTTATTCAGTAAATATCTAAAGATCATCCACTATGAATATGGTCACAGAATATGGTCATACATTCACAGTCATAAAAAGAAATGAAAGATGCAATCTAGAACTTGCAATCTAATGAGAAAATACTAATAGACACATTGAAAAAGTTATATCATAATGCAAATACATGGGCTAGTTGAGAGAGTGGTGGCCAATGGAAATCATATTGCCCAGCAGAACGAACTTGGGCGCAGTCAGTCTGGCAGGCGCAGAAACCAAAGTGTCTGTAAAGTTAGGTCCATATTTTATAAGGAATCATATGTTTGTAGGGAACAAAAATCTTCTTAAGGTACCTTAAAAAGGGGAGTGGAGATGTAGAGCAACATAGCAAAACTGGAATGTCAGAGGCAGCCCCCTCTTCCTTTGACTCAGTCTACATCCCTCTTTCTGTGTGATCTCCCTTGCCTGTCTGTTCTGTTATAGAAGCTTCCTCCACAAGATTCTTAGTTTCTGTTTTTCCTTAACCTCAGCTTAGATGTACCTTATTTGCCAAGAAGCCAACTCCAGTTCCAATAATGGACAGGTGCCCAACATAGACTCATGAGTTGTAATGATAGCAGTCTGTGCTTTTGTGTTACTCTTTCCAGAAGCATTCCAGATATAAGAATAGAGAAGCAAAATAGTAAATTATATCTAGGATTGGCTAGAATAGAATGAATGGGGTGAAAGGAAATAGAAACTAGGATGTTACAAATATCCAAAGAAAAGAGATTAGCTAATGGAATCAAAACTGTATTAGGGAGCTCAAAAGGATAAAAACATTAGGAAAAAAGAGAAACTCTAAGAATCCAGATTGGAGTTTTTGGATCAATTTTCCATTTACACTAAAGTTTCCTTTAAATTAGCTCACACAAGCTATGTTTTGTTGCTGAAAAAAGTTACTACATGTAGTAAGTTGATGTGTAAAAAATATTTCCCAGGGAAACCATCTGTGTTTGAGGCAGTGGGTTAGAGTGAAAGCCAAGAAGTATTATGATGGCTATTGTAGTGTTTGTATAGGAGTATGTGGATTTATTTTAAGTTAATGCAGTGTGGGAGGAAACAGTATCCAGTTGGCATGGAGGTGAGTAAGGCTGAAGGGACTATTCTGAGAGGCAATTATCCATTTTATCTGGCTGTTGGTTTAAGAATGGTGAGCTAAGTAACAAACTGGATACAGAGGAAACATACCTCAACATAAAATAGGCCATATATGACAAACCCACAACTAGCATTATACTCAATGAAGAAAAGCCAAAAGCTTTTGCTCTAATGTCAGGAACAAGACAAGGATGCCCACTCTTGCCACTTTTATTCAACAAAGTACTGGAATCAGACGAGAAAAGGTAAAACTGTTGCTATTTGCAGATGATATAATACTATATATAAAAGCCCTGAAGACTCTACCAAATAACTATTTGAATAATAAATGAATTTGGTAAAACTGCAGGATATAAAATTAATATGTAGAAATCTGTTGTATTCATAGACACTAATAATGAACCAGTAGAAAAAAATTAAGAAGAAAATTCCATTTATAATTGAATCTAAAAGAATAAAAGAGCTTGAAATGAATTTAACCAAGCAGGTGAAAAACCCGTACTCTGAAACCATAAGACACTGATGATTGAACATGATACAAATAAATGGAAAGATACTCTGTGTTCATGCATTAGAATAATTAATATTGTTAAAATGTCCATACTACTCAAAGCAATCTACAGATTCAGTGCAGTTCCATGAATATCATTTTTCATGGAACTAGAACAAATAATTCTGAAGTTTGTATGGAACCACAAAAGACCTCAAATAGCCAAACCAGTCGTGAGAAAGAAAAACGCCAGTCGTGAGAAAGAAAAACGAAGCTGGAGGTATCACACTCCCAGATTTCAAACTATACTACAAAGCGATAGTAATCCAAATGGGATGATATCCCATTTTGTATTGGCACAAAAATAGACACAGGTATCAGTGTAATAGAATAGAGAGTCCAGAAATAAACCTACTTTTTTAATAGTCGATTAACTTACAACAAAGGAGGCAAAAATATACAATGGGGAAAAGACAGTTCTTTTCAATAAATAAAAGTAGGTGTCCAGTTTTGGATGACTACATGCAGAAGAACGAAACTGGACCACTTTCTTATAGCCTTACAGAAATGAACACAAAATGGATTAAGGGCCTAAATGTAAGATATGAAACCATTAAACTTATTAAAGAAAATAAAGGTGGTAAACTCTTGGATATTGGTCCAGCAATATATTTTTTTTTTGCATCTGTCTTCTCAGACAAGGACAACAAAAGCAAAAATAAATAATTGGAACTCCCTCAAATTAAAAAGCTTTTTCAGAGAGAAAGAAACTATCAACAAAATGAAAAGGCAACCTACTGAATTGGAGGACATATTTACAAATGATACATATAATAAAGGGTTAATATCCAAAATGTATAAAAAAAACTTCTACAACTGAACACCCAAAAAACCCATATAATCCAATTGAAAGATGGGCAAAGAAACTGGATAGACCTTTTTTCAAATGAAGACATACAGATGGCCATCAAGTATTATAAAGATGCTCAGCATCACTAATCATTAGGAAAATTCAAGTCCAAACCACAGTGAGATATCACCTAACACCTGTCAGAATGGCTAGTATCAAAAAGACAAATAATAAGTGTTGGCAAGGATGTGGAGAAAAAGGGAACCCTCATGCACTAGTAGTGGGAATGTAAATAGGTGCATACATTATGGAAAATAGTATGGAGGTTCTCAAAAAATTAAAAATAGAAATATGACATGATCCAGCATTTCCAGTTCTGGGTATTTACCCAAAGAAAACAAAATGCTAATTCACACAAAACATAAAAAAGACACATACATCCCTATTGTTCATCACAGCATTATTACAATAGCCAAGAAACGGTAACAACCCAAATATCCACTGATATAAGAATGGATAAAGAAGATGTGGTATATATATGTACAATGGAATATGATTAAGCCATAAAAAATGAATCAAATTTTGCCATTCGTGACATGGATGGACATAAATGGTATTATGCTAAGTGAAATAAGTGAGAGAAATCCTATATGATTTCATATTTAAATAGAATCTAAGAAGACAAAACAGAAACAGACTTGTGAATACAGAGAAAAAATGGTGGTTGAGAGGGGAGATGGGGTGGAGGGATGAGCAAAATTAGAGAATGGGATTAAGAGGTAAAAACTTCCAGTTCTAAAATAAATAAGACACAGAGAGGTAAATTACAGCATAGGAAATATATCCAATAATAATATAATAGAATCATATGGTGACAGACGGTAACTACACTTAATCATGATGAACAAGCATAATGTATAGACTTGTCAAATCACTATGTTGTATACCTGAAACTAATAAAATATTGTATGTGAACTATAATTCAGTAAAAACACACACACACACACAAATAAGGAGTCTATATAGATGTAAGAATGTCAATTCTGAGCATAAATTTCTACAGGCTTTTTTTTTTTTTTTTCAGTTTATTCCCTAGTAAAGTAGGAGCATGGTCATTTTGAGCAAGCATCAGTAGCCCTTTCTTGGGTATGAGCTCTCTTTCCACCCTCCCACCTCCAAAGTTTATACTTAATTCCCATAGGTTTTCTGTGTGTCTGATCAGGAGTGCTAGGACACAGGACTTGAACTGCAAGACCCAAGTACCAGGAAAGCTACTTGTGGTTTCAGGCTACTTGTGCTAAGGCATGCTTTCCAGAAAAAGATGAGTGAGGAGTTTATATGGGCAGAGGACATAGAATTCTTGAATATTGGGGATCTGTCAGCTGAGTATATTAACACTGCAGGGATTATTATTTGTCTTCTAGTCACTTGCCTACATTTTGTGCCATGAAGGTGAGCTAATATCTTTGAAAGATTCAAAAACTAAATTTCAAAGGTGAACTAGAAAATAATTAAATTAAATGATCTCATACCTGTCTTCATATATCTGGCATAAGCTTCCAAGATTCCCTTCATATCTGACTGTGAATTTTGAGTTAAGTTCAGAAATAGTATCCCAAAATATATTTGTCCCTAACATTCTTCATTCCTTTTTATTAAGATAAATATTTACCTTAAATAAAATTAGTGTTTTTAAAGTATACAATTCAGTGGCATTTAGGATATTTATAGTCTTATTCAGTCGTCATCTCTGTATAGTTCCAAAACATTTTCTTTACCCCAAAAAGGAAACTTCATACCAATAAGCACTTAATGGCTTTTTGCATTCACACTATTTCTACCCTCCTAGAGGTACTCCCATTTCCTACCCATCTGTGGAAATTTAAACCACATTATGTTGGAACTCTAAACTCAGAAAAAGGAAATGAAGCAGAAATGAGGCCAGGGCTAAGACAAGGAGCTGGGATTGTTCCCAGGTGGACTAAATGCCATGTTTTGCCTACAGCTGGAATTTCTCCTGGAAGACCTATATATGGGCAATAGGCACTGGGCCGTTCTTGTTTTTTTTAATTTTTGTTAAACATGGTAATGATTTTACATTAACGCACCATACAGAATATAGTATAAGTGCTGGTTATTTTATTTTATTTTATTTTATTTTATTTTATTTTATTTTTTAAAAGATTTTATTTATTTATTTGTTTGAGAGAGAGAGAGAGAGAGATAATGAGAGGGGAGAAGGTCAGAGGGAGAAGCAGACTCCCCGTGGAGCTGGGAGCCCGATGTGGGACTCGATCCCGGGACTCCGGGATCATGACCTGAGCTGAAGGCAATCGCTTAACAACTGAGCCACCCAGGCGCCCAAGTGCTGGTTATTTTAAATACAATTTTTAAAAGATTTTATTTATCTATGTTTTAAAATATTAACACATTTTATTATATAATTTTTAAAAATAACTTTTGTTAATATTACTACCAATTTTATCAGAAAAATCTTTGAGTACTGGGAAGTTGTCAGGCTCACAGTTGCAGATACAAGTTTTCCAATATTCTAATTTTGTCTGAAAACTTAACTTTTATCATTGGCAACAAATACTGACACTGTTTTCCCTGAAGTGACAAGATCATTTTGTTTATTTTTTAATTCAATTAATATATAGTGTATTATTAGTTTCAGAGATAGAGTTCAGTGATTCATCAGTCTTATATAAGACCCAGTGCTCATTACATCATGTGCCCTCCTTAATGTCCATGACCCACATACCACATTCTCCCACCCCTTTCCCCTCCAACAACCCTCAGTTGTTTTCCTATGATTAAGAATCTCTTATGGTTTGTCTCCCTCTCTGATTTTTGTCTTGTTTTATTTTTTCCTCCCTTCCCCTATGATCCTCTGTTTTATTTCTTAAATTCTACATGAGTGAGATCATCTGATAATTGTCTTTCTGTGATTGACTTATTTTGCTTAGCATAATACCCTCTATTTCCATCCATGTCATTGCAAATGGCAAGATTTCATTTTTTATGTTTGAGTAGTATTCTATTGTATATATGTATTCCATTGTGTGTATATATATATGTAAATATATATATCATTGTGTGTGTATATGTATATACAAAAGTATATATATATATATATATATATATATATATATATACTTTGTGTGTGTGTGTATTTGTTCATCTGTTGATAGACATCTGGGCTCTTTCCATAGTTTGACTATTGTCAACATTGCTGCTATAAACATTGGGATGCAAATGCCCCTTTGGATCACCGCATTTCTGTCTTTGGGGGAAATACCCAGTAGCGCAATTGCTGGGTTGTAGGGTAGCTCTATCTTCAATTTTTTGAGGAACCTTCATACTGGTTTCCAGAGTGGCTGCACCAGCTTCCATTTCCACCAACAGTGTAAGAGGGTTCCCCTTTCCTCACATCCTCACCAGCATGAGTCATTTCCTCACTTATTAATTTTACCCATTCTGACTGGTGTGAGGTGGAATCTCATTAGGGTTTTGATACGTATTTCCCTGATGCCAGGTGATGTTGAGCACTTTTTCATGGGTCTGTTGGCCATTTGGCTATCTTCTTTGGAGAAATGTCTGTTCATGTCTTCTGCCCATTTCTTGATTGGATTATTTGTTCTTTGGGTGTTAAGTTTGATAAGTTCTCTATAAATTTTAGATACTAGCCTTTTATCTGATATGTCATTTGCAAATATCTTCTCCCATTCTGTTGGATGTCTTTTGGTTTTGTTACCTGTTTCCTCTGCTGTGGAAAAGCTTTTTATCTTGATGAAGTCCCAATAGTTCATTTTTGCCTTTGTTTCCCTCGCCTTTGGTGATGTGTCTAGCAGGAAGTTGCTACAGCCAAAGTCATAGAGGTTGCTGCCTGTGGTCTCCTCTAGGATTTTGCTGGATTCCTGTCTCAAATTTAGGTCTTTTATCCATTTTGAGTTTATCTTTGTGTTTAGTATAAGAAAATGGTCCAATGGTTCACTCTTCTGCATGTGGCTGTCCAATTTTCCCAGTGCCATTTGTTGAAGAGACTGTGTTTTTCCCGTTGGACATTCTTTCCTGCTTTGTCAAAGATTAGTTGACCATTGAGTTGAGGGTCCTTTTATGGGTTCTCCATTCTGTTCCATTGATCTGTGTGTCTGTTTTGGGGCCAGTACCATACTGTCTTGATGATTACATTGATATGCTGTCTGCAAGAAACTCATTTACGACTCAAAGACACGTTCAGATTAAAAGTGAGGGAGTAGAAACCATTTATTATGCTAACGGACATCAAAGCAATCCTTATATCAGACAAATTAGATTTTAAACCAAAGACTATAATAAGAGATGAGAAAGAACACTGTATCATAATCGAAGGATCTATCCAACAAGAAGATCTAACAGTTGTACAGATTTATACCCCTAACATGGGAGCAACTAATTATGTAAACCAATTAATAACAAAACTAAACACATTGAGAATAATACAATAATAGTAGGGGACTTTAATACCCTACTCACTACGGCGAACAAGTCATCTAAGCAGAAGATCAACAAGGAGATAAGGGCTTTGAATGACATACTGGACTAGATGGATTTCACAGAAATATTCAGAGCATTCCACCCCAAAGCAACAGAGTACTCATTCTTCTCGTGCACATGGAACATTCTCCAGCATAGATCACCTACTGGGTCACAAATCAAGTCTCAACCAGTATCAAAAGATTATGATCATTTCCTGAATATTTTCAGACTACAATACTTTGAAACTTTAACTCCATCACAAGAGGAAATTTGGAAAGAACTCAAATACATGGAGGATAAAAAGCATCCTACTGAAAAATGAATGGGTCAACCAGGAAATTAAAGAAGAATTCAAAGAATTCATGGAAACAAATGAAAATAAAAAGCGTAGTTTTCAAAACCTTTGGGATGCAGCAAAGGTGGTCCTAAGAGGGAAGTACATAGCAATACAAGCCTTTTTCAAGAAAGAAGAAAAATCAAATACACAAGTTAACCTTACACCAAAGGAGCTGGAAAAATAACAGCAAATAAAGCCTAAGCCCAGCAGAAGAGAATTAGTAAAGATTAGAGCAGAAATCAATGAACTAGAAACCAAAAGAACAGTAGAACAGGTCAATGAAACTAGGAACTGATTCTTTGAAAGAATTAATAAGATCAGTAAACCCCTGGCCAGACTTATCAAAAAGAAAAGAGAAAGGACCCAAATAAATAAAATCATGAATGAAAGAGGAGAGATCATAGCTGATACCAAAGAAATACAGTTATAAAAACATTATAAGCAACTATATGCTAACAAATTAGGCAATCCAGAAGAAATTGATGCGTTCCTAGAGACATATAAACTACCAAAACTGAAACAGAAAGAATAAAAAACCTAACAGACCAATAGTCAGGAAGGAAATTGAACAGTAATCAAAAACCCCCCAACAAACAAGAGTCCAGAGCCAGATAGCTTTCCAGGGTAATTCTACCAAACACCTAAAGAAGAATTCATATCTATTCTTCTGAAGATATTTTAAAAAATAGAAATGTAAGGAAAACTTCCAAACTCTTCCTATGAGGCCATCATTACCTTGATCCCAAAACCAGACAAAGACCCCACCAAAAAGGAGAATTACAGACCAATATCTCTGATGGACATGGAGGCAAAAATTCTCACCAAAATACTAGCCAATAGGATGCAAATTATTCACCACGACCAAGTAGAATTTATTCTTGGGCTGCAGGGTGGTTCAACAATTGCAGATCAGTTAATGTGATCTACTACATTAATAAAATAAAGGACAGGAACCATATGATCCCCTCAATAGATGCAGAAAAAGCATTTGACAAAGTATACAGCATCCTTTCTTGATTAAAACTCTTCACAGTGTAGGGATAGAGGATACATACCTCAATACCATAAAAGCCATCTATGAAAAGCCCACAATGGGGGGTGCCTGGGTGGCTCAGTCAGTTAAGTGTCTGCGTTCAGCTCAGATCATGATCACAGGGTCCTGGGATCCAGCTCGCATCAGGCTGCCTGCTCAGCAGGGGAGTCTGCTTCCCCTTCTCCTTTTCCCCACTTGTGTGCTCGCTCGCTCTCACTCTCTGTTAAATAAATAAATAAAACCTTTTAAAAAAAAGAAAAAGAAAAAAACCCACAGCAAATATCATTCTCATTGGGAAAAAACTGACTAAGATCAGGAAAACACCAGGGATGCCCAGTCTCACCACTGTTGTTCAACATAGTACCGAAGTCCTAGCCTCAGCAATCTGACAACAAAAAGAAATAGAAGGCATTCATATGGCAAAGAAGTCAAACTCTTCAGAGATGACATGATACTCTCTGTGGAAAACCTAAATGACTCCACCCCAAAATTGCTAGAACTCATACGGGAATGCAGCAAAGTAGCAGGATATAAAATCAATGCACAAAAATCAGTTGCAATTCTATAAACTAACAATGATACATAAGAAAGAGAAATTAAGGAGTCAATCCCATTCACAACTGCACTGCAAAGTATGATACCTAATAATAAACCTAACCAAAGAGGCAAAGGATGTGTACTCAGAATATAGAACACTCATGAAAGAAATTGAGGAAAATGTTCCATACTCATGGATTAGAAGAACAAATATTGTTAAAATGTCTATGCTACCTAGAGTAATCTATACATTCAGTGCAATCCCTAACAAAATGCCATCAACTTTTTTCAGCTGAAACAAAGAATCCTAAAATTGGTATAGAACCAGAAGAGACCCTGAATAGCCAAAGGAATGTTGAAAAAGAAGACCAAAGCTGATGGCATCACAATTCTGGACTTCAAGCTATATTTATTTAGAGAGAGAGAGAGAGAGAGTACAGGTGGCAGGAGGGGGAGAGGGAGAGAGAATCCCAGGCATAACCTGCACTGAGCAAGGAACCCAACCCTAGACTGATCCTAGGACACTGAGATCATGACCAGAGTGGAAACCAAGACTCAGATGCCGAACTGCCTGAGCCACCCTGGCACCCCTAAGTACAGTCTTTTTAAAATTTTTGTTTTTAATTTTTCATTTTCATTTTTTCCTTTTCCCCTTACACTCATGACCTCCTCCCCTTTTTCCACACATACCATTATCTTATTCACAACATCTTAGTATGTATCCTTCTACTGCTTTACCATGGTCATAGAATAATATATAGACATTTATCTACTATAGAATACATATAATCTCTTCTTATTATTTTCCTTTTACAAAAACTATTTTAGAACGAATACCTGTTGAGCCAGCCATTTTACACAACAGATACCTCATGGATAACACTTCAAGTCAGTTTAGCTCTGACTTCTTTTTTATTTAAGTAGGCTCCACACGCAGAATGGAGCACAGTGCAGGGCTTGAGCTCATGACCTGAGATCAAGACCTGAGCTGAGATCAAGAGCTGGTTGTTTAACGGACTGAGCTACCCAGGAGCCCCTCTGATTTATTTTTTTTAATAAATACTGCATGGTGTGAATGTGGCATAATTTATGCTACAATGATGGTCATTCACCGTTTCCATTTATTCTCTGCCTACTATTAATGAAGCTATAATAGACTTTCTTACACACATGTCATTATGTGCCACTGGCTTAACTTATATGAGATAGATTCTCAGGAGTAGTATTAAATTTAAAAATATACATTATTGTAAAAATTTTTTATCGCTGTTTCCAGATTGCTTTTCAGGAGAACAGTAGCCATGTATATTTCTACCAGCAGTTCTGAGAGAACCCTTTTTATTGCATATTTTTAGGTGTGCAATAATATTCATTACTTTCACTAGTAAATTTGAGCATCTTTTCATATTTGTGGGATACTTGGATTTACTACTGGTTAATAAACATATTGCCTTTTTAAATGTCTTTTAATGGTCCATTTTTGTTATAGTTACCAACACCTTGGCTCAATCTGTGCTAAAATTATTTTCTTCACATCTATTGTTTGTTCATTTTTATATAAAACGTGGGCTTTTTCTTTTTCAATTCCTAGTAAATAAGCACTCCAACATCTGTGAGTTGATAATAAGTTTCCTGGATTTTTCTGTAGGATTTGTATTATTCCTTTTCTCCATTTAATTTTTTAATTTTTGGTGGGAGTGTTTTTCATTATTTCTTTATATTTTATTGGATTATGCTAATCAAATGTAAGCTATAACATCTCCCAAGTTTTAGATTTTAAAATTTTTTTGTGGCTAATAAGCACAGTTTATTTATAAATGTTCTGTGGATATATAGAAAAATGGAAATCTCTACTGGAAGGATACTCAATTTCTGTATGTCTTTGTTTAATTTTTTGGCTATAGTGACCATCCTAAAATAATATGTTAAAGTTTAGCTATAATCATATTTTTACCACATTTTCTTAGTTCTGCTAATAGTGCAATTCAATATTTTTAGTTTCTATATTGTGTGGTACAATCATGCAATTCCATAATTTTTTTACCTTTTATAATTATTTTTTAAAATTTTATTTTATTTTTTCAATGTTCCAGGATTCATTGTTTATGCACCACACCCAGTGCTCCATGCAATATGTGCCCTCCTTAATACCCACCACCAGGCTCACCCATGCCCCCACCCCCGCCCCTCCAAAACCTTCAACTTGTTTCTCAGAGTCCACAGTCTCTCATGCTTCATCTCCCCCTCCAATTTACCCCAATTCACGTTTCCTTTCCTTCTCCTAATGTCCTCCATGTTATTCCTTATGCTCCACAAATAAGTGAAACCATATGATAATTGACTTTCTCTGCTTGATTTATAACTTAAAAATTTCCCTATTTATATGCTTTAATGTATTGGGGTTTTGAAGAGCTACTCAATAAATAACATCCCTCTTCTTCACCTAAGAAGAACAAGTTTAAGAAATAAAAGCTAAAGGACAGTGTATTCAGGACAGTCTTCATAATTGCAGGGCCCAGTACAAAATGAAAATGTGAACCCCGTTGTTTAGTAATCATTATAATTTTAAGACAGGAACAGCAGAGCAACTGACTTAGTCCAGAGAGTTCTCTAAGCACAAGGACATTCTAAGCATGGGGTCTTGTATGACTACTTATGTCGAAACCTATGAAGCCAGCCTTGGGTGTGTGGAAATTTAAATATCAACTTTATAAAAAAAATAAAATAAAATAAAAAATAAATAAATATCAACTTTATTACTAACAAAGCTGATATAGGAGAATGTGTGAGAATTAAAGGGGTCTACTACTCAGACTTATCCTGCTGATAACTGACTAGCATCACATTTTACTAATCAATAGTCCAACTCTGACTAAATATTCAAAAATTCAATAACATACAAATCCTATAGTTTTTTAATGCTATGTTAAGTGATGACATATTGATAATTGTTTGTCATAAAAGAAAATTCTGAATAATGTTATTGAGTCTCCCCTTGCCTATTTTTTTTTTGCATATTTTACCTTTTCTTAACTTTTGCAAACAGATTTGCTGCTGAGTCATTGATGCTAGATGTCTCAGAATATTATCTTGCCTTCCTTCTCTACACGCTGGGAATACTACAGGCAATGGTCCCTGTGCACTTATCCCACACCAGGCTAGACTTCAACCCTGTATTGAAGAGGCCACCCCCAGTGATGAGAAGGAGCTTGTTCTTCATGGCGATTTCATTCTTGGCTTTTCTTCTGAGAAGACCCAAGTGAAGGACACAATTAGTGTCAACAGTGATGGGTGTGTTTATTTTTTCATGGTGTGGACACCCAACTTCTGGGATTAGTTTTGAGGTCAGTGCTCAAACATCCACCCAGTGGTTTCATTCCTTTTATTCATTGCTATCCCAGGGGAGTAAGAACTAAAGATGTAAGGGTCATGACATGCTGGTAATATAACATGTTCCAAAAAGATAAAATGCAGTTATGTAATACACCAGTTGTGCATGATGTATTCCAGTTCCTCATATTGAACAAATTGCTTGTAGCAGGATGCCGTGAAAAGATTCAGACACAGCCTTGGGATTTGCAGAATCTAATCAGATTAAGAGTTGTATGCTCCAGTAAGTCAAGAGAAAAGGAAAGAATTAAAAATTCTGCTAATGATTTTTAGCTAGAGGATAGGAAGACATTTACGTATCTTAAAAGGCACTGAAATACATTTTCAGGTAAATGTGTAGCTGCTGAATGAAGGTTTCAGATTAACTTTATTTGAAAATTGGGAGTAAAATAATTTAAATCAGAGAGAATAGGTAACATACCCAACTTTTCTGTAGTGTTTGGGGTCATTAATATAGCAACTATAAAAGGGTTCAGTGTGTCCCGTTGACTTCTCAAACAAGGATCTAGGGGCATTCTGTTTATACTTTAATTTTCAGCTCTTCTTGTTTTCTATTATATGCAAATAAGGCTATAAACTTCTTTCCATGTACAGATTTAGCTGATAAAGAGTATTTTCATTATTTTGTAGTTAATATTTTCTGAGCTTTACTATGATTTTTTCTTTGGATTAGTTAGAAATATATTGCATAATTTTCAAACATACGGATGTTAAGTTTTCTTTTTGTTTTTGTTTCTAACTAATTTCCACCATGATCAGAAATTGTACTCTGATTTCAGTCCTTTGAAGTTTGTTGAGAATGCTGCATGTCTCACATTTGGTTAATTTTGATAAATGATCCATATGTATTTGTTAAGATCATTTCTTCTAGAGTTGTTGAGTATAGGGTTTTATAAATGTCAATTAGGCCAAGTTTGTTAAGCCTGCTATTCAAATATTCAAAATCCCCCCCCCCTTATTTTTTGGTCTATTTCTTCTATCAGTTTCTGAGAGGACTGTGTTAAAATCTTCTACTAAGAATATGAATTCATTTATTTCTATGATCTGTTATTTTAAAATTTGTATTGTTTCAGGTTAAGTTACTAGGTCCATACAAGTTTAGAATTATGGCATCTTCCTGAAAAACTGGTCTTTTTATTATTAAGGACTTCTCTATCTCTAGAAATGGTTTTCAGCTTAAAGTCTACTTTGTTTGATATTA
The DNA here is from genome assembly GCA_028533885.1 of Nasua narica. Classification (NCBI taxonomy): domain Eukaryota; kingdom Metazoa; phylum Chordata; class Mammalia; order Carnivora; family Procyonidae; genus Nasua; species Nasua narica. The sequence continues at coordinate 63,232,252 of CM052800.1, read as the reverse complement.
GTACTGCTATATCCACTTTCTTTCTGGATTAGGTTGACATTGCATATATTTTCAACCTTTACATCCAACATTTTGGTATTCCTATGTTTTAGGTATTCCTCTTGTAAGTCTCTACTCTTTTTTTTTTTTTAACTTTGGTTTCTTTTTATGCTGATTGTTCTGTAGTCCATTTTTTCCCTCTGATCCACATGCTTTCTGTATACCAAATTTTTGTTGACATGTTTCATGTAATGCTATCTGTTCTGGTTGATTTGCCTTTTCCTTCCTCATGAGACTTTGAGAAAAAATATCCGGAAATTGTGTCCTGCACCCTTGGCTCCCATGGTCATTATACAAACTTTATTATTATTCCTCAATAACTGCATTCCCTCCATAAGCCCTATTTCATACATCCATTCTGATTGCCACCCCTTAGGTTTCCAGCTCATTTTCTCCAATACTTCAATCCCAGCTGTTCTTTAAATCTGTCTTTATACTGTTCGTCCTTACACAGCTTAAATCCCAAGGTCTTTTATCTTAACCAACGTACTATTTATATACTTGCCCCCTCTCTTCTGGCTGAACTTGTAAGGTGAAACCCCAAGTCTGATTTTATCCACCTTCTGCCTGCTTTGTCCCTCAAACTAAATGTGGCCAGGGAAGAACCATGTTAATGGGTTTTGCTTTATCATCATGACCATGAATTTCAAGCAGCCTGCTGCCTCCCATCATACTTACTAAGTTTTTCTAGTTATTTGTCCTCTCTCTCTACTAGCTACTATATCATTTCTTCCTCTCTTTGATTCACACTTTCTACTGATGAAAAAGCAAAACACTTAGAAGAAAACTGGCACAGACTTACAGTACCTTTCCTGCCCACATACAGTACCCCTCCTGCCCACACAAGTATGTATGTCCTTGTACTCTTGTGTTTCTTGTCACTGTAGATGAACTTTCTGTGATGTTGAATAATAATGTGCTTTTAATGTACATTAAGATCTACCAGCTCTTTCCTGCTCAAGGCACCACCCCAGCAGTACTTAACCTCTTCTAATTAAAAACTTTTCTGTGGGGGCGCCTAGGTGGCTCAGTGGGTTAAAGTCTCTGCCTTCGGCTTAGGTCTTGATCTCAGGGCCCTGGATGGAGCCCCGGGTCGGACTCTTTGTTCAGCAGGGAGCCTGGTTCCCCTCTCTCTGCCTACTTGTGATCTGTCTCTCTCTGTCAAATGAATAAATAAATAAATAAATAAATAAATAGATTCTAAATAAATAAATAAACAAACAAATAAATAAATAAAAACTTTCCTGCTGTCTCGAATCATTCCCAGTAGTATATAAGTGTGCAGTTTTTCCCATACTGTCTCAAAAAAACCTGTCTCTGACCCCATACCAATGACATATGAATCAAATGCTTATGCATGATGGAAAAAGTATATATAGAGGATTGAAAAATAAGGGACAAATTTTAGTAAATATTTGCCACCCATATCACTTGTATCATAAACAAAAGGCTGGTATTTCCATTATCAAAAGTTTCTTTAAATTAGTAAGAAAAACAGTCACATCACTGCATTGGTAAATGACATGAATGAGAAGGACAAAGAAAAGTAAATTATAATTTGACTCTTAACCATATAAGCAGATGCTACCCCCACTTATCAGAGAAATTAAAAAACAAATAGGTATAATTTTCACCTCTTATATTGGCAAAAATGTAAAATTTGGTTATTCTCTATACACAGGAACCTGTGTCTGGAGCCAGACTACAAGGATCTGAGTCCAAATAGAGAGATTTTGAAAACATTTCTTAACTTCTCTGATCCTCAGTTTTCTAATATATAAAATGGGAATCATAATTTGACCTATCTCATAATGGGATTATTTTAAGGATTACATGTGTAAATTTGTGTAACATACTTATAGCAGCTCCTGGCACTCAGGAAAAGCTTTTACCATTAAAACAGCATTTTGGGGTAGGGGAGGCTGTGAGATCATAGGCAACTTCATCCATCGTCGCTAAAGTCTAAATTATTACAACTGCTATGAAGGGCTATTTGGTAGAACATAGCAAAATCACAAATGAACATGACATTTGACTAAGCAGTTTCACTCCTATGAATACATCTTTCAGATATACTTGGATACATTGGGAATGTTGTACATACTAATTTAGTCATTGCAGAACTGTCTGCAAATGCCCATCAGTAGGATACTAGTTAAATAAGTTAGATGATCCATTCCCTGGGAATTCACCTCTAACTCTCTCTGTTCAGATAGTTCCTTAATTTGATTTTCAAGTTATCATATATTTATAAAACAATATTTCTTTTCAATAAAAAAGCATGGGACAGAAGTCTCACATAGGATGCTACCATTTGTGTAAAATCGAAGGATAAAAATAGCAACGAACTAGAATTTCATATGTATAAGAAGCTCTGGCACCATTCATAAGAAACTATTAATGGTGGGGGTGTAGGCTAAAGAGTTTAAGAGTTGGAAAAATCTTTTCACTCAATTCCTTTTCATACTTAATGACAGATACTTAATGACGCTAAAATAGATTGAAATAATGCCAGGACATGTCAGTTCTCTGCCTAAACTTTCCAGAGAAGGCTTCCCACTTTTCTTAGAGAGAAGTCTAGTCCTGACTGACCTACAGTGCTAAGTTGTTTGCCTCTGTATTTTCCTTCCCTCCTCTTCCATCACTCTGCCTGTGCTCACTCTCATACAGTGACACTGCCTTCTTGCCATTCCTTAAAAATGTCAAACATGCCCTTGCTTCAGACTCACTGCTATTGTTCTCTTACTTTCAGTGTATCCTTCAATATACTTTGGCTTGAGCCATCATTTCCTTCAGATGTCTGTTTACTCTAACAGAAAAGCTTCTCCTGATCATGTTCATCCTATAAAAGAGCATACCCCTCCCCTGCACACATACTTTATTTTTCTTCATGCATTTACCACCACCTGATATTATAATGTATGCATGGGTATGTATGCACACACACATTTGTTTGCATGTTGATTTCTGTCTCACTCCTCAATAAAGTGTGAACTCCACAGAGCAGGGACATGAATCTTTTTGTTCACCGTTGGAACCGATAGAGTCCAGGAGATCAAACACTATTAATGAACAGGGCTCTTTCCTCATAATAGGATCAATTTCTTGGCTTTTCTCTGTAGTTTGGCCCCATTTTTTCCTATTGCTGACAAGCTTTCAACAATTGGTCCCCAAAGTTTCATATTCAGATTCTCCCCTGTGAGGAACTCCAAGCTAAGTAAAAGCGCTGGTTAAAATAGAATTACTTGGAGAGATTGGGGATAGTTGCAAGAAAAGGAAAGCAGCATTTGGTCGGCCAAAGGTATGTTCTCTCTTGTCTGGAGCGTGAAGGTATTTTTTAAAAATACTTACCAGGTTTTTGCTTTTGATAATTATTTTCTTTAGGTTGGCTATAGTTTGTGATGTATGACTTCTTCAAGGAGACTTTAAAGAACTCCTTGAAAGATGTGTGTTTCTTGCATCTCTGTATTTTTAAAACAGTTCATCTTTTTCCTTTATACATGACATATATTTTGGCTATGTATGAAATCTTTGGATCATATTCTCTTAAGAATTTTATAGTTCTCTTCTGACACAATTTTGTTGTCAGGATTTCTGAGATCATTCTGATCTTATTTCATAAGTTAACTTTTCTTGTTTGCCTGGATACCCAAAAGATTCTTTAGAAGTCTAGTAAACTTAATATTCTTTAGGGTTGATCATTTTTGATCAACTTTTTATAACTCATGATGTCCCTTTCCAATACTTAGAGCAAGTTTCCTTTGATATCAAAAAACGCTTCCTTAAAACTTTTTTTCTGCTCCATATTTGTTTTCTTCTTTGATACTCATGGTTATGTGCCTTGACAATCTAATGCTTATTTTCTAGAGCTGTCATAGTCTCTCTAATCCTTTTAAATTCTAACCCTCTTAAATTCTGGTCTAATTTGCCTCTTTTCTCATTTTTATCTTCTATGTCACTTACTGTGGGTTTTTTTACAGTGTCTCCTTTAATGTCCTTTCAATTTTGCTATATTTTTTATAATGGCTTTTATTTTATTCTTTCACTTTTTTCCTGAGCATTGCCAGCTGATGCTTCAAGTCTGTAATCTCCCCATCTCTTTCACAGGTCTTTGTATGTCTATTTTCTTTGTTGCTTCATAAAGGCAATTACCTCATTACATTTATTTAAATCAATGGTAAATATTAAATTAATGGTAAAATATTGTTTATAATATTAATTAATTTTCTGATGAGTATTCTTCATCTGTTATTTTCTTTGCTTTTTTGTCTTTTTTCCTTGTAGAATCTTTGTATAGATTCTGTACTAATCCTTTTCAGTTATTCATTATTTTTTTAAAAGATTTTATTTATTTATTTGAGAGAGAGAGTGAGTGAGAGAGAGCACAGGAGCAGGGGCAGAGGGAGAGGGAGTTAGAAAAGCACGTCTCCTGCTGATCAGGGCTTTGTTTCAGGATACCTGGGATTTGTCTTTTGATTTAGCAATTTATGGGAGCATTTATGTAGCCTTTACTATTTCCCAAACAATTGAGATAAGCAGTATTTTTCCTTCACAATTCATATGTTGTATTCTTCCCTACTGCCATAGAGAAACTTTGTTTTGCATTTCAAGGTGTTCATATCTGTTTACAAAGTATAAAGTTTGCATTTTTAAAATATCTATAGCAACTAGATTCTATCATCAATTAGTTCTCTCACTGTGTTATCTTCTCGCAATTTCCTCCTTTGTGATACTGTTTTCTGTTCATCTTGTGTTTTGGGATGATTTTTTGGCTAAAAGGGGGGGAATGCTGATTTCATATCAATATGTTCAATTTGAGATTCCATGTACTTTAACTTCCCTGAAGCACTCTAAAATGACAGTCCAGTAAGGTGAGGATAAAAGTAGAATGTAGAGGTAGTAGCTCTATTTGTCATATGCTTGCTACTTTGCTAGTATTGGTAATAAAATATTGAACTAGATAGACACTGTCCCATTGAGCTTATATTCTAGTTGTAGAGATAAAAATTAATAAAAGGACTTATATAAAGTGTTGAAAGTTACAGTAAGTGCACTGAAGGAAAGAATATGCCAATTACATCTTTGAATCTGACTGCCAGTGTTGCCAAACTCAGGTTAGATTGGTTTTTGTTTTGGTTTTTGTTTTGCTTTAGAAATATAGCCACAGTGGCCTTTAAAACTCTGGGCAGCTTCTTTGTTTATTTGACAAATTTGGAAATGTATGTTCTGTTCATTTGCCAAGATTGGCTTTGTGGCTAGCCAGAGATTCAAGAGAATGTTTGAGTAGCCCACACTTTCTTTTCCATGGAATATCACAGGGTTAATTGAATTTAGAAAAACACGAAACATGGTCTTTCTAATTGGGTAAAAAATAAAAGGAAAAGATAACAAGCCTTAAAATCAGGAGCTCCCATGTCTATGATCTTAGTAATAAACTCATGTTAAAAATATTTTCTTTTCCATGGTGAGGCACTAAATTTTTTAGCTAGAGCTTAATTATATTTGAGACATCATTTCCCTTCTTGATATAGATAGATCAATGGCATTATTTTGACCTACAGATTAAGTAAGTAGCCCTATTCTAAAAGATGTTTGGATATTAGGGAGAATTTTAGAAAAATCAAAGACATTTGAAGTAAGAAATGTAAATATACTAATGTAAAGGTGCGAAGTCTAAATTAAGATCTGAGTATTTTCTCTTGCTCAATTAATTGTTTTGAGATTTTGTAAATTTATGTTCACCTGTATTGAGTTCCCTAACAAAAGCAAATAATTAAAGGTATGTAATTTAGCATTTCTTACTAGTTTTAGGAAAGAATTTATAGAATACTAGAATATCAGTTACCATGTACTTTCTATTAAAGTTGGTTTGTTTGGGGAAGAAAAATGTTATAGATAATAATAGAAAACATTTTTCATACCTTTTGTGTCCTTTTTTAATAAAGTGAATTCATTTTCACTTTATCAGCATATGGTGACATTGAAAGCCAAAGAGTTGTCCACTGAAGTTTAGCCTCAGAGCACTGGATAATAATCAGTGCAGTGGATTATCAAATCTAGTTAAGTTAAAGGATTCCGAAGAAATTGGGTTATATTCTAACACTTATATTATTCTTTTAACCTTCTTACCTGCAGACTTCTTCATTACATACCATACGATTTAAAATACCTTCAACTTCGTTTCACATTGTGGACAACGAATTATATCGCAAGCTCTGAGTGTAACTCACAAGAGATACCACCTTAAACTGAAATTACTGATGTGCTGTCACTATACTCTTATGAACTTAGTGCTATTTTTTATTTTTCTTACATACTTAAATATATTTTTCATTGGGTTAGATAGCATAAGGGGCAAACCTTTCTTGACATCATGAAAACTCAATCTAGCTTTTGTTTTTCCCTAGAATATTTATTCTTCTTTTTTTCTCCCCAAATTTTTTATTTTAATTTTTCAGTGTTACAAGATTGATTGTTCACGCACCACACCCAGTGCTCCATGCAGTACGTGCCATTCTTCTAACATCATAACAAATCTGCGGTGATGCATTTATTTATTTATTTATTTTAAAAGATTTTATCTATTTATTCGAGTGAGAGAGAGTGAGAGAGAACATGAGAGGGGAGAAGGTCAGAAGGAGAAGCAGACTCCCCATGGATCCGGGGGCCTGATGTGGGACCCAGTCCTGGGACTCCGGGATCACGACCTGAGCCAAAGGCAGTCGCCTAAGCAACTGAGCCACCCAGGCGCCCTGTGGTGATGCTTTTAATTCCACTGTATTACATTGAAACCTCACCTCCCATATTAGTGCTAAAAACAAAGAGCTCCTGGTTGCTCTTGGACACTGGAAAATGATGTCTTATAAAATATGACTGGAATAGAGTCTTATCTTACGGTCTTGCTGGGCAAGAAAACAGAATTACTTAGTGTCACTAATTTTATGGAGTTTGATAGTTTCAGTTAGTTTAGCCGCATACAATTCCAATTAAATTTAGTTGAGACAGAACTAGAAGTAGAATAACATGTGCAGTGACCTTTATATCGGTTGAGATTTGTTTAGTTAGTCTGGACTACCATAACAAAATACCATAGACTAGGTGGCTTAAACAACAGGAATTTATTTATCATAGTTCTGTATGTTGGAAGACCGTGCTCACAGCACCAGCCAGGTTGATGTCTGGTGAGAGCTCTTTCCTTGGGTTGCAGATGGCTACCTTCTCACAGTGTCCTCGCATGGTCTTTCCTCAGTGGATGTGGGTAAAGAGAGAAAGGAAGTAAGCTCTCCAGCATTTTTTCTTATAAGGGCACTAATCCCATCATGAGAACCCTGTTCTCATGCCCTCATCTAAACCTAATTACCTCCAAAGACCCCATCTCCAAATACCATTACATTGGGAGTTAGGGTTTCAGTATGAATTTTGAGAGGACATAATTCAGCCTATAGCAAGATTTATGCAGATAATCAGTCATAGAATATGTATACCCAATCTCTTTCTGATTGTACAATTAACGATGCAAGGTATTTTCATTTATAACCTATACAATTTAATCTGATCGTAAAATCATCTAGAAGAGGTGAAAAGGAATTTTCTCTTGTCTATAGCATGAAGCTATTTTCAAAATATTGACCTTCCCTTTCATATTTCACCACTTCTGTTTAAGGAGCTAAATTGTTCTGAGCTTGTTTCCTTGGAGATAGAAACCTATGAGGTAGAAGAAGAAAAAGAAGTCTTCCTTGCTTTGGTTTTCTAAAGGCAAAACCTTAAGGAGAAACAAGAATATTTGTGTTAAAGACAAAGATAGTTTGAAGATAATCCTCAAGCTCCATGGAGGGAAGAGATCCAGAGTCAGATCCAGGAGACTGAAATCATGAATGGGAATTAGAATTGAGCCTTGTTCTCACCCATATTATGGGTTAGAGTCCCTGAGAGATACAGGATTCTTGAGAGGCTTTGGAGAGACATGTGAGAAACTCTGTTTCGCACTTCCTGGTTTAAAGCCCTGGTAAGGTGGGAAGACAGCAGAAATTTGAGGTACCTAGGAGCAGTGGGCGTGTATTACCTACTTTCCATAGTAGAGTCCTGATGAGGTGACAAGAGTCCAGGTCCACTGAGCCTAAGAGAAAATTAGATTCCTGTACTCCAGACGATGACAGAAACAATGGAATAATTTTTGTGTCTTAATTATGAGTCAAAATCAAAAAGAGTTGTTATACCTGAAGGAATCATGTGGACAGCTTGAGTGACATCTCATTGTAACCTGACAGACTGAGGACTAAGGACTAGGGAGAGAAGCAATGTGTCTGTGGATAGTTGTGTAGACAGATGACATACAGGAGCATGTGCCTCCCCACGATGGGACCTGCTACTACTTAGCCATCCCATTTAAACACAGCCCTGGAGAAATTTCCAGGTTTCTGACTGTGGTTAAGTTTGGGCCATCCAGTGGATTAGAGAATCAAAATAGAAATTATAAGGGAAGAAAGTGTGATGCATTAGGCCATTTAGTACATCTCTTTCCCAGGGACAAGCTCTGAAATCCAAGAGGTATTGTCAGCCTACAAAATATTCTATTACACCTTTCCCTCAGCGCAATGGATACCTGATTGCCTCATGGTTACATAACTTTCCTGCACCATATATTCATATGCCCGACAGACCATTTGGACATTCCATTGTGTCAAAGGAATATAATACACAATATATTCAAAATTACACTCATAATATTCCCCCAGGCTCTCTTCAGTGTGGCCAGTCTCAGTCAGTGAGACCCTTTCTAACTAACGATAGTACAAAGCTACCAACCCGTTCCTAATCCTTGACAGCTCCTTCATCACAACCCATCTTCAGCCTGTTCTCTCCATTTCTACTCAAGCCCATGCTACCATCATCTCTTCCTCTAGTAGAGTCTACCTGCATTTACATAGTGCCCCCTTAGTCATTCTCCACACTGCAATCTGATTGATTTTCAAAATAAAAATGATCATGTTGTTCTCCACCACTCACTCACAACACCTCACATAGGTTCCATTGTGCTAGTGACTAACAGGGTAACAAAGTTCTGTGTGAGCTGGCTGCTGTATTTTTATACAACCTCATCTTAAACCAGGCTGCTCTTACTTTGTGTACCCTAGGTACACTGGCCTTCTCTTCCTACCTTAAATGTACAACACCCCTACTGCCTCAGGGCCCTTTGCATGTCTGCCTCTTCAGCCTGGAATGCTGTTTTTCACATTCAAATTATCCAGTGTCTATGGACACTTCAGATCTTAATTCCTTATTCCTGACCCTGCCAACCAGTTAAATCTCCCATTCATGGTCTCAAACTACGGGCTATCTCTTCTTCATAGAAATGATCACGGTTGAACTCTTCATTTATTTTGTGATTTTTTAATACCCTCTGCTTTCTGCATTAGGCTGTCAGTTTAATGAACAGTGAGAACAGGGGCGCCTGGGTGGCTTAGTGGGTTGAAGCCTCTGCCTTCAGCCCAGGTCATGATCTCAAGGTCCTGGGTTCGAGCCCCGCATTGGGCTCTCTGCTCAGCAGGGAGCCTGCTTCCCCCTCTCTCTCTGCCTGCCTCTCTGCCTACTTGTGATCACTCTCTCTGTCAAATAAATAAATAAAAGCTTAAAAAAAAGAAAGTTCTTTAAAAAATAAAATGAACAGTGAGAACACATCTGTACCCTCACTTTATCCACAGTGACCTGGACACATAGTAGACATTCGATAAATTATTGAATGACATTAGAAGTCTTCTCAACTGACACTTCAACACAATACCAGTTGGTACTCTGAATGCTTACACTATGCCAGGCACTATTAGAAGCATTTATGACATGTGTTAGCTCATTTAACTCCCACAACAATACTGTGAGGTGGGCAGTACTATTATCACCTCTGGTTTTCAGATTGGAAAACAGGCACAAGCCTCACACAGCTGGCATAAGGCCCAGAGACTGTGCTTCCCATGGCCAGCCTGCTCTGTCTTGAAAGTCTATTCCACAGAGAGCTGCTGTGCCCACCTAAGAGATGCAGCTGCTGACGTTCTGTTTCATGCAAATAATGGACTTAATCTATAACAAATTATATTAATTATAAGACCATGGAAATCTTGCCTACATTAAATTCTCATTGAATTGTGCATATTCTCCATTCATTTGTTTAATTAATATATATTCAGCACTTATCATGTGCCAGAATTTGTGCTAGCAATTAAGAAATATGAAGGAGAATGAGATGGCCCTTGCACTTGAGGTGCTCCAGGTCTGGTAAGCTAAATGAAGACAGACATAAATCATTCACTACAATTCGATAAGAGCTGTTATGAAGATGTCTGAAAAGTGCTAGGGGAAGGGAGGGAGAAACAAAACTTGGTGTCTCTTCTGAGGAAAACCTCCAGGAGGTGAGGTGGTCAAGAAAATAATTTGTTACCTCTTGGATTTCTTATATGGAAAATGACTGGTGTGAGATAAGCCCCCGTTGAGGATTCTTAACACTTAACTCTCTCACATTTGTCAGAGAAAAATATATTCTCTTCAAAGAATCTTTTTCATATAGTCTCTCTCACTCTCTCTCTGCCTCATCTCTTCCTGTTTTCAATCCATGCCTAAATCCCAAATTCCCCAAACATGGCTGATTTGCTTCAGGCTACTTTTATTAATATATCTGTAAGAAGCAAGAGACAAGCTATCAGGAAGCATGGGTTCAAACCCTACTAAGCACCAGCGCTCTGTGGCAGTGACAGGCTCTCAGAGGCAAGCTCTACTATCCGGGCGCCAGCCTGGACGGCCTGGGCTCACTGCCCAATACCTCTGCTGGCATGGGTGTGTGCCTAGGTTTCCACCCATGGAGCCTCAGCATTAAGATCCAAGGCCCACGGCAGCCAGCCTTGTACCGCGGCTCCCACCACTGTGCTTCTGAGTGGCACCACACTCTTGTGCTTTGGTTTCCCTCTCCTGGTCATCAACTGGGCCTTGCCCAGTTAAGGGGCCCACTCAAAAAGCTCTTGAAGCTTTTTAATTTTTTTTTATTATTTTTCTACAGGTTTATTTATTTTAGAGAGAGAGTGGGGGGGAGGGGCAGAGGGAGAGACTCTTTGAGCAGACTCCCCACTGAGCGTGGAGGCAACCTGGGGCTCAGTCTCACAACCCATGAGATCATGAGCTGAAACCAAGAGTCAGATGCTCAACTGAGCCACCCAGGTGCCCCTACCTGAAGTTTTTTAAAATGTCAGACTTTTTTTTTTTTTTTTTTTAAGATTTTATTTATTTATTATTTATTAGGAAAGAGAGAGAGTGAGAGAGAGCATGAGAAGGGAGAAGGTCAGAGTGAGAAGCGGACTCCCCATGGAGCTGGGAGCCCGATGTGGGACTCGATCCCGGGACTCCGGGATCATGACCTGAGCCGAAGGCAGTCGCTCAACCAACTGCGCCACCCAGGGGCCCCAAAATGTCAGACTTTTTAAGGTTTAACTTAGATCCAATAACACGCAACTGGATGTTTTGGCAAATGCATTCCATCTGGGAACCATCCACCACCATCAAGATATAATATTTTTCCACCCTGAAAAGTTTCATCAGGCTCCTTTGCAGTCAATCCCCTTCCTTACTCCTGGGCATATAGTAGGTAATGAGTATTTGATGAACAATTTTTAGTTACATACTGCACACAGTGAGTTCTAAACTCCAATAACTAGAACTCATTCCAAGTTCCACAACAACAAGGAAACCAGTCATTTAATCCAGGAAACACAAAATACATTAGAAAAAAAGAACAGTAATAACAACAACCAAACAAGAGGGCAACAAATGTTCTAAAGCTCTTGAAAAAAATCTGGAAGTTCAGTTTAGAATACCCAAAGAAAGATCTCTCTCTACGTGTTTATCATGCTCTGATTATAACTATTTTTTCCAAGCAGCAATATTTACAACAAAATTTTTAAAGTTATCGATTTGCAGAATTAATAACCAATATAGTGAGTATTCGATTTTCAAATGGGCTGTGATTCACAAGCTCATTTGTAAATCAGATGTTTCTATCTCAGCAGGTATTTTTAAAGTAAAAATAATATTCCAAAATATGAGTTCAAATGTTGTTTAACAAGAGTATTCCAAAATTTATTACTTACCTGAATTCTGGATTCGTTCCTTAAGGACCAAGCAATACAGAATCAAGGTAGAGATAAAATAAATATTTAGGAGAGAAAATGATCAGGACTTCTAACATCAATCTAGAAGATGAAATAAATGGAAGTATTAAATAATGGCTTCTATGATTCAGATTTCAGTAATTACATGAATGGCAATGCTGCCAGTGGAGAAAGGGAATACAGAATGAGGAGCAGAGCTGGAGTGAGAGTTGGATTTGGTGTGTCTGTGGAGTATCCAGGTGAGGTCTTGTTGTAGTTGGATAGGGAAATCTGAAATTTGGGGAAGAGGTCATTTGCATTGAAACCATGAGCTCTAATGATATTTGCTGAAAGAGTATGAAGAGTAAAAAATGTAGTTTACCAAAACTCTGAGGAAATTGTGATATATGAAACATGGTCAGATAAAAGAAACCCATAGAAAAATCAGAGATACTTTTTAGAATATCATTATATTATTCTCAAAAGAAAAACAATTCAAAATACTCTAAATAAATCTGATTTAAGTGCATGTAAACCTGAATCTCAAGGAGGTCATGAGACAGGTGTCAAGCGCTATCCAATCTTTGCTAAGCACTAAAATCTGCCAATTCACCGTAATCACCTGAGAAGCTTTTTAAACATTTCAAGCCCCTTGCCTTGCCTGTATGTTTTGATTTAGGAGGTGTTTCATGAGGCTGGATTATTTTTTTTCCCCAAATATGTTTATTTTATTTTTTCAGTGTTACAAGGTTAATTGTTCATGCACCAGTATTTTTTTAAAGTTTCCCAGACCTAACATTCTACCAGTTTTGGATATTTCATCCTGACAGTCACCTCTCACCACCTCAAGTTGCACACTTTACATTTTTTTCATACATGAGAAAATAAAGTTCAGTGTATTTCTTGAACTTGAAGATGCATGGCTGAAGGCAGAAAGTACTTTCCATTTTCCTTATAGTCACGAACTTTTGTGACTTAAGAGAAACGTATAATTGTCAAACTCAGAAACACCTGGAAATAAAAAAGGTGGCTATTATAAAAATAAGTACCTGTAGATAGTATTTATTTTATTGAAAAAATAATGGTTTAGAGGAAGAATCCAAGCTATAATAAAATTAAATATTGTTCTTCAGACCATTTTAAAGGAGGGTTTGCAATGAAGGGGATTCATTGTCACCATTCAGCTATGCACATGGCTGCCAGTGTGTTAACTGCTGCAATTGCTTTTGACCCAAATCATCTGATAACCTGAATGGTTCCAAATAGTTCCATTCATCCAGGGGTACACAGGATGCTGATTTTCCTCAAGACGTTACTAAATGATCCATTAAGTTAGCATTTGTTACATAATTTTAAAAACTACTCTTCACTCTTCTCTTTTGGAATTTCACAATGAATATTAGCACATTAAATGCCCTGAATAGCTCATTAATTTTGTTTATTCTTTTGTTTATTAAGTTTGACACACTTTGCTTTTTATATAAAATATAGTCTTAGAAATTGGTATTGTACTCTCTAGGCAGTACAGTGATAAACTTTAAAATTACAATGAGATAAAAATAATAAATTAGTGCTCATCTGTTGATCTGTTTGGGCCAATGTGAGATCTTATTTATTTATTTATTTATTTATTTATTTATTTTTAAATATTTATTTGAGACAGAGAGAATACAAGCAGGGGAGGATTAGAGTGAAAGAGAGAAGTAGGTTCCCTGCTGGGCAAGGAGCTTGATGTGAAACTCAGTCCTGGGACCCTGGGATTATGACCTGAGCTGAAGGCAGATGCTTAACTGACTGAGCCACCCAGGCGCCCCTGGAGATCTAATTTATAATAGTTTGTTGAATCCTGGCTGTAAAACATTGAAGAGGCTCAACACGTAAATCCACTAGACACAGTAGGGTTGGTTAGGGATGCAGAAACTTTAGCCCAGCTCTAACAATTTCTGTTCTTAATGCAGAACATAAAATTTGACAACAAATAGATGACAGCAATAACACAGTAGCAATACTCAGCACTATTTTAAGGTATTTACATGTATTTATTCATGCGAAATTATCCCCAGGAGATAGTCACTATTATTATTATCCTTCCTATTCAAAGGAGATGACACTGAGGCACAGAGAGGTTTAGTAGGTTGTCCAATGTTATATATCTTGAGTAGTAGAACCAGAATCCATCTTCTAGATTCATCCTGATGGTCAAAATAGAACCAGCAAATGCCATGGGTATGAGGTTTATGGAACTAGATTACCTGTGTTCATAGTCCAATATCTTAGATAAGGTATTTTCTTTTGTGTTCCCATCTCTAAAAATATCTTAGAGCAGTTTCAATTAGCATGTTCTTTGCTGAGCCAGTCCGGCTGCCTCGGGCTGTACCTGCTAGCATGAGTTCATTGGTCCAGTCTTTCAGGGTAATTTCTGAGAATAGAGAAGGGTGTATTTTGTGGAGGGCCTTTCCACCTTAACAGTCCATGTCTTATTGGTCCCTGGAGGTCGCTTTTGGGATGAGAACTCCCAGTCTCCCCTGGGCAAGGTGTGAGGTTTTTTGCAATACAACTCCCATAAAATTGTAGTCATCCGGTTGTTTATCTTGTTTTTAGGATACAAACCAACATAAGAAAAATTTCTCATCCATACTTTTAGAATCTCTAGTTGAAGCAGGGCTCGGTACTCATTACTTCTTTACAATGTAAGTGAATACTTTGTCCTTTGAGCTTTACAGAATTAGCCTCAGGATTCTGTGACGGACTGGGTGGGGGGTGGCGGGGGTAAAGTGGAGCTGATCTGTCCTAGAGTTCTGTGCCCATCGGAGCCTGTATTCCTGCCCACATGCTGGTCAGTGGGAAGCACTGAGTCTTGACTGGCAGTTGATTTTCAGCAGAAGCTCTTTTGAAGGAGGATTAGTGCTTCCTGACTCTTCTAGCTTCCCCCAAATATCTCTATTTCAAATACCAAAAAATCCCTCATTCTCTTCAATAAATGCACTTACTGTTTTTCAGATCTCACTGATTTTGGTAGTTGCAGTCCAGCAAGGCTTTGATCATCTCAAGTTTGCAGACTCTTATAACTAGCCTTAGACAGAAAATAGCTTTTCTTCACAAGGCTGTGCACTTAAAGATTTTTTACTTATTTATTAGAGAGAGAGTGAGAATGAGAGGGGCGAAGGTCAGAGGGAGAAGCAGACTTCCCACAGAACCAGGAGTCCGATATGGGACTCGATCCCGGGACTCCGGGATCATGACCTGAGCTGAAGGCAGCCGCTCAACCAACTGAGCCACCCAGGCGCCCGAGGCTGTGCACTTAATCTCATGTCTCTTACCTGCCTTCCAACAGGCTCAGCTCCAAAGGGAGCTAATCTTTCTTTGTAGCTCTCGCCAAAGGCAACATTTTCTATAACTTCTAAACACATAGGCATCCTGTCAAATGATCCTTTGGCATATTCAGCTTCGTGTGCCTGAAGTCTGAGTCCCACCAGACAGCAGCATGGTTTAGCTGCCTTTTTTGCCCCCTTGCAGTATCTGCAGTTTCTTTTTCTGGCATAAGGAGCAGCAGAATTCTCAGTTCTCCTCACAAGAGCTAACAAGCTCCACATGCTAGGGTCTATTTTTGCAGCACCCCACTTCTTCCATTAGTGTCTAATTAGTAATTTCTGGCTGCAACTAAGTGAACCAAATCTAGCTAGCTTAATTAAAATTAGAAATTTATTGGAGGATATTAGTATAGTTGACAAAACCTAATGACAGAAATGCTTTTGGGCTTCAGGAACAAACAAACCTGGAACTCAAAATTGTTAAAATTTTCCTCATCTCTGTTTTTTGTCCATATCTGTTGGTCAGTTTCATTTGTCTTTCTGTCTCTCTGCATCCCAGTTTTCTGTTTCCCAATCTACATTTCAAAAGAAAAAATTTAGCCAGTGACAGCTTTGAATTTTATAAGGTATAGGTCTGACCACCTCTCTTTTGGCCCTGCTAAGTGCTGCCAGCAAAGGTCACATGACTCACTAAGCCAGTCAGTTATGAACAAGGGCCCTAGTGCAGGAATGGGACAGCAGTCATGTAGGGAATGGTTCTTAGAAAAGAGATACTGAGTAGACAAAAGAATATGTCCCTGGTTATTGAGTTGTTATAGTGATATTGTAGCCAGTACTGTCAGAACAGGTAGAAGAATCTTACATAGATTCACCCTCTATTTAACTTGTTTGTTATAATAATGTGTTTAGAATAGTGGTAGCAGGCAGATGTGGTGATTCACAGAAAGTTATTTGAAATGAATTGAATTGAATGAAATGATGAATAATATTTGAAAATAATGAATTGAAAAAAAAAACCCACAACAAAGAGGATTCTTTCAATTCAGAAGAAGAAATTAATTTTAAAGTACTAGAACATTAGGCATACTAAAACCCCACTTAGTTGGCAGACACAGGAGGGATCCTAGGATTTGCTCAGAATTTCATTCTTCCCAGAAACCACAGTTCTGAATTTATATTCCAACATTTGGGAAACACATATAGGGGTATTTCTCATCATATTTCTCATCATATTCATGGAATACAGTGTACTTACTGCTTTCTTGCTCTAGCTGGCTCAGTCTCAAAACATCTGTGCAAAGAAGAATCATGCTAAGCACTGATACAACTAGTATTTCTGTAAGAAAATGAGATAAGTTTTAGGTATCATAAATGTATTAAGAAATCCCCTCATATCTAATGTGGTTAGTATAAAATGACAGTTGCCATTTATTAACAAAAATTGTTGACAAAAATTCTTGCACCTGTAAATTCAGGAATCTACTATGGCATCTCCATATTCCGTACCTCCCTTCCTTCCACCCTGTTTTAAGAACGGCATGAAATTTCTCACTTGTTACAGACACACACGTGGGAAGGAAATTCATTTTCAGCATGGTTAGTAACATCCAGGCATTCTTCTGTAGCTGTTATTCAAAGTGAAAATACTGCTCAGATTGGGGCTCAGCTAGAACTTTGAGCTATTGCCTGGATTGGTTCTATGGTCATTACTAAAGGTGTAGTGATACTCCATAGGAGACTACCCAACATCAAGGAGAGATCCTTTGAAAGGAAAGTGGAGTGGATAAATTTTACATAATTGTGTGCTGATTTTTTTTAATCATTTAGTTTTTTAAAGAAACTCTTGTATCTTAACAATCTCGGACTTGTAGATGAGTTATGAAACGGTGCGAGAAAGACTTTAATGCTGAACCATTTGAGAGTAGGTATCCATAATGCCCCATTTGGATACTTTAGTGTGTAATTCCTACTAGCAAGATTACTTTCCTATACAACTACAAAATACCATCAATATTAGGAAATTAGCATTGATATATAACAACATCTAACCTCAAGAGTCCATTACAATTTTCTGGTTGTCCCAATGATGTCTTTATAAAGAAAGAATCCAGGCCACCCATGTTACATTTAGTTGTCACATTTCTGTAGACATCTTTAATTTGGAACAGATCTTTAGTTTTTCCTTGATACTTCTAAAGGTGACAGAGGAAGTTACCTATTGTAGAATGTATTTCAAGGTGAGTTTCTCTAATGTTCCTTCAGGATTAGAGTCAGATCATAGAAGTGATACTGTGTGTTCTCATTGTCTGTCAGGTAGCATATGGTTCTGATTTGTCTCTGTTTATGAAATTCCAACAAGATTGGTATGGGTTTTTTTAAGTATTTTTTTAATTGAAATATAGTTGACACACAGTGATACTCAGTTTTAGGTATACTAGGTTAACTAGTGAAACCACTAGTCTGTACATTATGCCATGGTAACCAGAAGTGTAGCTACCATCCATCACCATACAATGCTATTATAGTACCTTTGACTATATTCTCTATGTTGTGCCTTTTATCCTGGTGACTTATACATTCTTTAATTGGAAGCCTGAATCTCCCACCCTCCTTCATCCATTTTATCCATCTTTCTGCCCCCCTGCTTTCTGGAAGCCATCATTTGTTCTCTGTATTTATGGGTCTGTTTCTGCTTTTTGTTTGTTTTGTTTTTTAGATTCCACATGTAAGTGAAATCATATGGTATTTATCTTTCTCAATTTGACTTATTTTACTTAGCATAATACTCTCTAGGTCTACCTATGTTGTTGCAAATCATAAGTTGTCATTCCTTTTCATGGCTAAGTAATACTCCATTACGTGTGTGTGTGTGTGTGTGTGTGTGTGTGTGTGTGTGTGTGTGTGTATTGCCGTTTTGTTATCCATTCATCCATCAATAGACATTTGGATTAAATCTCTAAAGAACTGAACTTATCAAATTCAACACCCAAAGAACAAATAATCCAATCAAGAAATAGGCAGAAGACATGAACAGACATTTCTGCAAAGAAGACATTCAAATGGCCAACAGACACATAAAAAAGTGCTCAACGTCATTCAGCGTCAGGGAAATACAAATCAAAACATAATAAGTTACCACCTCACATCAGTCAGAATGGCTAAAATTAACAAGTCAGGAAATGACAGGTGTTGGTGAAAATACAGAGAGAGGGAAACCCTCCTACACTGTTGGTGGGAATGCAAGCTGGTGCAGTTACTCTGGAAAACAGTATGGAGGTTCCCCAAAAAGTTGAAAATAGAGCTACCCTATGACCCAGCAATTGCACTATAGATATTTATCCAAAGGATACAAACATAGTGATCTGAAGGGACACCTGCATACCAGTGTTTATAGCAGCAAGGTCCACAATAGCCAAACTATGGAAAGAGCCCAGATGTCCATTGACAGATGAATGGATAAAGATGTGGTATACACACACACACACACACACACACACACACACACGAATATTATACAGCCATCAAAAATGAAATCTTACCATTTGTAACAATGTGGATGGAACTAGAGGGTATTATGCTAAGGAAATTAGTCAGTCAGAGAAAGACACTTATCATATGATCTCACTGATATGTGGAATTTGGGAAACAAAGCAGAGGACCATGGAGGAAGAGAGGAAAAAATGAAATGGGATAAAACCAGACAGGGAGACAGACCGTAAAAGACTCTTAATCTCAGGAAGCAAACTGAGGGTTGTTTGAGTTTAGAGGGGTGGGAGGGATAGGGTGGCTGGGTGATGGACATTAGGGAGGGTATGTGCTATGGTGAGCACCGTGAGTTATGTAAAAGTAATGAATCACAGACCTGTACCCCTGAAACAAATAATTCATAATATGTTAATAAAAATTTTTTTAAAATAGACACTTGGATTGCTTCCATATCTTGGCTATTATAAATAATGCTGCAGTACACATGGGGGTGCATGCATCTTTTCAAGTTACTGTTTTTATTTTCTTTAGGTAAATATCTAGTAGTAGAATTACTGAATCTTTTGGTAATTCTATTTTTAGTATTTTGAGGAACCTCCATACTGTTTTCCACAGTGGCTGCACCAGTTTACATTTCCATCAACAGTGCATGAAAGTTCCTTTTTCTCTACATCCTTGTGAACACTTATTATTTCTTGTCTTTTGATATAAGCCATTCTGATTTCACATTGTGGCTTTGATTTGCATTTTCCTGGTGATGAGTGATGTTGAGCATATTTTCATGTGTCTATTAGCCTTCTGTATATCTTCTTTGGAAAAATGTCTATTTAGGTCCTTTAACTGTGGGTTTTTGTGTGTGTGTGTTGAGTTGCATGAATTCATATATTTTGGATATTAACCTCTATCAGATATATCACTTGCAAATGTCTTCTTCCATTTATTAGGTTGCCTTTTCATTTTGTTGATGGCTTCCTTTGTTGTATAAAACTTTTTATTTTGATGTAGCCCCAGTAGTTTATTTTTGCTTTTGTTTCCCTTTCCTTAGGAAACATATCTAGAAAAAGGTTGCAATGGCTGACGTCAAAGAAATCACTGCCTATGTTTTCTTCTGGGAATTTTATTGTTTTAGGTCTCACATTTAGGTGTTCCATCCATTTTGAGTTTATTTTTATATGACATTACAGTGGGGTCCGGTTTCATTCTTTTGCATATATGTGTCCAGTTTTCCGAGCGCCATTTGTTGAAGAGACTATCTTTTCCCCCTTGCATATTCTTGCCTCTTTTGTCATAGATTAATTGACCATATAAATGTGGGTTTGTTTCTGGGCTCTCCATTCTGTCCTGTTGATCTGTGTGTGTGTTTTGGGGCCGGTACCACACTGTTTTGATTACTACAGCTTTGTGGTTTATCTTGAAACCTGGGACTCTGATACCTCTAGGTTTGTTCTTTCTCAGGATGCTTTAGCTCTTTGGGGTCTTTCATGATTCCATACAAATTTTAGGATTATTTGTTCTAGTTCTGTGAAAATGTTGGTATTTTGATAGGGATTGCATTAAATATGTAGACTGCTTTAGGAATGGACACTTTTTAAAGATTTATTTATTTGAGGAGGGGAGGGTTAGAGGAAGAGAATCTCAAGCAGACTCCCCACTAAGCATGGAGACTATGAGATCGTGACCTGAACTGAAACCAAGAGTCAGATGCTTAACCAACTAAGTTACCCAGGTGCCCTGGGTAGTATGGACATTTTAACAATATTCAGTCATCCAGTCCATGAGGATGGAATATCTTTTCATTTGTTTATGTTGTCTTCAATTTCTTTCATCAGTGTTTTTATAGTTTTCAGAGTACCAGTCTTTCACTTCCTTGGTTAAGTTTATTCTAGGAATTTTGTACTTTTTGGCACAACTGTGGAACTGTTTTATTTCTCTTTCTGCTACTTCCTTAGTAGTGTATAGAAATGTAACAGTTTCTGTATTTTAGTATTGTATCCTGCAACTTTTTCTAAAATCAGTTATTGCTTCTAACAGTTTTTTGGTGATATCTTTAGGGTTTTCTCTGTCTGGCTTCAAGTCATCTGTAAATAGTGACAGTTTAACTTCTTTTTTTTTTTAATCAGTTTAGATGTGATATGCTTTTTTATCTTCTTTGGGTAATAAGTTATTAGCATTCTGTGACAGAAACTATCTGCTTAAAACCCATCAACTATGCTACTTCCTGTACAAGCCAAAGGCAATGCAGTTCTCTCTCTGAGGATCTTTTGGGCTGCAGGAGCATGGTGCCACCCTTTCCCAGAGCAAGATGTAGTACTGGGGAGATAATGTTCCAGAGGCAGGCAGTCCTCAGTTGGTGAAGGATGAAAACTCACTGGTCACAGCCTCTGCCAGCCTCCTTGCTGCACAGGTTGGATAACTCCGAGCATGTTCCACACTGTCTCCCAGAGTTTTTCCAAAGGAACTGAGCCTAGTTACCTGTATTAGTACATTGCTGGGTAACATACCCTTTATCACTGACTCCTTTCTTTTCTTTTCTGAATTTCCCACCCTCCTACCTCTGCTTCTCGGGATCACTTCCCAAAAAGCTACATTCATTCAAATCCTTTTCTCAAGATCTGCTTCTAGGATGCTCATCCTAAGACATGTGATAAGTATATTATGCTAAGTGAAATAAGTCAGAGAAAGACAAATTATTTCACTCATATGTGAATTTAAGAAACAAAACAGATGAACATATGGGAAGGGGAAAAAAAGGACAGAGGGGAGAAACAAGCCAAAAGAGACTCTTAACTATAGAGAACAAACAGGGTTGCCGGAGGGGAAGTGAGTGGGGGATGGGC
This sequence comes from Nasua narica, assembly GCA_028533885.1. NCBI lineage: Eukaryota > Metazoa > Chordata > Mammalia > Carnivora > Procyonidae > Nasua > Nasua narica. Next base: position 63,210,451 of record CM052800.1, on the reverse strand, counting down.
TAAGTGGGTGATGGGTATTAAGGAGGGGACTTGTTATGATGAGCACTGGGTGTTATATATAAGTAGTAAATCACTAAATTCTACTCCTGAAACCGACATTACACTATAGGTTAACTAGAATTTAAATAAAAATTTGAAACAAAAAAGACACATGTCATTCCTACACTACAAAAGCTTTGAAGATATTTTGCTGTGTTTGCATCAAATTCATGATCTGATGATTTGGTTATTATTTAGTCATTCTTTCAAAACTTTATTTTCTCTATCTGAATGAAGGAGTACCTCCCCATAACACCAGTTCCCCCACCAGAGTGTAGAGTCAAAACAGATGGATAGGATGAATCAGTTATATTAAAATGTTCTCGGGGCACCTGGGTGGCTCAGTGGGTTAAAGCCTCTGCCTTCAGCTCAGGTTATGATCTCAGGGTCCTGGGATTGAGCCCCGCATTGGGTTCTCTGCTCAGCAAGGAGCCTGCTTCCCCCTCTCTCTGCCTGCCTCTCTGCCTACTTGTGATCTCTTTCTCTTGTCAAATAAATAACTAAAATATTTAAATAAATAAATAAATAAACAAACAAACAAACAAACAAACAAACAAA
>CM052800.1:63170879-63209354 GCA_028533885.1 Nasua narica | reverse complement strand
GGGTTAGCCTGGTGGTGGGTATCGAGAGGGGCACGTACTGCATGGAGCACTGGGTGTGGTGCATGAACAATCAATCTTGTAACACTGAAAAATTAAAATAAATTTGGGGAAAAAAAAAATAAAAAAAAATAAATAAATAAAAAAAAAAAAACAAGGTGTGCACTTACCATCTAGTCAGCTCATTAAAGTTAGAATGCTGTGCAATTATTTTCTTATTCTTTTGTGTTTCCATGTTATGTTATAGTCAGCCCCTGAGTCTGACCAAAGCATCTGTTTCCCATCCTCCACAGTGTGATTCTACCGGGAATTACCATTTTTACTTCATAAAAGTAAATGCATACAGTGCGTGGCATTTTTTTTTTTTTTGAAGAGAGGGCTGAAAATAATAATAATGTACTTGTACTTGCTATTCTTAAACCCCCCTCAAAACCACTCAGTACAAACAACTTCTAGACCAACTCCGTCTGGGAAGAGCAGATTTAGAAAGAAGGGAGACACTATAGACAGTACCACATACAAGAAAGAAAATATAATGTCTCAACCTGATACATTGTGGGATGCTGCAGGATGTTGACTCACTTTGCAACTATAATCCTTCCTGAGCATAGGAAAAAAAAAAAACTAAATAATCTTTTATGCAATGAGTTCAGCTCAAACGAATCTCTCCTGACCCGCATCGCTACAGGAGAAGTTGTCACCAGTGTTAATATCTGTGTCAGATGCTCATGTGTAATTATTTTTCCAAAAGAGCAGGCCAATTTCTCAAGTAGAGAAAACTCTCTGTACACACAGTACTCTTCTGTACGAGTAACAAGGATAGTCAGACAAATGAAAATAAGCACAAAATATTGATGACATTCAAAAAATAAATACACAGTTCCTCCCTAAAAAAGAATATATTTGCAAATAGCACTACCTGCTTGGTAACTCTTGCTGGCAAATAGGGTAGATCCAAAAAGTCCATGAGCCTCTCCTGAGGGAACTTTGAGTTTTCATGAAGTTCCACAGTTATAAATAAATGTTCCAAACATCTCTATAATTACTTCTAAAGTATCATATGGGCAGAAATTTATTTTACCTAAAACATATTCTATAACTGGCTGGTAGTAAGGCACATTTTAATTTAGGTAGGAAAAATTGTAAACATGCCACCCCATTCTACAGGGTGGGGAGCATTTCCCTGAGTTCTACCTCTTCATCAGAGCCAGCAGAGGTTGAAACGTAGGACCGCAAATCAAGTAAGTGCCCTCTACACCATTCACTTCTCCACAAAGTCTGCAATTAAAGGACCCTTCCCACTCAAACAAAAGTTCCTTTCCCAAAGAAAGGAGTTTGAAAAAACTAATACCCAAATCTTTTCCTTCAGCTCCTCATTCTTGGCTTTGAGAAGATGTACGTAGTTTCAATGAGGGAATCCTGGGAGGAAATAGAAGAGGACTTTTTGTTTGTTTTCATGGTCTGGATAGCCTGGATGCTTCTGCATTCATTCATACCAGGAAATCAGAGGGTGAATCGTTGGTTTTTCTGGACTTTCTGGTTATATCTAAACTGCCAGTTCTATGATTTGACCTTGTGAAAATATCGTCTCCCACAGATATTCTTTTTCCATAACGTTAAAAGCGAGTGTGTGAAATGACCGAATCATACTTTTTAAAGAAAGGAAAATTGACTTTTTAAGAAAAGGTTTTCTAAGACCTTGATAAAAATTTCAGGAAAATATTTCTGTAGACACAAATTTTTTAAATCTATCATGAGAAAATGAGGTTAATATAATAAGTATTTAAGTCACATTTTATATTGAGTTCATCTATACCTTCTCTTATAATAAATATTTTTAAAGGTGAAGTTGAGATCAGTACTATTATTTTAGACCAGTACTGATTCAGAGGAAAGGACTATTTTCCTTAAATATCCTGCCATCTAATTAGACTCTACTTTGCAATTTGAAACAAATAATTCTAATTCTAATAAACATGCATACTGACAAGTAGAAAAGTATGTAACAGAACTATTATATATAATTTATTTATTTGCCACGTGGCTATTTATTTATTTACGTTCAATTAGCCAAGGTATAGTACATCATTAGTTTTTGTTATGATGTTCAGTGATCCATAAGTTGAATATAACACCTAGTGCTCATCATATCACATGCCCTCTTTAATTCCCATCACCCAGTGGCCCCATCCCCCTACCCACCTCCCTTATCGTAACCCTCAGTTTGTTTCCTGGAGTTAAGAGGCTCATATGGTTTGTCTCCCTCTCTGATTTCTTCCCATTCAGTTTTTCCTCCCTTCCCCTATTGTCCTCTGCACTATTCCTTATGTTCCACAGATGAGTGAAGCCATATGATAATTGTGTTTCTCTGATTGACTTATTTCACTTAGCATAACAGGCTGACAAGGAAATATATAGGCTACAAAATGTGAATTTTTTTAGCTGGAATCCCAGAAGTTAAGCTCTGCTTCCAGGAAACAGATTTGCTTATTTGCCACTTGGCTATTTCTGTAAACATGCTAGAAAGTAACATGTTAAAAGTAACATGTTCAAGGGCAAAGATTGGGTTTTGAGTTAGGAAGGGCTGGGTTTGGTTTCAGTTTCACTGTCTATTTTTGTTGGGCATGGGATTCTTTACCGCTCTGTTTTCTCATCAGTAAAATGGGAGTTATAATTCTCACCCAATTTGGTTGCAGTGGAGGTTAAATAAGACATTTGCAAGGTGCTTGACACATAGAAAGCTCACTCAATGGAAACTATCATTTTGCTCCAGGCTCAAATTTGAATACAAATCTTTTCTTGATTTACAGTGGGATTACATCCTGATAAACCCATCACAAATTGAAAATATCTTCATACTGATGATAATACTGTGCATTTCTGTCCTATGTTTGCTAGCTGTAATTTCCCCTCAGATAAAGCACATCTAAAGCAGAGATGCCCTGTCATAGCTTTATGTGCCGTATTTATTCTATGAAAAAGGTACCAATTCTTGCATCATATAGTGTGAACTCTATCTTTTCTGGAAATGTTAATTTTTCTGGCCTATTATTGTGCTTCAGTATTTGTTTTCTCAAATCAGCTGGAAAACAGACACGCCCATACCCACCTACGTGCGCACCCAAACACATGCAGCAATATTTCCCCTAAGTCTTCATTCAGCAATCTATTTTCAGGGACCCCAGACAACTCTATACAGGCCTTTATTCTGTTCATCTGGGATTGAACTCTGTGTGCCTTCTAGTCTGAGCTCCTCAGGACAGGGCCCATTGTTGTTTGGCTGGCACAGTTTCACCCATTTTGGAGGAACATGTACATCTATTGATTTGGTCTTAGGTTTGGTTAGAAAATTGTTAAAGCCAGCTGACAAGCATAATAGATCCAAACAGATTAAAAACCTTTCTTTTTATAATGGGTTTCTTAGCAAATATCTTAGGAGATATTATAAATATTATGGTCATACAAACTGTCCAGTGTGTGAGATAAATTTTAAAGTTAGTAAAGGATGAAATTTTCTATGTCTAGTACAGTATGTTGACTCATGGAAAGAAAAAGTCACACAACTTCATAGAATTACTTTTACATAAATGATAATGGCCTAGAACATTATTTCATTAAATGAAAAATCTAATTTGTTATTAAGAGCATATATTTCTTTTTTTACTTGCAAATTATAATTTTATTTATTTTTTTCCAAATATGTTTATTTTATTTTTTCAGTGTTACAAGATTAATTGTTCATGCACCACACCCAGTGTTCCATGCCATATGTGCCCTCCTCACTACCCACCACCATGCTCGCCCAATCCCCAAAACCCTCTGTGCTCAGAGTCCACAGTCTCTCATGGTTCATCACCGTCTAAAAACTATATAATTCTTCCTCGACTTGCAGTGGGGTTATGTCCCAATAAACCCACTGCAAGCTGAAAATATGGTAGGTCAGCGGCGCCTGGGTGGCTCAGTCAGTTAAGTGTCAGACTGTTTCAGCTCAGGTTGTGATCTCAGGGTTGTGAGACTGAATGCCATGTGAGGCTCTGTGCTCAGTGGAGAGTCTGCTTGAGATTCTCTGATTCTCTCTCCACACCCCCTGCCCCTCCACCCTGCTTGTTTCTTCTCTCTCTCTCTCATAAATAAATAAATCTTTTTTTTTTTTTTTTTTTTTTAAAGAAAATGCAATAGATCAAAGATGCATTTGCTACACCTAACCTACTGGGTGGTCATCATAGTGCCACTTAGCCAACCTTAAACATGCTCAGAATGCTTATATTAGCTTGCAGAAAAAAGCATCTAACACAGAGCATCTAACACAAAGCCTATTTTATAATAAAGTGTTGAATATCTCATTTAATGTATTAAATACTGAAAATGAAAAACAGAATGGTTGTATGGATACAGAATGGTTGAAAGCATATTGGTGTTTACCCTCATGATGACGTAGCTGACTGCTGCCACTCAATACTGCTGCTCGGCGTCACAAGAGAGTATTGTACCACACATACCACTAGTCCAGGAAAAGATCAAAATTCAAAATTCGAAGTATGGTTTCTAGTGAGTTTGTATCACCTTTGCATTATCACAAAGTCAACAGATCTTAAGATGAACCATCTTAAGTCTGGGGCCATCTGTACTTGCTAGGTATGTTTATCCCTAGGCCTGTTTGTGGCCAGAGGGTCTCTGAGACTTGAAGCCTGTTCCTAATTGCTTCAGAGGGACTTTTTTCTAGAATTGAGATAGAGATCTTAATAGAATTGATGAGGCTTATGATAGTAACAAAACTTAAAGCAGCTAATATTTATTGAGTGTATTATGTGCTAGGAACCATACTAATTGCCTCATAAGAACTGCTGTGTTTAGTCCTAAAAGAAATGTGTACAGCAGGGATGCCTGGGTGACTCAGTGGGCTAAAGCCTCTGCCTTCAGCTCAGGTCATGATCCCAAGGTCCTGGGACGGAGCCTCACATCGAGCTCCCTGCTCAGTGGAGAGCCTGCTTCTCCCTCTCCCTCTGCCTGCCACTCTGCTTACTTTTTCTCTCTCTTGTCAAATAAATAAATAAAATCTTCAAAAAAAGAGAAATACATACAGTAAATAAAACAAATGTAACCGATATTGGGGGTTTTTAGCAGGAATATTCTTGAAACAAAATGCTTCTGGATCTCAGGAGTTCCAGTTACTGGGAATCAGAAGTCAGGCAGGGTGGCCAGGGACAACAAAAAGGCACGCAGATGCTGAGGCTTGTCCTGACAATGGGATCCAGGATACAGTAGTTAAAAGGTGCAATAGTCTCGGATCTGATCCAGGCAAGCCTGTATTCTAGGAACCCCAGCCTGGCAATATAGGCCAGGGTAGGGGGAATTTCAGGCAGTGGGCACTACTTATAGCCAGACAGGTGATGGCCCTGTGATTCTTAGAAAGACCCTGTTGATAGTAGGAAAACATAGGAAGCAAGATACAGCCTCCCTGAGGAAGGAGTATGGCAAAAGCTGGGCAGGTTATACGTGTTCAATCTCATGAATTATGGCAAGAATGGCAACATTTACTTCTCTTGTACAATTTCTGAAAGGGTGAATGGTTGCCTGAAACCTTGTGCTTATGACCAAATCTAGGCTTATCAATAAAGAATATTGTGATCAATTAGTGATGTCTCTCCTGGGCATTAAGGGATGAAGTGACAGCCAGACTGGTTGTGATTCTGGGGTTTAATGGAAGAAGCAGGGCAGACTTGAAGAAAAAAGAAGAGGACCTATTGCATAAAGGGACTGTGCACAACTTCTAGGAGAATGTGATTTGAGGCCCATCAGTTCTGCTCAGAACTAAACAGAGAAAAGTATACCTATGGTAATTATACATACCTCCTTTCCCCAGTCTATTGCCATCTTAGGAACTGACCGTAGCATTGTAACACCCCTACTGCCCATGTCTCCCCAGAGTAAAAGCTTAAAGTTAGGTGCCCCGTGTTAAAAATTTACTATTTGTAAAGATCCATGAGTTTCTCAGGAAAACTTCAGTATGCATGCTCAGGAGGTAATTATATCGAAAAATAAAAATTGATGGACAAGGAGAAGTTAAACACATATTACATTTATTATTATTTTCAAACAAATTTTGGTGGTGCTATCGTTTTGAAATATATCAAAGGAACAATTGTATTTTGCTTAGAGTCCTCTTTGAGAACTGTATTTAAATTTCAATATATTTTATATTTATTTATTTAAATAAGAAAGGACACAAATGCAGGCAGAAGGAAGGAAACATCTTAAAATATTTCAATATGTATTATAGCAAATTATTCTTTTTTTAAGTGAGGAACAGGGAGGTAGATATTTGAACATTTTTCCTTCTTGAAACCACATTCCTGTGGCATTACGCAAATTAAATCTTTTGGTCATTGAAAGTGGAAAGAGAAAATGACTATATTAAAACCAAACAGAAAATGAATCTGGACCTTTTTATTATATTTTTCTAGGTCTGTAACTTCCCAACCTGTTCTGTTTGTGAAAATATAAAAATATAACTTTCCACAAGAAGAAATAGCTGTCAGTCTTACAAGCCCTGTTTTTTAAAGTAGACTTTATTTTGAGGGACTGAGCGCAAGGTGACTATATGTAGACATGCCTATTTGAAAACCCCTGTTCTATTTGTGTGGTAGCTTCTCAATCTATGTCTTCCTTGAGGAGAGAGAAAGAGGGCCACATATGAAATAGTCTTTTATTTTTTCAATCTTTTTAATTTGAGTATAGTTAACAAACAATATTATATTAGTTTCAGGTGTATAACATAGTGATTCAACATCTCTGTACATTATGCTGTGTTCAACACAAGTATAGCTACCCTCTGTCTTAATATGATGCTGTTACAGTATCATTGATTATTTTCCATGTGCTGTACCTTTTATTCTTATGACTCATTCATTCCATAACTGGATGCCTTTATCTTCAACTCTCATCTCCCACTCCCACTCCCACTGCACTCTGGTGTCCATCAGTTTGTTCTCTGTATTTATGGGTCCGATTCTGTTTTTGGTTTGTGTATTCATTTCTTAGCTCTCACATATGAGTGAAAACATATAGTATTTTTTATCTCACTGACTTATTTCACTTGGCATAATACCCTCTAGGTCTATCCATCTTGTTACAAATGACAAGATCTCATCCTTTTTATGGTTGCGCGGTATTCCATTATGTATATACATATATACGCCATCTTCTTTATCCAGACATCTATCTGTGGACACTCTGGTTGCTTTCTTATCTTGGCTATTGTAAATAATGCTACAAGGACAATAGGGGTGCATGTATTTTTTAAATTAGTGTCTTCAATTTGAAGAATACCCAGTTGTAGAATTATTGAATCATATGGTATTTTAATTTTTTGAGGAACATTCATACTTTTTCTACAGTGGCTGTACCAATATACATTCCCACCAACAGTGCACAATTTTTCTCTACATTCTCACCAATACTTGTTATTTCTTGTCTTTTTGATTCTAGCCTTTCTGACAGGTGTGAGGTGGTACTTATTGTGGTTTTGATTTGCATTTCCCTGATGATCAGTGACTTTGAGCATCTTTTCATGTGTCTATTGGCCATCTGCATGTGTTCTTGGAAAAATGTCTATTCAAGTTCTCTGTCCATTTTTTAATTGGATTGTGTTGTGGTTTGGGTATTGAGTTGTATAAGTTCTTTTTATATTTTGGATATTAACCCCTTATCAGATATATAATTTGCAAATATGTTCTCCCATTCAGTAGGTTGCCTTTTTGTTTTGTTGATGGCTTCTTTTGCAAAGGAAAAGTTTTTTATTTTGATGTGATTACAATAGTTTATTTTTGCTTTTGTTTCCCTTGCCTTAGGAGACATATCTAGAAAAATGCTGCTATGGCTGATGTCAAAGAAATTACTGCCTGTGTTTTCTTCTAGGAGTTTATTATAGTTTCAGGTCTCACATTTAGGTCCTCAATTTATTTTGAGTTTATTTTTGTATGGTGTTAGAAAGTGGTCCAGTTTTTATCCTTTTGCATGTAGCTGTCCAGTTTTCCCAGCACCATGTATTAGTCTTTAGTTTTTCTTTTCCCTTTTGTATATTCTTTTTTTTTTTAAGATTTTTTTTTATTTATTTGAGAGAGAGAGAATACAAGCAGGGGGAGCAGCAGGCAGAGGGAGAGGGAGAAGCAGACTTCCTGCTTAGCAAAGAGTTCAATGCAGGGCTGGATACTAGGACCCTGAGATCATGACCCGAGTTAAAGACAGATGCTCAACTGACTGAGCCACCCAGGCACCCCTCCTCTTTGTATATTGTCACAATTAATTGACCACATTATCATGGGTTTCTTTCTGGGCTTTCTAGTCTGTTCCAATGATCTTTGTGTCCTTTGATCTGTTGTGCCAGTACCATAGTGTTTTGATTACTGCAGCTTTATAGTATATCCTGAAATATGGAGTTGTGATGCCTCCAGCTTTGTTCTTTCTCAAGATTGCTTGGCTATTTGAGATCTTTTGTAGTTTCCTACGTAAAATAAATTTTTTATATATAAAATAAATTTTAAAACATACTTTTTGAGGGACGCCTAGGTGGCTCAGTTGGTTAAGCAACTGCCTTTGGCTCAGGTCATGATCCCGGCGTCTTGGGATCGAGTCCCGCATCGGGCTCCTTGCTCGGCGGGGAGCCTGCTCCTCTCTCTGCCTCTGCCTGCCTCTCTGCCTGCTTGTGCTCTCTCTCTGTTAAAAAATGAATAAATAAAATCTTAAAAAAAAACATACTTTTTGAAAAAAAATATGTCATAAAAGAAGTGTTGTTATATAGATTATATAGATTTATTTGTGTCTTTTCATTTAACAACTTTAAGTTTGAATAATAACTGTATTATTTAACATAACAGAATTCTGTCAGCATGCGAAAAGCAACAAGCATGATGTGTTATCTACAAAGTGAACTTACAAATAGAAGGCAACAAACATAAAAACAAAACGATATTTCTTGTCCTCATCTTTTGTGCATGCAAACACACACACGTATACATGGAGTTCATTTTTCCCCCTTGTCTTCATTTACTCATTTATTTTAAAGACATTTTTAGCTATTGGAATTGTGGTCTCTACAAAAGATATATCTACCCAGAACCTAGGAATATGGCCTTATTTGGGAAAAGGTCTTTACTGATCATCGTGGATTATCTGAGTGGGCCCTAAATCCAATGACAGGTGTCCTTTTAAGGCACAAAAGGAAAGAGAGAGAGAGAAGAGGAGAAGGATATGTGAACATGGAAGCAGAGATTAGAGTTACTCAAACGCAAGCCAAGGAACGCCAGGAGCCTCCAGAAGGTGGAAGAGGCAAACAAGGATTCTCTCCTAGAGCCTTCAGAAGAAATGGCTTGATTTTAGGCTTCTGGCCTCTAGAACAGTAAAAAATAATTTCTGTTGTTGATAATTCCAGTTTGTGCTTATGGCAGCCCTAGGAATCCAACACAGCATCTTGGAGCACCTTTAGTGTGCAAAGTATATTGTTGGGCAAAAATAATCTCTGAACAAGATATCATCTTGTCCTAGAAATAATCACATCTGGTGCATGAAACAGACACTTAACAATGGGTATTCTTTTTTTGTCTCTGAAAAATTGTTTTAATTGAAGTATAGTTGACATACAATGTCCTATTTGTCTCATAGTGATTAAATATTCATATATTATGAAATGATTCCCCACAGTAATTCTAGTTAACATCTATCACCATACAAAGTTATTACAATCTTATTGACTGTATTCCCCATGTTGTACATTACATCCCCATGACTTACTTATTTTTATAACTAGACGTTTGTGTCTCTTAATCCCCTTCATGTATTTTGCCTAACCCCCAAATTCCTCCTCACTCTGGTAACCAACAGTTTGCTTCCTGTATCTGTGAGTCCCTTTCTGTTTTTTGTCTTGCTGTGTTTTTTAGATTCCACATATAAGTTAAATCATATAGTATTTGTCTTTCTCTGTCTGACTTGTTTCACTTTGCATAATACCCTTGAGGTCTTATCTATATTGTTGCAAATGGCAAGATTTCATTCTTCTTTATGGCTGGGTAGGATTCCATTGTATATATGTACCACATCTTCTTTATCTGTTCATCTATCCATGGACACTTAGGTTGCTTCCATATCTTGACTAATGTAAATAATGCTGTAGTGAACATAGGGGTGCATATATCTATTTGACTTGGTTTTTTTTTCCCCTTTGGATAAGTACCCAGAGGAAATGCTAGATCATATGGTAGTTCTATTTTTAATTTTTTAGGAACCTCCATGTACTGTTTTCTATTGTGCATGCACAAATTTACATTTCTACTGACAGTGTATGAGGGTTCCTTTTTTTCTCCACATCCTCACCAACACTTGTTATTTGTCTTTTTGATAATAGCCAATCTGACAGTTCGAGGTGATATCTCATTATGGTTTTGATTTTCATTTTCTTGATAATTAGTGAATTGAGTATCTTTTCATGTGTCTGGTGGCCATCCATATGTTTTCTTTAGAATGTCTATTCAAATCCTATATCTATTTTTTAATGCATGTAAACACATGTGTACATAGAGTTCATTTTTCTCTTTCATTCATTTCCTCATTCACTTTATTTTTTTTCCCCAAATATGTTTATTTTTTCAGTGTTACAAGATTGATTGTCCATGCACCACACCCAGTGCTCCATGCAATACGTGCCCTTCTCAATACCTACCACCAGGCTTGCCCAACCGCCCACCCCCTTCCCTCCAAACCCCTCAGTTTGTTGCTCAGAGTACATAGTCTCTCTTGGTTAATCACCCCCTCTGATTTCCCCCCATTCACCCTTCCCTTCCTTCTCACAATGAATTTCCTCATTCACTTTAAAATGCATTTTTAGTGGTTGTAATTGCCTCTGCAAAAGATATATCCACCCAGAATGATATATTGGGTTTTTTTATATTAAGTTATATATGGTCCTTATATATTTTGGATATTAACCTCTTACCAGATGTATAATTTATAAATATTATATCCCATTCAGTAGGTTGCCTTTTGTTTGTTGATGGTTTTCTTTGCCTGCAGAAGATTTTTAGTTTGATGTAACCGATCTCATTTGTTTATTTTAATTTTTGTTGCTCTGGTCTGAGGAGACTGGTACAAAAAAAAAGTATTGCTGAGACCAGTGTCAAAGATCTTACTGCCTATGTTTTCTTCTAGAGTTTTATGGTTTCAGGTTTTACAGTCAAATCTTTAATCCATTTTGAATTTGTTTTTATATATGGTATAAGATGGTGGTTGAGTTTCAATCTTTTGCGTGTACCTATCCAGTTTTCTTAACACAATTTATTGAAGAGACTCTCTTTTTACATTGTGTATTCTTGCTTTCTTTGCCACAGATTAATTAACCATATATGCATGGGTTTATTTCTTTGCTCTTTATTCTATTCTATTAATCTATTTATCTTTTTTTGTACCAGTGCCATACTGTTTTGATTACTAGTTTTATAATGTAATTTGAAATCAGGAAACATGATACCTCTAGATTTGTTGCTCTTTTTCAAGATTGCTTTTGCTTGTGGTTTCATACAAATCTTAGGATTATTTGTTCTAGATGTGTGAAAAATGCCTTTACTGTTTTGATCAAAACTTCACTGAATCTGTAGATTTCTTTGGGTAATATGGATATTTTAACAAATTAATTCTTCCAGTCTGTGGCTATAGAATATCTTTCCGTTTACTTGTGTCATCCTCAATTTCTTTCATGAGTGTCATAGTTTTCAGAGTATGGGTCTTTCATTTGCTTCGTTAAATGCATTTCTAGGTATTTTGTTCCTTTTGATAGTTATAAGTGGGATTGTTTCTTAATTTCTCTTGATATATAACTTGTGTATAGAACTGCAACTGATTTTCACTGGCATTTTTTTCTCTTTATGTCTGTTAATATTTGCCTTACATATTTAGGTGCTCCTATGTTGGGTACATAAATATCTATGACCGTTATATCTTCTTCTTGGATTGACCCCTTTATCATTATTTACTGCTCTTCTTTATTTTTTGTTATAGTCTGTTTTGAAGTTTGTTTTGTCTGATATGAGTATTGTTACTTCAGGCTGCATTTCCATTTGCATGGAATATCTTTTCCATCCTGTCACTGTCAGTCTCTGTGTGTCTTTAAATCTGAAGTGAGTCTCTTGTAGGCAGTATATAGATAGGTCTTGTTTTTTATTAATTCAGCTGCCCTATGTCTTTTATTTCATTATTTTATTTTTTTATTAGCATAGTTTTTAAAAAGAATTTCAGTGCGTTATAGTCAAGAGATTTCAAGACTACAACTTTATGAAGGAAACAACAGTTTTTTGGGGGGTTTTTTGGTTTTTTTTGCCCCTGCTCCTACTTTATTTTTCCTTTAATACGTTCAATTCTTTTTTTTTTAACATATAATGTATTATTTGCCCCAGGGTACATGTCTGTGAATCATCAGGCTTACACATTTCACAGCATTTGCCATAGCACATACCTTCCCCAATGTCCATAACCCAACCACCCTATCCCTACCTCCCCTACCCACCAGCCACCCTCAGTTTGTTTCATGAGTTTAGGAGTCTTTTAGGGTTTGTCTCCTTCCAAATCCCATCTTGTATCATTTCCCTCCACTACCCCCCCACGAACCCCACCTTGCCTCTCAAATTCTTCATATCAGAGAGATCATATGATAATTGTCTTTCTCTGACTGACTTATTTCACTTAGCATAGTACCTTCTAGTTCCATCCACGTTGTTGCAAATGGCAAGATTTTGTTTCTCTTGATGGCTGCATAGTATTCCATTGTATTTATATACCACCTCTTCTTTATCCATTCATCTGTTGATGGACATCTAGGTTCTTCCCATAGTTTGGCTATTGTGCACATTGCTGCTATAAACATTCAGGTGCATGTGCCCCTTCAGATCACTACATTTGTATCTTGAGGGTAAATACCCAGTAGTGCGATTGCTGGGTCGTAGGGTAGCTCTATTTTCAACTTTTTGAGGAAACTCCATACTGTTTTCCAGAGTGGCTGTACCAGCTTGCATTCCCACCAACAGTGTAGGAGGGTTCCCCTTTCTCCGCATCCTCGCCAACATCTGTCATTTCCTGACTTGCTAATTTTAGCCTGTGTCTTTTAATTGGAACATTTAGTCCATTCACATATGCTACTGAGTCTGTAGACTAAAATTTACCTCCAGTAATTAGTTATTAGGATAGACAAAAGAATGGTGGGTGTCTGGAATGGGAAGGGAGGGCAGGACTCAGACACTGAGAGCCTTCTATTGTGTAAGAGCATATTGTAGAGGTTTACCTAAAAAAGTACACCCAGACACCGGAGATCCTAGGGGAAGATTCCTAGGAAATACTGTATCTCAGCATTCTATCTAGTCTTGAAGATTAAGCAGGAATTTTCATAATGAAAAGTGGAAAACAGGGTTGTATAGAAGATATCAAGCTGAGGGAATTGAAAGTATTAAAGGCAGAAAAATGTGTCAAGGTAAAATGGAGAAGTTTCAGTCTTGGCATAAGGTAAATCTGTAAATGCATTGGTTGAATCCAGCTTGCAAGAGGTTATTTCCCCCTATTACGGAGTAACGGCATTGAGTGAAGGGGAACTAAGATGTTTGCTGGAATGTCAGGGGTTGGGGAGATGGCATGGGGAGACAGTAGAGAATTATAATTAGTAAAAGGATATGATCCAAGTTAATTTTAGGAAAATAACTCTAGTGGGGTTTTTTTCTTAGTTAATTCATGTTTTTACCCATATTTCCCCTGCCCCCCATCCCCGTTCATGTACGTCAAGGCATCTTCCTTGCCTTGAGGAAGGTGTGGGGCTTGGGGATTCCTGGCTATTTTTTTCAGAATCTTAAATCTACAGGGGCACCTGGGTGGCTCAGTGGGTTAAAGCCTCTGCCTTTGGCTCAGGTCGCAATCTCAGGGTCCTGGAATCGAGCCCCGCATTGGGCTCTCTGTTCATCAGGGAGCCTGCTTCCCCCTTTCTCTCTGCCTCTCTGCCTACTTGTGATCTCTCTCTGTCAAATAAATAAATAAAAATGTTTAAAAAAAAATCTTAAATCTACTTAAAGAGTAGGGTTTGGGAAAGGTGCCTCTTGGCAAATGAGACATAAAGATAGATAACTGATTGATTTATTGATAGGTAAGTAGACAGATTTCCCAGGCTAAAAAGTTTTTTGCCCAGTTTGGAGAATTAGAATGAGACTGATGATTTGAGAGCAGTACAGAGTAAAGGAACATGTGTTGCACCTGGGTTTGAGGCTCCAGCTTCACTGTATATTGCCTGCCAGGGGATGCAAGGAGCAGTGCAGCAGAGCATTAGATTGAAAGATCCCTTACAAGCGGGGGCAACAGTCTCAGAATGGTCTTATGACTGACAGTCAGAGGGACCTCCTCAAGCTTTGGCGCTACGTAAGACAAGACCCTAAATGTTTGGTGCAAACCCAGAGAAATGGATGTTAAGAACAAGTAAGGTTGAATTTTCCACAAGCCCAACCACATGGGAGCTTGGCATCTAATTTAAATAAAAAGTAAAATGTGATATTTTACTGAGTCTGAGACTAAAATTTACCTCCAATAATTGGCAACAAAGTTATGGCAGAAACTACTAATTGTATCTAATGTCTCTTCTTTTCTTTTCCCCTACTGTTACAGAACTCCTGAGCATAGCTAGGTCCATGGGCACGCAGAATAAAAAGTTCATTTCCCAGCCCCCATTGTAGCCCAGTGTGGGCATCTGACTAAGTTCTGGGATTTGAGGAGGGTAATATGTTCTCCTTATGGCTCATGTCTTTAAAGTATAGGAGTGTACACTTTCCTTTCCACAAATCTGAGTCAGGGCCAGGTAGTGAGCCCTCTTAGATGGTTCAGAAAAGATAATCAGAGTAGTTATAGATCCATAGGACAGAAGGACTCCAGACTTCGAGCCACTTTGCAGAATGAAATTCTCATACAATCCAGGAATTTATGTGAAACAGAAATACACTTTTGTCTTGTAGACCACTAATTTTCATGTTCTGATCAAATAAGCTGAACCTGAATTGTCACTAACACTAGTCTAAAAAAGGAACAGAAATGGGGCAAGATTGCTGGTGGGGAAAATTGTAAATTTTCTGTTACAGCAGTGAAGGACTTCATGACCTGAATTAGGGTAATCATGAGAGCAAGAACAGGCCTGGATTGAAGACAGAGCTCATAGGACTTGAGCACTCAATTATGTACAGAGGGCAAAAGAAAGGAGAAGAGGAAGAAATGTGATTCTAATATTTCAGCATGGGGAGTTGAGGTTAATGGTGATGGCATATATTGAGATAGGAAATAAAACGATAATTCTTAAGAGGAAGATGCCTAAAATAAGACAAAACAAGAAGTCATGGGGCCCAGCAGTGAAGAAACCCTATTTTCTGCTGTTTACTCCTTTCTACTAAGGAAAAAAGTGACTGAAAGTGAGAACATAGTAATAATAATAGTCACTGACAACCTATTTAATATTTTTTTTTAGTTTCTAGGATAAGAGGTTTTTTATTATTTTATTTTATTTTAATTTTTTATTATGTTATGTTAGTCACCATACAATACTTCATTAGTTTTTGATGTAGTGTTCTATGATTCATTTTTTGCATATAACACCCAGTGCTCCATGCAATACATGCCCTCCTTAATACCCATCACTGGACTAACCCATCCTCCCATTCCCCTCTCCTCTGAAACCCTCACTTTGTTTCCGATTCCCTAGTCTCTCATGGTTCCATGGTTGATCCCCTCTAATTCCCTGCCCCCGCCTTCATTTTTCCCTTCCATCTCCTAATGACCTCCATGCTATTCCTTATGTTACACATATAAGTGAAACCATATGATAATTGTCTTTCTCTGCTTGACTTATTTCACTTAGCATAATCCCTTCCAGTTCCATCCATGTCAATGCAAATGGTGGGTATTCATCCTTTCTGGCAACCTGCTTAATATTAAGTGGGTGTTTCCACACAATTTCTTTAGTTTTCTGATAGCTTTTGCCAGAGACTGCAGTCACTTTTCCCATTTTGCTCAATAACTGAGCTCCCACAATGCTTTCAATGTAGAGGTAGAAGTGAGCCTTCTATGAGCTTAAGCATAGAGCTATTTATTTTTTTCACTAATTTAGAAAATTATGATATTATAATGTAGATACATGTTGTTATACATTTTGTCAAAACTCATAGAATATACAGCACAAAGAGTGAACCCAAATGTAAACTATGGACTTTGGTTGATAATGATAGGTGGATTTTGGTCCATTGACTCTAACAAATTTACCACAATGGTTCAGGATGTTGATGATTGGGGAGGCTGCCTGTGTGTTAGGAGGTGGTATGTGAGAACGCTCTGTATTTTATGCTCAATTTTGCTGTGAACCTAAAACTGCTCTAAAAAATCAAGTATTAATTTTTAAAAATGTATTTGCACTTTTTTGACAAATCATAAACTACATTTATCCTCCCTTCTTCCTATTCCTGTTTAAGGAAATCAATTTACTTTCCCTTTAGAAAAAATCTAATGTAGGACTTCCAGTTTCTCCAGTCTTGGATATCTAGGGGTATAATAAAGATGATTTTGGAACGATTACATACATCCACCAGGCTTTTCAGAGGTAGTGAGCCCATAGAGGTTGCTATATTTTCCATTATGGAAAACAATTTTCACTGGAAGAACAGCTTTAGTTATATAGGCAGTTTTGTTTAGGAATAGAACAGTCAGGCTGGCATGGTTTTTAAATTTGCTCTGGAGTTAAAATTCTGGGTTCAATTTCTGGCTCATCCAATCATCAGACACAAATTCTTGGGCAAGTCTTTGTTACACTCTAAATTTTATTTTCTTCCTTTCTAAAATGGAGTTAATAGGAATACCCATATTTAATTGATTTATTTGCAAAATTAAGTAAGAAAATGTATGTAAAGCATGTAGTAGAAGTCCTGGCATAAGAAACTGCTCAATAAGTATATATTTTTGTGATGGAGGATATTTTCCAGTCACCAAATAACTGTGTTGGAGAACATTCAATCATTTATTGAGCAAGAAATGAACTTAGTTGTGAAAATCCCAACTTCTGGCTCTCCGTATAATTGACCCAAGAAAATGGAGCCTGAACAGAGAACAGTCATATGAAATAGCTGGCCATATGAAACAGGGTGTGAAGTTTGGGACTACTAAAGCAGCCGAAATTTGCATATTGGGTACCAGAAATAAGAGACCTTAGCAGAAAGGAAGTCCCAGAAATCTATGTAGATGTCCTCTTGAATCTTTGACTTAATACCTGTGCATGCATATGGTCAAACTAAGAGAAGCCTTTTAAGGAGCAGCTACTTCAGGAATGTGAGCTGAGTGTAAGTACCAGAGATTACATAGTGCTGGAAGACATTCCACTTCTCCAACAACCAGAAGAGTCATGATGTAGGAAAAGGATTACTCCAACCCTAGCATAAGGGATACTCTGAACCCACTCTAACAAAGTTTAAAACCAAGCTCAGGAGAAACACATGGAGCCATCAGTATATCAATTCTCTGTCAGAATAAAGCCCAGCATTCTTTATAGGAAGACAAATTCAATAGCACTCCATTGTCCATCATAAAAATTTAAAAATTTAATTTTAAAAATTACTGGTCATTTGAAAAATCAGAAAAATATAACCAAAATAGGGGGAAAACAACAGAAAAACAGGAGATGACAGATGTGTCAGAATTGGTGGGCAAAGACTTCAGACAGTTATTATAAATATGGTCAAAAATCTAAGAACAAAAATTAATAAATGAGTGAACAGGTGGAGGAAGCTCAGCAAATAAAAGGAAACAGGAGAGAGGAAAACAAATGAAAATTGTGGAACTAAAAAATGTCTGGAATTTTTTAAATCAGCATATTGGGCTTTAAAAGCAGTTAATATAATGCAAAAGAAAAGCTCTGTAAGACAGGTAAATAGAAACTACGCAAATTGAAACAGTGAAAGAAAGACTGGCAAAAAATTTAAAAAAAGTGGTCAGAGCTTCAATGACCAGTTGAGTATTATAGAGTTACACATCTAACATATATGGAATAAAAATTCCGGAAGGAGAAGAGAGATTTTGACAGGAAAATAAATGTTAGAAGAAGTAATAGTCAAAGAAGTCTCCAAATTTAATGAAAAATAACCCTCAGAGGACATTGTCTATTACCAAATAACTAATGTCCCCGAGGATTTTTTATATTCATCTCCTCAACAAGAAGTGAACATTTAAAAATTTGGCTTTGTAAATCCCAACTTCTCATTCTCGCCATGATGGAGGAATGAACCACAGCAAGATAAACACAAAGAAAACCACATCTGGGAGCATTATAGCACAATTGCTTTAAGCCAAATTAAAAATAAAAACCTCACAACATCCATTTACAAAAGACATATTATATACAGCAAAGGATCAATAGAATATCCACTGGATTCTCATCAGAAACAATGTAAGCCAGAAAACTATGGAATGACAGGTTTTTTTTAATTTTTATTTTTATAACCTCTTATTTACGTAGAATTCTAAGTGAAAAGCTATTATTTTGTATAAAACCCTTGAACAATTGTGTGAGTGAGGCACACATGCTAGGCCATATTAACCCCTTTTGCAGGCAAGAATGGAAACATTATTCATTTATTTAGTATAAAACAGATCTGGGATAGAAACCCTGGGCTTTCATACTCAGAACTACTCTTTTCCTATACATCATTTTAAAGTAATTTGATTTTACAGTGTTTTAAAGTATAGGAGTAAGCTCTAACATCTATTCCTGGCAAATTAACTCCTGAGCCAACCAATTTAATTAATCTCTGCATAAGCTGGTACATTTTAAGGCATTGTTATACTTCTAACTCAGCCTCACAGCTATGTTTGAGGGGCACATGAACCAAAAGTGCAACAAAGCTGATCTTAAGGGCCCAGGGGACAAATGCTTAAGTATGTTTTCAAGTCTTTTTTTTTTTTTTAAGATTTTTATTTTTATTTATTTGGCAGAGAGACACACAGCTAGAGAGGGAACAGAAGCAGGGGGAGTGGGAGCGGGAGTAGCAGGTCTCCTGCCGAGTAGGGAGCTGGAGACAGGGCTCAATCCCAGGACCCTGGGATCATGACCTGAGCAGAAGGCAGATGCGTAACAACTGAGCCACCCAGGCACCCCTGTTTTCAAGTCTTAACCTATGCCTGGCATACACTCTCCAACTACTCAGATGGCAGTTGAGACAACAAAGTGACAGGAGCAGAGGAAGGCCCACCTAGGAAGAGGGGGACACGGATGACAAACACAGGCAGAATCAGATAAATAATTATTTATTTCAGAATGGCTGAAATCAAAAACTGAATAAACAAGTTTTGGTGAAGATAGGGAGAAAAAGGAACTCTTGTGCTCTGTTGGTAGGAATGTAAACTGGTGCAACCACTTTGGAAAACAATATGAAGGTTTCTCAAAAACTTAAAAATATTTTCCAGTTTCCATATTATCCAAGAATTTTGGTACTGGGTATTTATCCAAAGAATATGAAAACACTAATTTGAAAAGATATATGCATTCCTATGTTCAATGCAGCATTATTTATAATAGCCAAACAATGTAAGCAGCCTATGTGTCCCCCAATAGATGAATGGATAAAGCTGTGATGTGTATGTATATGTATGTATACATACACATATATGTATATATCTGTGTATCATATATGTACACACATACACACACACCCCAAGTGGACTAGCACTTGGTCATAAAAAAGAATGAAATCTTGCCATTTGCAACAACTTGGATGTATCTAGAGAGTATAATGCTAAGTGAAATAAGTCAGTCAAAGAAAGACCAATACTATACGATTCACTCATCTGTGGAATTTAAGAAAAAAACAAACTTGTTTAACAAAGAAAAAAAGACAGACTAAAAAAAAACCAGACTCTTAACTATAGAGAACAAACTGATGGTTAGGAGAGGAGGTGGACAGGCAGATAGGGGAAAGAGGTGATGGGGATTAATAATACATTTATCATGATGAACACTGTGTAATATATAGAATTGTTGTATCACTGTATTGTATACCCGAAACTAATGTAACACTGTATGTTAACTATACTGGAATTAAAACAATTTTTAAAGAACTAAATGAAAAAAGATAGTTTTAGAATATAAAAAAATAAGTATTCACAAAAGATATACCTGATGATGATTTGTATCAGAATATATATGTCTTATAACTCAACGATACAAAACATCCAATAAAATTAATCAGTAAAGGACTTGAACAGAGAGTTGCCAAAAGGTATGTGCTGGCCAATATGCACAAGAAAGTGCTCAACATAATAACAGTCATTGGTAAAATGCAAATACAACCACAGTGATATTCCACTAAGCACCTGCTAGAATGACACTGCCAAATGTTGACAATGTTGTGGAACAATTATAACTCTCCTACATTGTTGGAGAAAGTGCAAAATGATATGACTACTTTGAAAAACTATCAACTTATACACTGGAACATATGACTCAGTAATTCCACTCCTATGTGGCTACCCCAAGGGAAAAAAACACATATATTTAGTAAAATACTAGTAAATGTTTAGCCATCAGCTCTAAAAGAAATTAATTAATAAAAATTGAAAAAATTGAAAGCTTTGTTTTATACCATATGCACTACGCACTACTTATGTATGCAAGAATATAGGTGAATTTCAAAGGCATTATACTGTGAAAAAAAAAAGACATAAAAAGGTTTGCTGTATGATTCCACTAATTTGAAGTTCTAACTTTGGTGAAACTAATTTGTGATGGTAGAAATCAGAACAACAGTTATCTCTTGTGGTGGGGAGGGCAGTTGACAATTGCCTGGCAAGGAGCACAAAAGAGATTTGTGGGGTAACAGAAATATGTTCTGTCTTAATAGCAGTATGGGTTATATGTGTGTATATATTTGTCAAATTTCATCAAATTGTACACTTAAGATATGTGCATTTACTGTATGTAAATGTACTTATTTTATTTTATTTTTTCCCCAAATATGTTTATTTTATTTTTTCAGTGTTACAAGAGTGATTGTTCATGCACCACACCCAGTGCTCCATGCAATACGTGCCCTTCTCAATACTTTAGTTTTGCTTTTGTTATTCTTTTTCAACCAAGGTTTTCATAAAACTTATAAAATATGTCTGGTAAGATAATATGTGAAAACATATGTAAATATACTAAAAACATAAAGGACTGGCTTTGGATACAATGTTAGAAGTGGTAACTAGGCATTTGGAATATGTGAAAATTTTAAATTGGTTTGGAAATTTTAGGGTTTAGTTATTCTAAAGAAGGGGAAAAAGTGAGAACAGATTTGCCAGAGTTTCTAATACTACATATTTTTTAATGCTCAGTGTTTTTGTTTTATGATTGCATAAGACAATGTTACTCTTTTAGGTAATGTCACAAGTATTAAAATATTGAATGATGAAACAAAATGTAATTTATAGGTTTCCCAATTAATCTATCCTTTTAATACACTTGATCTTAGCCAAAAGGCTGAGAAGCGATGATCCTTAAAATAGACATTACTTTGTTATCAGGCATAAATTTTACATTTATAAAGTGTAAGTACAAAGTGGAAATATACTCTCCTCATCTGTCTGAGATCCTTGGCCTACCACAGACACACATTTTCTCTTTAATCTTTTCCAAATCAGTCTTTTCTCTCTACCTCATCAAAATGTATCTGTCAGTAAAGGTTAAGGAAAACAGCGCAGGTCTATATTTAGATGAGAGACTTAAAAGAGGTACTTGAAATAAACTATTATAATTACTATTGTTACAAGTGGTTTTGTTGGATTATAGAGGGTGACCTTCTTGAAGTGTTTTTCAAACATGAATCCAATTCAAAACATGTTTTCTCCCAACTGATAGATCTTAACTCCCTTAAACAGCTGAGCATTTTAAGTGCAATATGAAAGCCTTGCAAGTTGTTTTATATTCATTTATGCTTGTGCAAATGTTATTTTCAAGTAATTACTTATAAACAAATATTCTTCTAATATTTTCCCCTTAAGGAAGTAAAAGTAAAAAGGTCAAAGTTGTAGTCAGATTGTTTAATTCAGAGTTGTAATTTGATCAAATATCATTTTAAGATAGATTTTTTCCTAGAACTTTAGAATATGTAGATCCTTTCTCCTACCTCTATATTCTGTATTGTTCTTCAAGATTATGTTAATCTATAAATATTGCAAATTTTTAACTAAAGAACCTTAATAGACTTTGATGAAAATATACCAGGTTTTGTAATTTGAATGTGCCCCTAAGATATGTTCCACATATATAATGGAAGTTTTTGCCTTAGGAAAATATTTCAAGTGGCCATATTCTCCATTTCATCTTACCTGCAAATGGAAGAGAGATGAGTTGCCTATAATTGATAGTCTTTGCATCATCCTTGCTCTATTACCATCTGGTTTTGATGGTAATATCAGGAGATATTATTATGATAATATCATATCAGGAGATCAGATGGTGAGAGAAGAAGGAAGTCAGGATATTAATCTGCCTACTCCCTCCTTGTCTTGCTGAGGTTACCAGGCAACCCCTATCAGAGAGCCTCAGACAGTTCAATCTCTTCCCAGGCTTGGCAACCTTATTTCCTCCTCTTGACTCTTCAAGTTCATGAGTGGTAACAACTTCTCACTGTTGCAAAAACCTGACTGCCTCACCATCCCTTATATTTTACCCATGCCCACACCTCTGTAAAAAAAAACTTTTCATTAAGTTCTTTTCCATTGCATCTTCTTAAGGGTGCTGTTTCCTCCCTGACCATCAGCTGACATAGTGATTGGTACTAGGCATGATCCCAGGAAACGGATCCTCAAAGTACAATCGAGTTTTGAGGGGAGAATCAGAATGCCTCTATGATATCTTTTTTTTTTTAATCCTTGTTTCATGTAGCTTTAAGAAAAACATGGCTAAGGATCTACCCAAGATCTAATTATGTAGGCTGCAGAGGTGTAAAACCAATTATATAAGCAATTTTATCAAGTTATACTAAGGTAAGGGCCTTGGGTGGAAAGAAATGGATCTCTGAAACAGAATGGGAACATTTAGGCAGAAACAGACCATGCTGAGAACTCAAAAAACTCCAAATCTCTCTGAATCTTCCTTGCCAACTGAAGAAGCCTTTCACTTTCTGTGAGGAAACAGACCTCCCCTGCATAAAATTAATTCAGAGCATTTACACCTGGCATTTTCTTTCAAGAGGAGGTACTAATTCTCTTCAGGATCTTCCCTCCACCCTACCTGCTTCCATATCCATAGTAGAAATCAACATAGTCCAAAGAGAGAAGATCTGCTCTAGGAGGAGATAGCACAGACACTGAAGACATTGTAGGGTCTTCTGTAAGAAGCTTTTAGGGTCTACTAATTCATGGTGGTGATTCCAGAGACCTTGCACCGAAGTGGATTCCTAGGATGTTAGAAAAGGAGAATGAAATATACATTGGGTTGGACCAAATTTGTTAATATGGGCATACATCTCTTGAGATTTGGAATTTAATGTGTTGCTTCAAGCATTTGATAATAATGTCAGCAATTTTCTGTTGTTACATGAAACTTTGTGTTAATAGCTATAGCTAATATGGCTGAGATGCCAGAATTTCTCTGACATACTTTAGAGAAAGGAGTGCAAGGCTTAAAGATATGAGAATATTGGAATGTACCTATTATATTCAATCTGCTCACCCACTCTCTAATGGTACTCTCCAGAAGGACGCTTCCACACCAAGACATTCATTGGTGAAGGTAGAACTAGCATCTTTGAAGAGCAGGTCTGGTTTGCCACTAGGATTGGAAGAAATTAATTGTCTGAGCCTGGCATACCAAGGTAACCTGGTCTTCCTGTCATGAACTGATGTTATCTCTTCCACAAGTCATAAAGTTGGACTGGTAGAGCATCATTCTATTATTACATGGAAATCGTTTATGAGACCAGGTGTAAGCAAATCCATAAACAACAAATAAATTACATAAGCAGGTGGCTCAGGATCTCACTGGTCTCTGATAACAAAACTCTCTCCCTTGGAGCCTTCAGACCCAAGAGTGACAATGATGCCCCACTGTGGCTCGTCCCTGGATACCTCACCATCCTTTTGGGATCCTTAACCCTGCTCATACCTCTGTAGGTAATTTCTTTACTACATTCTTTTCAGTTAAATTCTTTTGAGTGAGTGAGCTTTCTGCTACTTGATGGGACTCTGAGTCACTACATAAAATACATCCACACACATGAGCATGTGAGTACACACACACATACACACACACATGCATGCGCACACAGAGTATTCACATTATCCAGGCTATTTATGCTGGAAAGAGGATAGGACCCTGGATGAGTTGAGAGGAATAATGTACTGTTGTGGAAAGGAAATCATCTCTGGAATTACATAATCTGATACATAAATTATATCTGATTTTGAGTAAATTCCTTTCCTCTCTACACCTCAATTCATTACTCTGTAATGAAGAAAGTAACAGTATCTCATTGAGTCATTGTGATAATTAAACAGGGCTGCACTCAGCAGGGAGTCTGCTTGAGATTCTTTCTCTCCTCTCCTTCTCCTATTGCGCCCCGCCCCCTGCAAGCTCTCTTTCTCTTTCTAAAATAAATAAATCTTTAAAAAAATCTAAGTCATAAATTACTATGCACTTATTAACATTGGGCCCTAAGTATTTCTCTAAACTTTCTGGTAGCAGTAAAGGGAGAAAAACATTACTGATTATAGGATTCATAGAGTGGATGAGTTTAAAATAAATCACTTGCTCAGGAGATACAGCATTTCCTTTAATGAACACCAAGAGCAGTTTCTTTATATATCAACATAAGGAAGACTACAGGAAATTATATCTTTCACAACATTCCTTATAATAAATATAAGAGTATCATTTCATGTAACTTATATGTGTTCATTAAAAGTTATTCTATGAAAATCAAATGATATAATCAACATTCATGGGGTATGTGTGGTCTTGTTTAGTAGGGAAGCAAAATTAGAACACCTACAGAAAATTAATGTGATACATATCCACTCTTAAGAATTAGCAAAGAATTCAAGTTGATATTCTTAGGAACTAATCTAACAACCTAGGGGGTAGACATTTGATATTGCTGAACTAAACCGTATGCTTTGATTATCACTTAAATGATGGCAAATGGGTTTTCCAGAATCTGCGAACGTTAAGCCCAACCAAGACATGTGGCTGACCAATTGACCATCCTGCCTTTATAAGAGATAAACTGCGGATTTACAAGGAAGAGCCAAAATTGACACAAGAAACCTTGTAATGACAGAATTACTACAAATATTCTATTGCTCTTTTCCTTTATTTCCAATCTGTACTCTTTTTTTTTTCATAATTTACCTTTTTTAAAACTTTATTTTATTTTTTCAGTGTTCCAAGATTCATTGTTCATGCAATCTACTCTTTTAAGAAGCTTTTTGAGTAGAAGTTGAACTGACACAATAAATTTTCAGAGTATGTAGTATTTCCTTTCTTCTTTCTTTACTCTAACATTAGTTAATCACCTATTACAAATTAAGCACTGTCTTGGGTAGAGGGAATATAATTATGAGGAAGATATAATTAGTGCCCCAAAAGCCTAGATACACAGACATGAGTGTAAACAGTTCTTCCAGTATGGTCTATGATACTATACAGGTCAACAAAAACATTACTTTTCTTGAAAGAAATTCAGGGAAAACTTCATAGAAAAAGAGATGACTGAGATGAATTTTGAAAGATAGTTGAGAGTTTGCTGAATGAAGAGGGAGGAGTACAGAGTATAGAAAATAGCCCGTGGAAAAGCACAAAGTGAGAATACAGTGCTTCAAACATAGAACATATGGAGAAAAGGCACAAATTGAGAAATGCATGGCAAATTTGGGCAATAGAAGCTAATTCAGCAAAGAGAATGTACAAAGACAGGTAAGGAAATAATAGGGACTGATAGTTGCTTCCAGCCAACAGCCATCAAGGAAGTAAGAACTTCAGGGCAACAACCTATGAGTGAACACATAAGCATATGAGTGAACTTGGAAGCACATCCTTCCCCAGTTCAGACTTGAGGTGAGCACAGCAACCTTCATCGTGGCATATGAGACTCCTAAAGCAGAGGACTCAGCTAAGCCAAGCCCAGGTTCCTGACCCACAGAAACTGTGAGATTATAATTATCTTTTGTTGTAAGCCTCTACATTTGGGGTGATTTGTTACTCAGCAATAGATAACAGTGAGGAGTTTTTAAATTTATGCTTCCAAAGTCTAAAAGCTCCTTCAAATAGTAAAAAAAAAAAAAATATCCCATGTTCCCAAGAATTTTCTGTGGCGACCACAAAATAAATACATTGTTGAGGATGGTCAAGAACAGGGCGGAAAATGGAAGAGCAGTTTAAAGGAAAAGTGAGTGGTATAAATCAGTAATCTCACCTCCATGGGAACCACTATAGGATATAAAATAACCCATGGGAGCAAAAGAGTAAAAGAGAAAAATAGGAGGGTTTTGATCAAAAGAAATGATGGGACCAAACCCTCCCCAACTTGCTAGTACTCAATGCTTTTGGAAAGAAGGGCTGCATAAATAATGCTTGCCATATATCAGGCAAGATTCCACAATATATGCACTATTTGATTTTACAGACTGTGAAATAATAAATTGTGATGTGGAAGCAAGTCAGTTGCTCAAGATTGCTTGTTGCCTTCCTGTTGGCATAGAACTCTGGATTAAGATCTTTAGGTTAAGTGCCTTTGCTCTGCTAAACCGCAAGATCTTTTAGTATAGCAGGAACAAGATCATCAATTCTTTCAACTTTAATAGAATATATAGGGCATTTAGTATATCTACACATTGCATATAGTTCTGATTCTTTTCTATCTTTTATAGCTTAGTCTGAGTGAGATTGGTAATGTTTCTTGGTTTTCCTTTTGTTTTATTGATAATTTACATATGTCACTGTGTAAGTTTAAGGTGTACAGCATGATAGTTTGATTTACAAATATGAAATGATTACTACGATAGGTTTACTTAACATCCATCATATCATGTAGATGCAATAAAAAGAAAAAAATCCTTCTGATGAGAACTCTGAGGATCTACCCTCTTAACAGCTTTCCTATATATCATGCAGTGGTGTTAGCTGTAGCCGTCATACTGTACATTAATTCCATCTCTACTACTTATTTATTTTATAACTGTAAGTTTCTGCCTTTTGACCACCTTCCTCCAAATATCCCCCCTCCTATCTCCTGCCTCTTGCTTCTGGTAACCAGTAATCTGATCTCTTTTTCTGTGAGTTTGGTGTTTTGTTCTGTTTCTTAGATTCCACATATAAGCAAGATCATATAGCATTCCTCTTTCTCTGACTTAATTTCACTTCGCTTCATTTCTTTAAGGTCCATCAATATTGTTCTAGATGGTAGGGTTTCCTTGTTTTTTATGGTTGAGTTATATTCCATTGTGTACATATATACCACAACTTCTTTATCCATTCATCTGTCAGGGCAGTGTTTCTTAAATAAACACAGAGGTTCAGAGTTCAGTGGAGCCAAATTAGACTTAAATCAAGAATTCCTTGAGTTAGTCCTCCATGCTGTCTGTATTTATGCAAGTAAAAGGACTTACTTTGGACTGAAATCCTGACTTCATTATATTTTCAATATTTGAAGGGACCCTATTAATCACTGTTCTGAGTGTTAATTATCTTTATGATTTATTTTATGGTTTGTGACATTGGGATTGGGAAAAATTGCCTATTAGAAATAGAACTAATGCTCCTGGAAAGAAAATTGCCACTCTTGGGTTCTTTTTAAGGTTATATGATTCATTATGGTGCCAGAAAAAGCAAGCCAGTTCATATCTGACTTTAGAAAATTAAGTTTCAAAATTTAAAGCAATTTCCCAAGTTATTAATCTGAGTAAAACTAAATTTAAATCCCTTCTTGACCTGTTTTCTAATCTGCCACAACAATCCTAATGGACTTTCCAAGTTGGTTCAAATGGTCTGCATCACTAACATAATCACCGTCTTCCCCTTATACCTCCTACTTCTTTGTTTTCTTGCTTGGATTTATTGGACTTGGGTTTTTTGTTTTGTTTTGTTTTTTATGCTTTTACCTTCTATCTAATCATTCCCCATGTCCTACAGATTATTCCTTATCTATGCCCCTTTCCATTATTCCCTCAACGTTACCATGGTTACATTCCACCATTACCTTATGCATAGGCCTCACTATATACTAGATGCATTATTAGGTCAGTGCATCCCAACCCCCATCTTCCAGAAACTGACTGGCTGGGGCACATCTGTTTTATACAATTTGATCCTATTCCACTGGGCACAGGTACTTGGTTTAGACTAGGCCAATAAATCTTCCCCTATGACTGACAAAAAGTCCATTTCTATGGTGGTAGAAATGTAGAGTCATTGCTTCTCCCACATATGTTTCTCCCACATATGCTTCTCCCACATATACCAAAGAAAGAGAGAGCCCCTGTCCTCAAAAGGGAGACAGAATCAAATTCACAGACAGAAGCAGAGATAACATTCAGAGCCAGAAGTCTGGTAGTGGCCACCTTCCTGGTTTGCACAGTTAGTTATTTAGGCCTTCTGCATCCCAGTCCTTTGACTTCTTCTTTTTTGTATTTCATTTTATTTTATATTTTCAGTGTTCCAAGATTCTTTGACTTCTTTATAGGGAATTCCTTTTAAAATTTCTTCAATAATTTAAATAGTCCTAACTAAAAACTGTGGGAGTTCCCTAATTATTTTCTCTGCGTCCTCTCTCTCTGTTTTTATCCATCTCACATACCACGGACAGACAAAGGGAACCATTATGCAGTTGCAGGGGAGAGGTGACGGGGGCGGAAGGAATTCCATTTTTCAGAAGTAAAGCTAACTGCAGTATAAGAAATACTTTGGAAAGCTATTAGTGGCAAACAAGGGAGTTCATCTCTGTAATGCAAGAACTGCCCACATTTCTGCCTGAGGTTGACCTATGTTCTGCATTCCACTCTTCGTTTCGCAGGGACCACAACAACAAGCAACATTGCCACCTGCTGGGAGTTAGAGCAATTACAGAGCTGGATTGTCTATTCAAATATTCCTCAACTCCAGGGTTTGAAACTATCTTACAGAACCCTGGTTTTCTTTGTTTTAAAGAAATGTAAACATAAATTTCAGTTGCGTGTATTTATTCTTATATTCTAGGTCATAATGCTATTGTTCAGTTATGACTCAGATCTGAACTCTGAAAAGGCAGCAATTCAGGAATTGTTGAGTAATTTACATTTTTACTCTAGTTGGTTCTATTAAATTACAAACACTAAATCAAGCAACTTGTAGCCTAGTTATATGTGTATTGCAATAGAAGGAGGTTAAAAAGACGCATGAGATTCTCCATTCAGATGGTGGAAGAGTGTATGTATTTAAATTAAAAGGCATCTAGCCAAAAAAAAAAAAAAAAAGGCATCTAGCCAAAAAGAGATTTTTCTGTAGCAAATTGAGAGTGGATAATCTGAGGTTGATAAGTAGCAAGATGATATTTGGGTAAACTTGTTCAGTGCTTCATTTCCATTAATAAAAGGCTTCAAAAACTATAAAACATTAAAATATGTAAGTTAAGTGAGAAATTTAAAATTCACTGTAATTGTAAATATGGAAAAATATGCATGCTTAGAGAGTGGTGACCAGGAGGTCAGACTGTAGCCACTGATGTACCCACTGATGGAATTCATCTTGTCAAGTCATATTAGGGTGAACTTCTAGAGCTAGTAAACATTTGCATCTTCTCTGTGGTATTGCTATTCTGTATCAGATTGTGAACTACATGAATATAGTTTCAGCCAAAGTGTGAAACATTCTGTCCCACTTTCTTGAATACAACATTTCTTTGGCCTGTGACATTATATGGATTGGATTTTAGTTTGCCATAATCCCTCAGAATGGCTGCAGTCCCCTTACTCCTCTCCTTAATATTTCAAAGGTCAGAAAGGCAAACAGTCTACTCCCAGAAAGAAAATCTTAATATTGTCCCTTCAAGGACACAGTTTCTAGGAGATGGTGAAAACAGTTCTTTACTTTGCCCTGGACAATTGTCAACCCATATGGAATCCACTTCTCATAGACATAAGGGGGTCCTTTCTCTCTGGTCTCCCTTCTCTGTCCTCTTCTTTCTTCTCTTCTCTCCTTTTATCCCCTCCATTATTTTACCCCCCCTTTTTTATCACTTGGGGTCATTTGATTCCTTCCTTCAAGTCCTTCCCTTTAGTGAAGTTGGAGCTAAGATAAGTAGAGAAAGTAATTCATATTCTTTAAGTCCTGTGTAGGGCAGGATAAAAGACAAATGATACTTTGAGATTCATCCTCAGAGTGAAACATCTAAAGGACAAACAAAACTTCTTTTACTAATGTTGTCACCATTTTAAAGCACAGCAAATTTTATCCTTTATCTACTTATGTAAACTCCTTATTTATTACCCTAGTTGGTATCAACTTGAGGAGGGAGAGGATGGGGTGGGAAACAACCACCCCAGGAAGGAGATGAATGAGCTCTGAAGTTGTTTGAGGTGGATGTGGATAAGTACCCAAAAATATCCCAGACTTCCTGCACCATCCTTCTGCTGGTTCTGTTCTTCCCCATGGGGGGGCTTCCAGACAATCTGCTACACCTACAATTTATAAAGGATGGCTTGTGTTACAGAAAAGAAGAGTAATGGTCTCTTTCATATCAGTTACAAAGTAAAGTCTTTGACCAAACACTACAGTTATATTCAGTTGCTTTAAAATAATGGCTATAATCTGTGCCAAAAAGGGAAAGCCAGGATTTCTGTTTTGTGTGTCTCACCCTGAGATCTACAGTCTGTAGATATTTCTCCTGCTGTAATTTCTTCCATCTGTTATATCTGTTATATTGCAGTGTAAGCACAGACGGAAACCATCCATGAGCTTAAAAGCAAGATTTATTTTAATGACAAGACACATGCTAATAGGAAAGCCAGTAAGAGGAACACTCAAGAGATATGATATTCTGACTGACCTTGGGATGGGCAGTTGCCCAAAAAGCAAAAATATCCTTACATATTTTATGATAACTGGTTGTCTTAACTAGTTACCATTGGGGGTTGATAATAACTATATGCTCCTGTTACTCAAATGTTGGGCCTATTTATGTGTTGACAGAGGAAGCAGAGAAGCCTGTGTTATCGATGAAAGAATTCAACTCATTATATGAAATGGGGTTGAAGTTTGTTTAGTGTTTTATTTCAAAAATTAGACTACAACTGGGACCCAAGAATGGCCTAAAGTTTCCAGAATTAACTATTATATTATTGCAGGAGTTCTCAATGTTGGCCACATTTTAGAATTATCTTGGACTTTAGAAACCTACCAGTCCCAAAGCTCAAACATAGACCAGTTAAGTCAGGAGAGAATAGACAATAGAGTAGGATAGAGCCTGGGCAAAGAATTTTTTTTTAACTCCTCAGGTTTTTAACTCCGCAACCAGGGCTGAGAACCAGTACTATTAGACAGTTTACAGCAGAATAGAAGCAGGTCTATATCCTTACCTCATTTTCATTACATTCATCCATAATGGCCAGTTTTTAAAATTGTACTTGAATAATCAATATCTCAAAATGAAATTCTAACCACTAATTTTAGTCCTTGTTGTAGACCAAATATATCTAGCAGTTTCATGAAACATTGATATAACTACCATTTATTCACAAGGAATAGTTTATATGCTGGACCATTTTCTTCATTAACCATATTAGAAAAGGCTAAATATTTATTTTAACGACCCATCGTGTATTTTTTCTATACCACATTAATAATTTATAGTCTAAAAATTAATTTCATCTAAATAATACTAAAGCCTATGGAGTACACATAAAAATATTATGAAAGCACAATTGAAGAACACGTTTTTGTTCAGTTATTAAGTAAAGGAAAGGTTATCCAATGTTTCTGGTAGGAAATCTAAAATATTATGCAATTAAAAATTATTTTCACATTGTATCTGAATATACACATATATACATGTGTTAGAATATAGATTAAGCTGCTGTAATAGGGAGACCTCCAAATACAGTGGATTAAATAAGATTGAACTTCATTTCTTTCTCATGAAACAACCAAGATGAGGGCATCTTTTGTTACAAGGAGGCTATTTCAATAGTTGCCAGTTTCCAGCCAGTGGAAAGAGACAGAACGCACCACTTCTGTTCATTTTCCACTGGCCAGAACTTAGCCACATGTGCATGCCTCGCTGCAGGGAGGCTGAGAAGGAAATGGAGTCTTCTGAGCAGCTGTGTACCCAACTGGAAACCAAGGATTTCTATTACTAACACAAGGAAGAGAAGAATGGACACTGGAATAATTCTCAATCTCTGTAATATCTACATATAACACAGAATCTAAATATACTAGGAATACAAAGGAACCTTATGGTTTAAAATTTTGCTTTGAGAATATTTATTTTCATTATGTATCCTATTAACATTTGAGAAATTAAAAATTTGTATTCCTTTGAGGAAAGACAGCCCAAGATGGTGGCATAGGAAGATCCTGAAACACCTCCTCTCACAGACACACCAAATTTAAAGCTACATATGGAAGAGTTCCCTCTGAAAAGGACCTGAAAAGTAGCTGAAAGCTCCTTCACAACAAACAATAAAAGGACCCTATTGAGATGGGTAGGAGAGGCAAAGATGCAGTCTCACCAAAAATCCCACCTCTGATCATGATTAGGAGGGATCGCACAAACCCAGAACTTCACGCTCAGGGATGTGGGGTTCATGCCTCACATCAGGCACCCCAGTCCTTGAGACCTGCACCAGAAAGACACGTGGGTTTAAAAAGCAATGAAGCTTATATCCAAGAGAGCCAGAGAGCTGTAGGGCACTGAGATACTGTTCTTAAAGGTCTTGTCTTAAATTCATTTGCCCTGAGGTCCAGTGTAAAAGCAGCAATTTGGAAAGTATCTAGATGAAGGAGCTTTTAGGTTCTGTTTGAAAAGCACCTAGACTATATATGAAGGAGATTCATTTGCTAATCTTAAAGTGTCTGTGGATAGGCAGGGGCCTGCTGTGACTTTCTCCAGGGACAGAGGTACTGGTGAACACCATTTTTGCACTGTTCTACCTTATTGCACTTGTAGACATGCACAGTCACAGTCATTCTCTTGCTACTCTGCTAAAGTAGAGGGGAAGCACCCTAGCCTTATGCTCTTCCACTTCCCCACTAAAGCTGGGAAACACACACAGTCCACACCGAGGACAATCTTTAATCACCTGGCTCTGGTTGCCCAGTTAGTAGAAGGAAGGAAATAATAAAGATCAGAGTGGAAATAGATTAAATATGGACTAAAAAGACAGAAAAGATCAATGAAACTAGAGCTGGTTATTTGAAAAGTTGATAAACCTTTAGCTAGACTCATCAAGAAAAAAAAAAAGAAAGGACTCAAAACTAGAAATGAAAGAGAAGTTATAACTGTTACCACAGAAATACAAAAGATCACAAGAGATTACTGTGAACAATTATACACCAAAAAATTGGACAACCTAGAAGAAATGGATAAATCATATAAATCTGTAGAAACATATAACCTTCTAATACTGAATCATGAAGAAGCATAAAATCTGAATATATTGATTACTAGTAAGGAAATTGAATCAGTAATGAAAAACCTCCCATCAAACAAAAATCCAGGACCAGATGGCTTCACTGGTAAGTTCTACCAAACACTCAAAGAAGCTGTTATACCTATCCTTCTCAAACTTCCAAATAATTGAAGAGAAGAGAATACTTCCAAACTCATTTCTTGAGGCCAGCATTGCCCTAGTACCAAAACCGGACAAGGACACCACAAAAAAAAAAAAAAATGAGAGAGAGAGAAAATTACATTCCAATGTCCATGATGAACATAGATGCAAAAATCCTCAACAAAATATTAGCAAACCAAATTCAACAATACATTAAAAGGATCATACACTATAATAAAGTGGGATTTATTCCCAAGATGCAAGGATGGTTCAACATCTGCAAATCAATCGACATGATACACCACATTAACAAAATGAAAGGTAAAAATAATATGGTCATTTGAATGAATGTAGAAAAATCATTTGTCAAAATTCAACATGCATTTATGATAAAAACTCTCAACAAAGCAGTTATAGAGGGAATGCACTACAACATAATAAGGGCCATATATGACAAGCCAACAGCTAATGTCATACTCAATGGTGAAAAGCCAGAAGCTTTTCCTCTAAAATCAGGAACTAGACAATTATGTTCACTCATGCCACTTTTATTAAACATATAATTGGAAGTCCTAGCCAGAAAAATTGGCATGAAAAAGAAATAAAATCACACAAATTAGGAAGAAATTAAGCTGTTACTATTTGTAGATGACATGATTTTATGTACAGAAAACCCTAAAGACTCCACCAAAAATCTGTTAGAACTAATAAATGAATTTAGTAAAATTTCAGGGCACTAAATCATTATACAAAAATCTATTGTGTTTTTATATACTAATAGCAAACTATCAGAGAAATTAAGAAAACAATTCCATTTACAATTGCATCAAAAAGAATAAAATACCTAGGAATAAATTTAGTCAGAGAGGTGAAAGACCTGTACCCTGAAAACTGTAAGACACTGACACTAATGAAAGAAATTTATATAGATATAAATAAATGGAAAGATAGTCTGTATTCATGGATTAGAAGAATTAATGTTAAGACGTCCATAGTGCCCAAAGCAATCTACAGATTCAGACAATCTCTATTCAAATATCAATGGCATTTTTCAGAGAAATAGAACAAAAAAAAAATCCTAAAATATGTATGGAACCATGAAAGATCCTGAATAACCAAAGCAACCTTGAGAAATGCATCCTGGTACATCATGCATCCTGATTTCAAAGTATATTACAAAGCTATAGCAATCAAAACAGTATGGTATTGTCATAAAAAATAGATACACAGATCAGTGAAGCAGAATAGAGAGTCTAGAAATAAACCCAGGCATAGATGGTCAGTTAATTTATGACAGAAAAGCTAGAATATATAATGGGGAAAGGATAGTCTGTTCAGTAAATGCTGTTGGGAAACTGGACAGCCACATGCAAAAGAATCAAACGAGACTACTATGTTGTACCATACACAAAATTAACTCAAAATTAAAGACTTGAAGGTAGAACCTACCTAATACCATAAAACTCCTAAAAGAAAATATCTGAGTAAGCTCCTTGACGTGATTCTTGACAATGAGCTTTTTAATCTGACTCTAAAAGCAAAGCTAACAAAAGCAAAAATAAACAGGTGGGACTACATCAAACTAAAAAAGTTCCTGCACTGCAAAGGAAACCAAGAAAATGAAAAGGCAACTTAACTGAATGGGAGAAAATATTTGCAAGTGATATAGTTAGTAAGGGTTAATATCTAAAATACATAAAGAACCCTTCAACTCAATAGCAAACAAACAAATAATTTGATTAATGTGCAGAGGATCTGAACAGATACTTTGCCAAGGAAGACATACATATGGTCAGCAATCACATGAAAAGACGCTCAATATCCCTAATCATTAGAGAAATGCAAATCAAAACCACAGTGAGATATCACCTCATATCAGTTAGAATGGCTATTATCCATAAGACAAGAAACTACAAGTGTCAACAAGGATATGGGAAAAGGCAACCCTCATATACTGCTTGTGGAAATGTAAATTAGTACAGCCACTATGGAAAACGGTATAGAGGTTCTTCAAAAAATTAAAAATATAACTGCCATATCATCCAGCAATTCCACTTCTGGGCATTTATCTGAAGAAAATTAAAACACTAATGCAAAAAGATATATGCATCCCTACGCTCATCACAATGGTATTTATATTAGCCAAGAATTTGAAACAAGTCTCCATCAATGGCTGCGTGAATTAAGAAGATGTCGTGTATATAGACAATGGAATACTACCCGGACATAAAGAAAAGAATGAAGTCTTGCCATTTGCAACAACATAGATGGAGTGAAATACGTTCAGACAGGGAAAGATAAATACCATATGATTTTGCTTCTATGTGGACTCTAAACAAAACAAAACAAAATGCATAGATACAGAGAATAGAATGGTGGTTACCAGAGTGTGGTAGATTTGTGGAGTGGGCAAAATAGGTGAAGGGGGTCAAGAGGTACAGACTTTTAGTTTTAAAACAAATAAATTCTGTGATGTTATAAATAGCAAGGTGACTAGTCAGCAGTAT
Source organism: Nasua narica (assembly GCA_028533885.1). NCBI lineage: Eukaryota > Metazoa > Chordata > Mammalia > Carnivora > Procyonidae > Nasua > Nasua narica. Next base: position 63,173,028 of record CM052800.1, on the reverse strand, counting down.
TGTCGTGCACATTTGAAAGTTACAAAAATTTTCAGTGGCCCATCATTGAGCAGAAATGGAATCAGACTGTGCTATTTCTTGGATTATGAGTGGGATGCTTAACTTAGCTTTTCTGTGTTTCATTTGCTAGTCTTTATTTGTTATATGTTTTTAAAGGTGGTAGAGAAATTATAATACCTATGTCAAAGGTGTTTATGATATATATATATCTCATATATGAAAACCTGGCTCCAAAAAGGTACTCATTAACAGTGAAGGCTCTTCTTAATCTGGCATTCAGAAACCTTCACATATCACTTCCTCTTTCTCTTCCTCTCTTCCCAGGGCTTTGGTAACACCGGATTTTTTTTTATCATACATTAACATGCCATAAATAATTTTGTACATTTACTTCTTTGTTCTCTATGCTTGGAGTTGCTTCTCCCCTGTTTTCTTATTCACTTCTCAAGGTTTACATCACTTGTCCCAATACTTCTTCAACTATCTAAACAGGTTAATTACTCCCGCCATGTACACCCATGGAAATTTAATGAGAGCCCTAACCATCTATCCCCGTGCATAAATTATGAGCTTTTTAAAGGCAGAAATCAGATCTCATTCATCATTCTATAGATCATAAGATGTGCTCCATAAATGTTTGAATGAGTCAGTGGCTAAATAGGAAAGATTAGAAACCATCAATTTGCATTTATTTTGGAGTCACAGAGAGTGCCAATATCACATCAGGAACTAGGAGCAGTAAATTAAGATTGTAGTTTAGTAACTAAATTTTTAGATCTACATAAATATGCAAAATCATCTGAAGAAGATAGAATGGCTCCAGGCCAGCAGGACTCCACAGAAACCAACTTGACTACTAATAATTTATATAAAGAAACAATGGGCCATTTAAAGAAGAGTGGATTAACCCTAGTAATCTTAGAAAATCAGGGTCCCTGTGGCAAGACTTGATCATGGCTCTTTGAAGTACTTTTTAGGAAAAAGTCAGCTTTCTAGAGTTTGAGTCCCAACTGTAAGGTTTTTCATGGAGCACCATAGATACATCATCTTATTTTAGCCCAGTGCTATTAAGCATTCATGCCACATAGCTCTCCTTTGTGTTCTCATTTATGCTCATCTCATAGCCTTTAATTCTCGTTTCTTCCCATTATAAATTAAAAATTGATTCTGATTTTGATTTGGCTTCTCAAGTGGACTCATCCATTATAGACTTCAGTGAGGAACTCCATAAGAAAAGGTATATACCTTCAAAGCTAAAGCCCCAGTCCAGTTAGCTTTCCCTTGGATAGTATTTTTATACTGTTGGTTATAAAATAGACCAGTGTCTATACCTAGTACATAAAATGAGTGATGAGAACTTAAAACTCTCCCACATATGCTTAAGATGATTTCTGTCACCAGCATAGCTAAAATTCTTATCATTATTCTTCCTTCAAAATGTCCTGTTTAAAAAAAAAATGTCCTGTTAACTTGGTAAAGGGATTATATGACCTAGGAACACTGCTAAACTTAATACGTAAGGCAATGAGTCTGAGTTGATAAGGCATTTTGTTCACAAGTCACAAAGATTGACTCAGTTTATCTCAAAAAAGGTGAATGGGACTTCATCAAGATAAAAAGGTTCTGCACAGCAAAGGAAACAGTCAACAAAACAAACAGCAACCCACAGAATGGGAGAAGATATTCGCAAATGACACTACAGGCAAAGGTCTGATATCTAAGATCTATAAAGAACTCCTCAAACTCAACACTCACAAAACATATAATCACATCAAAAAATGGGCAGAAGACATGAACAGACACTTCTCCAAAGAAGACATACAAATGGCTAACAGACACATGAAAAAATGTTCATCATCTTTAGCCATCAGAGAGATTCAAATCAAAACCACACTGAGATACCACCTTACACCAGTTAGAATGGCCAAAATCAACAAGACATAACAACAAATGCTGGAGAGGATGTGGAGAAAGGGGAACCCTCCTCCACCGTTGGTGGGAATGCAAGTTGGTGCAGCCACTTTGGAAAACAGTATGGAGATTCCTCAAGAAATTAAATATACAGCTACCCTATGACCCTGCAATTGCACTACTCGGTGTTTACCCCAAAGAAGCTGATGTAGTACAAAGAAGGGCCACATGTACCCCA
>CM052800.1:63108657-63170379 GCA_028533885.1 Nasua narica | reverse complement strand
GGGTGAGCCTGGTGGTGGGTATTGAGAAGGGCACCTACTGCATGGAGTGCTGGGTGTGGTGCATGAACAATCTATCTTGTAACACTGAAAAATTAAAATAAACATATTTGGGGAGGAAAAAAAAGGTGAATGTATTGTAAGAATACAAGTAGCACTTAAATCTCAAGTAGCATTTGAAATTTAAAATTTCAAATATTCTAGGAATCCAAGAAGGCCTAGAGGACAATAGGGAAGTCAAGATTCAGGCATGAGAGCAAGAGAATTATGATTTTGCCTCTTAGCATTGACAGCTCAATAGTTTTCATTTTTGCGCTTCACCATTAATGGACTCTCTCTAATGGCTATTTCTGGCTCTCTATGTATTCCCTTCTATTTTTGTTTTACTTGTTGACATCTGTCTTCATAAATATTCAAATATCCACAGAGGGAGATTCGTATTAGACCTCAGGCTACTGTCATTTATGTTCAGGCAGAGCCTTTGCAACATATCTCATCTGAAGCTGCCGGCCAGCCTATAGGCAAGTCCCCTGGGTTCAGGTTCTCATCAGTACAATCCACTGTGGTGAGGCAGGGCAGTTGAATGGTTAGAACCTGATCGACTATGCCTCAGGCATCCAGGAGGTCCAAACATGAGACAGTTCTTACAAGAAGCTGTGGTTTGGCTTGAACATATAGGTTAATAAAGTCAGATAATTAATTCATTGCGACAGAGAACTCAAATATAAGTACATGGATGGGCTACAGCAGAATCTCCTGGGAGCCTTCTAAAAATATAGAATTCTGGGTTTTGGGTTGCCTGGGTGGATCAGTGGGTTAAAGCCTCTGCCTTCGGCTCAGGTCATGGTTTCGGGGTCCTGGGATCGAGCCCCGCATCGGGATCTCTGCTCAGCAGGGAGCCTGCTTCCCCCTCTCTCTGCCTGCCTCTCTGCCTACTTGTGATCTCTCTCTGTCAAGTAAATGAATAAAATCTTAAAAAGAAAAAAAAGCTGGGTTTCACTTTAGACCTACTAAATTAAAATCTTGAGGAGTAGGATTAGAGAATACATATTTATTCTCCAAGTGACCACAGCTTTGACATTGTGAAAGAATGGAACTATGTGAAGGTTGGGAAGGATCAGACTGAAGGTTAGAAAGTCTTCTTTGGGGCACCTGGGTGGCTCAGTTAGTTAATCATCTGACTCTTGATTTTAGTTCAGATCATGATCCCAGGGTTGTGATAAAGAGCCCTACATTGGGCTCTGCACTGGGCATGGAGCGTGCTTGGGATTCTATCTCTCCATCTACCCCTTCCCCACCTCACACATACACAAACACACACACATGCATGCACACTCTCAAAAAATTAAATGAATGAATGAATAAAAGAAAGTTGTCCTGATTCTCTTAATAAATTTGTAGAGGAATTCTGATGTACTCTAGTGGAATTGTGGCTAAAAACACAAAGTAAAAGTGCCAACTGGGTGTGGTGCATGAACAATTAATCTTGTAACACTGAAAAAATAAAAATAAATGTATTTGGGGAAAAAAAGTGCCAAGGCACCATAGTTTCTTGCAAAGAATTTAAAAATGTAAGGAATATATTTCCCTGTAGATTCCAGAGTTTACACAAATGACAGTCTGAGAGCCCAGCAGGAACTAACATTAAACTCAACCACCATGAACTTTTGGGATTGCCTTAAGCAATGCTGAGGGCTTGCTTCATTTTCTTTTTTCCTTATCTGTAACAGGTATATTTGGTAAAATATCAGCAACATATAAAGTAATTTTTTCAAAATTCTACCTAAATTATAAAATTTTCATGAAATAATTTAAGAAGATATTTTACTTTAATAGAAGAAAGGAAACTATTCTTTAATGCTTTAAAGAAAGAGTTATTTAATACAGATATTCCCTAATAATACTACTATAAAAATAAGGACATACTTCTTCTAGATATTATTATATTTATTATAAAACATATTTTATGTTGAGGTAACATTTCAAAGGATATTTAGGAAAATCAATTAAATTCTATATACACAATTTCATTATGTGCAATATATGTAAAGGACTCAGAGAATAATTTTTTCTAGCTTTGCACATAGACTGATTTTAGAAAAAAATAAAGCTAAAAGTTATCTATTTAAAGAGGGATTTCTTCCATATCGTATCACCAGCTGTGAGTGAGGCAGTATTCATGGGAATTCCACAAAAAGCATCAAAAAGGGTAAATTAGTTGAAAACAATGTTTTGTTTATACACAATACCTCACTGTGCCATAATTGGAAGTGCTTTCAAAAACTAAATATTTAATCATATAGGATTTACTATTGCTTATCCCAATAATGAATAGAATTCTCTTGTCTTCAACGGAGAAATTTTATGCAGTGCTCCATCTCTAGTGTCTTTTCTGCTGTGAAGACCTCCCTGATTTTCCAAGGCAAAGTTGGTTCCATCTTCTGTGCTTCCATCTATTTTGTTCATAGCTCTTACAGCACTTACCATACTACATTGTAATAATTCTTGTTTCCCCCGTATGTATCCCTGTTTAGCTCTTTAAGTTTATTTATCCCTCTAAAAGCTCCTCAGGAGCAAGAAACAAGCTTTAAGCTTCTTTATATCTCAGCACCTAGCACAGTGCCTGGTACATAATAGCACCTCAGTAACTGTTATGTTAGTGAGTTAGTTACTATTTCAGTTGTGAAGCTATAATGTACATCTTCCCTTACTTTCAGTCTCATTGAGTGTGTTCTGTTGTCATCTGACAGTATTTAGACCCCTATAAGTTGGTAACATCCTAGAAACAATTATGTACAGCATTTCCTTTCAGAAAGAAATGTTCTCTGGTTGTCCTTCTGATTAAAAAAAAAACCCATCAATAAATTATAGTTATAATGATTCCCTATTCTCCAACTCCCAAGACCCCTATAGGTGAGAGCTACTTCTTGGGGAAGTTGATGCTAATAGCCATCTTGGCAGTCATTGTCATCTTGATCCCCAATAGGTTTATTGTGATAAGTATCAACTGTTAATTTTCTGCTTTCTATCTCAGTTTTTTTTGACTGGCCTTCTTCCTCACTGCTTGATTTGCTCTCAGTAGAGTTGCTGTCTTCTTTTGATTTGCTGCTGTCCTGAGAATCACTGGCATTGTCTTCCTCAGATTGGCTGTCTTGCTCAGACTGGCTTTCTTTGCTCTGGCTCTCTGCTGAGGTACTGTGAGACTGGCTTTCCTGGCTAGAACTGTTCTCCTCAGTGGACTCTAGGCTTTCCTCTGAGTCTTTGAGGCTTTCATTGGATTCACTGTCAGCTTGCTCCTCTGTGGATTCACTTTCTGAACTGGAGGGTTTTTTTGAGCTGTTCTCTTCACTGGAATCAATATCTTCCTGATCTTCTGAGTGACTGGTGGTATTATCTGGGTTGTCACCCCTGGACTCCCTCAGTACCTCTTCCTGAGATTCACTACTATTTTCCTGAGATGGCAGATCAACCTCTTGACTAGACTCACTACTCGGGTCTTGTACATTTTGACTGTCTTCTTGGGTCTGATTCTCCTTACTCTCTTCTTGAGATTCACTCTTACTGTTTTCCCTGGATTGGCTGAGGCCAGCTTCTTTGGAGTTGGTGTTTTCTGTTGAGTCACTCTGGATCTCTTCCACTGTGTTGCTATCATCAAGCTCACCTGTATCATCTTCCTCAGAAATGCGGGACTTTCTGAAAATTTTCCTCCTGGGATATTCCACTGATTGGCTGTCATCTGAATCCTGAGTGCTTGCTCGTTCATCACTATTTCCTTTTGATTCTTCTGACTTGATACTAGCACTGTTCATTCTAGAGCTGCCTCTGTCACTCCTGATAATGTCTGGATCATCATTCTGCATTTCTTCATCACCAAACTCGGAGCCATCCCCATGGCTACTATCCCCCTCACTGCTGCCTCCCACCCAGTGCTCCTCACTCTCACTCTCTTGAGCAGAGTCACCTCTCTCATGCCTGCTGTTCACCTCTTCCTCATTGTCAAGGTCCCTGCTCTCACTGGTGGTATCTTGGGCACTGTCTTCCCTGGATTGTGTGGTGTCAGCTGAGTCCTCATTACTTCTGAGTCTGGAGTTTCCTCCTTGTCTCTCTTCAGGTCCTGGGCCATTGTCATTATCACCAAAAGTGTCATCACCACTGTCATCTTCATCATCATCTTTATCATCTCCTTCTTTTCCTCCATTTCTAGAGAGGCCACCAGCTGCTCTATGTATATATTGATGATCATCAAGGCCCTCCTCTGATTCAGCACTGTCACTGGGATCTTCATTTGCCTGGAGTTTGGGGTTAACAAACATGGTCAGTACTCCAGGAGCTGATATAGAGGGTAATATCTAGGCTCTTCCTACTTTTTTCTTTTGTCCCTCCTTCCAATCCATGGTCAATTTTACTACTCAATAACATGTCTACCAAAGGTTAAAGAGGACAGAAGAAGAGTTGAAACTCAAGTCATTCCATTTTATGTAGGCACAATTCACTCAGTGCTACTGAAACTCTCTTAAAAATCTCTATAGAAATCACATTCAGTAAGCAACAAGTGTTGGAGAGGATGGGGAGAAAAGGGAACCCCCTTAAACTCCTGGTGGAAATGCAAGTTGGTGCAGACACTTTGGAAAACAGGGTGGAGATTCCTTAAGAAATTAAAAATAGAGCTGCCCTATGACCCTGCAATTGCACTACTGGGTATTTACCCCAAAGATACAGATGTACTGAAAAGAAGGGCCACATGTACTCCAATGTTCATAGCAGCAATGGCCACAATCACCAAACTGTGGAAAGAGCCGATACCCTTCAACAGACGAATGGATAAAGAAGATATGGCCCATATATACAATGGAAAATTATGCCTCCATCAGAAAGGATGAATACCCAACTTTTGTATCAACATGGACAGGACTGGAAGAGATTGTGCTGAGTGAAATAAGTGAAGCAGAGAGAGTTGATTATTGTATGGTTTCACTTACGTGTGGAGCATAAGGAAAAAGATGGAGGACATTGGGAGAAAGAAAGGAAGGGTGAATTGGGGGAAATTGGGGGGGGAGATGAAACATGAGGGACTGTGGACTCTGAAGGCAGACTGGGGGTTTTGGAGAAGAGGGGGTAGGGGGTTGGGCGAGCCTGGTGGTGGGTATTGAGGAGGGCATGTATTGCATGGAGCACTGGGTGTAGTGCATGAACAATGAATCTTGGAACAGTGAAAAAATAAAATAAAAAAAAAATCACATTCATGAAACTCCTGGGGGAATGTAATAGGGCAGTAGAATGAAACTTTTAGCTAAAACAAAAGTAAAATATTATGGTAAGATATACATCTAACATCATTTCCTTCAGTTCCTACGCAACCTGAAAAGTTAAGAAAGGTCTGTTTAATTACCTGTTCCTCTGAGCTAACTTTACTTTCTTCTGATGACTCACTGCTCTCCTAAAAGGAAAAGAAAAAATTGTTTTATTTTTCCTTTTAGTAATTTCCAAGGGAAAAATATATATAATACATATAAATTGCTTGCAGTTTGGATTTACTGCTGTCCAAATGGCCTAAAGTGATGAGAAGAATGTTAAAGTAAATTTACTGTATGAGATGTTTATGAAAAAAAAAAAAAATGAATGAGATAGTTACCAAAGGCGGTGTCGGTGTCTGAGCCAACTGACCCTGTAAAAACAGGAAGGAAAACAAGTTACTCCTTTACAGATGGATCCTGTCTCGCAGATATTTAAAATAATTTTAGTTAATTTTTTTTGTTTCTTGACATATAGTTTATATTTACATGAGTAATAATGACATTTTTAAGGTGAAATGGCTAAAAAGAGAATGTGAGATGACCTGATGGCCTAGAAAGATCGTGTGATCTAAAAGACCAAGAAGATTTTTGTGTTTCTGATACCTTACTTGGAGAAAAATATACTTTCTTTGAAGTTGATTGTTTGTACAACCTAGATAAAATGTAACATAAGGGAAAAAAAAACCAGTTTTGGAATTTAGAACCCAGATTTAAGTCTCAATTAGCTTCTTGATTTTGGTTTTAGCCCTGAAAACCAACTGTCTTGATTTTAGTACTGAAATTCAATGTTCCAGGAAATAGGGCCCTAAATCGTGGGTAAAATTTAGTGCACATGGTTAACCCACAGAGACATTTCCAAGGCAGTGATGTTTGATCACTCTGTGTGAATCTAGGCAATTCAATTCACCTTTCCAATGTCAATTTCTTATTCACAAATTAAGAATATTAGCAACCACTGTGCACATTCCACAGAGTTGTTATGAGGAAGAAATTGGAAGCATCCTGAGAACTATTCAATATGATATAAACTAAAGAAATAATCCATTTTGAGAACATCACTTTATAAAGTTCAGTGATAGATAAAACTGAATTGAGAAAGCCATTAAACCTTTCTTGAATCACATAAGATCACACACACACAAAAACTAAGTCCGAAACTTAATTAGGCATAGTTCTGATATATTTCATTTTTTTGGTCTTATAAGAACTCTAAGATTGCCTGAGCCACCTCTTGTGTCTTCTCTGCATCTACAGTCTCCCTTCCCCTTAAGACAGCAGGATCCCCAAATCCCTTGTGGTTCAAAGCTGCTGAGCCATGGGTATGAAGACCTGAGATGCAGAGAAAAGCAGGGAGGGGCTGCTATCAGCATGTCTTCAACAAGCCTCTCAGCATGCTAGACAGGGGTATCTCTCCAAGGGAAAGAGCTATAATCACTTACAGTCTTTGCCCTGTTACCCCATAGGCAGGCACAATGGCAGACTCTCAGAGATAACTGTCAGTTATCATTTGGAATTAAAGGATAGAAGGGAGCAAGACATTGGTATTTTTCTCATGCCAAAGCTAAACTTGAGAACCTAACATGTTTGTGGTACTCTTAGAGTCTTTGGTTGAATGAGAGAGAGGATATATAGTGGCTGCTTTTCAGTTAACCAGCCGAAGGACATCTCTGATGAAAGTTCATATGAGAAATCCTGCAATGCCAATTCCATTCTCAGGCAGGGGCAGAACCCCATCTCAACGTTATCTGGCATTATCTGGCAACCACTAATAATGTTGTGCCCAAGCTGCATTATATGCAAAAGCCAGCAGGTAACAAGGTCATGAACAAAACACTCTGATTTAGCGTAAGATTATAAGCCTTACTTGTAGTTTCAATCTTGAGAACATGTTGCCCTCCTAGACTTGGCCCCTTCCTGAGAGGAATATAATACCCTGATAGAGTATGTGGATTCTGGAGCCAGAGTGACCTAGGTTTAAAGTCTGGCTCTAACACTTATCAACTATGTAACCGAGACAAACTAAGTTACTCTCTCTCTCAGTGTTTCTCTTGGAAAGCACATAGAAGAGCCTAGCAATGGTTCTTGAGTTCTTGAGAATTAGTAACTGTTGGGTTATTTAGAGTTAACAATTAACATTAGCTGTAATTCCAGAGACTCTAGTATCCTCTCATTCTTCTGTCTTTTCTCACTTTCCAAGACTTGACCTCCTGCCTGCCAGACATCTCCTGGTAAAACAGATTTCCAGTCCTAATCCTTTAAGAGTGGTTTCGTTCACTGTTATCCATTCCCTTTCACTACTGCGGACATCCATTATGAAAATAAAGCTAAAGGAAAAAAAATGCCTCCTCACTAAATTATACTACTAAGTTGAAGTTGAACCATTATATGAACTAAATTTTTTCACATGAACTAGAAATTATAGCTCTTACTACCTATACCTTAGTTTATTAACATGTTCCTTAAATCATTAGCAGTTTCAACATTTGTGGTGGAGCCAATATATTTAATAATATCTTAAATTAAAAATATTTTTTAAAAACCTTATTTCTACTCACCTTCCATTCTTCAGAGCTCTCAGATTCAATATTTTGATCCCTGGCTACCTAAAAAATTTAGTGCACATGGTTAACCCACAGAGACATTTCCAAGGCAGTAGTTATTAGCACTTTACATATTTAGGAGCAGTGATAGTCAAATTTTGCGTGAATCAGAATCAGCTGGAGGCCTTTTAAACCACATATTGTCCATCCCTATAGAGTCTGGCTCAGTAGGTCTGAGGTAGGACCCAAGAATTTACTTTTCTAACAAAATTGTAGTTGATACTGATGCTGTTGATTGAGGGATGGCACTTTGAGAACTACTGATGAAGAAAAATGAGAATCATAGCTATATGACTGAACAGAATAAGGAATAACTCAGATAATATTTTAAAGAAAACAGCTTCCTAAGAAACTACTATTTTCATCTGACTGGAAGATAATACAGCCACCTTGCCTTATAGCCAATGAACATTGTGGAATTCTAGGTATAAAAGGTTTATTTCATATATCCCTACCCTGATACTTACTGGGACTGGGAGAGCACAGGACAGTCCCCAAAAGAACATAAGCAGGATGCTGGTCTTCATAGCTGGGTGTGACACCTCTACCTGTGATGAAGAACAGAAGATGTTTTCCTCTATGCTGAAGAAATATAGACGTTTTAACTTTTTCACAGTTTCTTCCTATTAAAAAACAAAACTTGTCCAAATGTCTGTCAGCTGAAGAATAGATAAATAAAAGGTACTCTATTCACACAATGGAATATTATTGAGCCATAAAAAGGAATGAAGTACTGATACATGCTACAGAGTAGAGGAACCTTGAAAACATTATGCTGGGGGAAAGAAGCCAGACACAAAAGATCACACATATTATATGATTCCATTTATATGAATCGTCCAAAATAGGCAAATCTATAAAGACAGAAAGATCAGTGTTTGCCCAGGGCTGGAAGAGATGGGAGTTTGGGACAGTTAAGGGGTGAATTTTGGAGGTGAGGAAAGGGTTCCAAATTTGATTTCAGTGAAGGTTGCACAACTCTATGCAATGGCTAAAAATTAAACTGTATACTTCAAGTGTGTAAAGTATATATTGAATTATATCTCAATAAACAGGTTAAAAAGAAACCTTATTTCTAAGAGATAAATTGAAAACATTTCAATGAAGAGGTCTATAAACCACTTCTCCCCTAACCCATAAAATATGATAAATGGAGGAACAAGTAAAGAAAGAGGAATAGAGAAATTTCTGACCACTTTTATGATAATTGTATACCTTAGTGTGGGTACAGCAACCTGGCAAATATACACATAACACAAAATTTAGTGATACCATTGATGGGTCATCTACATTTGTCTATACACACACACACACACACACACACACAAATTGCTTCTCAGTCACATTTATAACTTCATAATAATATTTAGAGAAGATAGGTTGGTTTTGCACTTTTTTCTTGATCTGAAGAAGTGTACTATGGCAGGCTTCATATTACAACTCCAGAAAACTCTTAATATCTGCTGTGCTACAATTGGTCATATCTGATAAATAGATTATGCTAAATTCTTTTAAATGTCACTGAAGGATCTTGGGAAAATTAGAGGCTTGCTATATTCTTGTGAATCACGGGGAGTGAAAGATACCAAATCAAACCGTATTTTCCTGGATGGTTGGCTTCATTTCACACTTCACACATTCAAATTCAACTGGTGATTTGGGAAACAACTTTTTCTATATCTAAAAATTGGTGTACTACATGCTAACACAAAAGTTATTGAAATTATTTAAAGGGGAAATAATTTGCCCTTCGCTTATAAGCCCTTGGCTGCCCTAATTTGTCATATGGACTGCCAGACATTTTGTGAAAAACCCTGCAAGTTTATTTCAGACTTCACTGTTGTTTTTAAGGTGCTGCAAATAATTTTAACCTCTGATCTAGAAAATAAGAATTCATTGCTCACTAATGTCTGAATATGCTGAACAGCGCCTATAACATGGCTCCGGAAGTCATTTAATCTTATTTTTTTAATTTATTCAAGAAAACAGTAGAAATCCTAAGAAGACTGAGATTGTTCCTTATTTCTACTTTCATACAGCTCAAATAGCCCAATAGATAGTCTCATTTTATGTCCTGAATGTTATCCCACTTCAACATAGTTGTCTTCATTTGTATTATTTTTTTATTCTGGTTCAGCATAGTTCATAATAGTCCTTGTATTTTTATATTTTTATTTCTTTTTCAAATATTCTGACTAATATTAACAGAGAAAACATGAAAAATGTTCAACTGCATCTAAAAACAGCCTAATTAAAAAAGATATGACTTCTGAAAGAAACCAGAATATCTTACATCCCAAAATATGCCTCTTTGACATAAAAATTTTTTTGAGCTGAAGGCTCTTGAGAAACAGCAGATGCAAGAAAGATGCTGTGATCCTCCTTTTTCTTCCTGAAAGCAGGAAACTCCCATGTGAAAGGTGGCTTCCATGTACCCAGAGGAGGGAAGACATTCTCACCCTCAGAAATGAGAGCTCAGGGCTGAGAGAAATTTGTACAAATAAACCTTGTTAAACTAATCCTATCTTCCCAATCAGGTCCCTACAATTTACTGCCCTAGCCCAAACCCTTTTGTCTTGTCAGTTCATCACGTAAGTATTGTTTCTTTATCTAAAAGATAGAAAACTCAGATGCCTGGGTGGCTCAGTCAGTTAAGTGTCTGCCTTCGGCTCAGGTCATGATCTCAGGGTCCTGGGATAGAGTCCCGCATGGGGCTCCTTGCTCAGTGGGGAACCTGCTTCTCCTTGTGCCTGCAGTTCTCCCTGCTTGTACTCTTTCTTTCTCCCTGACAAATAAATAAAGTCTTTAAAAAAAATTAAATTAAAATAAGTTAAAAAAATAAAAGTAGAAAAGCTTTCTGCCCGGGTGCTCCTTCAGGTCTTCATTCTCTTATGAAGGCTATCATTATACATGTAAATATTTTAATAAAATTTATGTGCTTTTCTCCTGACTTATGTCCGTTTAAGTCTTAGGTCCAGTAAAGACCCTATGAGAGTAGAGGAAAATTTTTCCTTGTCTCTATTTCCCCTTAGTTTCCACAATCAAAACTTTTTATTGTTGTTGTTGTTGTTTTTGTTTTTTTTTTTCACAATCAAAACTTTTTGGTTTTAAGTTCTTAGGTTCATTTCTTAAGCAAAGGAAAATTTCCCCTAAATATGATACTCTCAACTGCATGCCAGTGGTTTTGGCATCACATGTCAAATGAAAATTAGGCTATTCACTATTTTAATTTTCAAACTGAAATCAATAGGGTGATAATCTCATGATATTCTGAAAGCTAGCAATATTCCAGACTTGATACAAGGCCAGTAAATACTGAGTTCTCCTCTTTTTTTTTAATTTTGTTTTGCTTTGTTTACTTCTCTTTTATCTAAATAGCAAAAAAAAAAAAATTTAGGTGATGCACTACACCAGTGAATCTTGGACTTTTTATGAAGAAAGTGTGTGCCTCCAGCATTCAAGTTTCTTAGGGATGGAATATTATGAAACACAAGAGAGGTGTAGTAACTTGCTTGTGCTTCTAGAAATACCATATAGCGCCCTTACCTACAACAGTAATTTCCCAAACTAAAATAAAAGACACCCAGGAGTCATAAAATAGCTGAAGGTAGCTTTCATAGAATATAGTCCTGTCATCGAGCATTAAAGGAAGTCAGATCTTAAATCCTATATTAGACTTTTAATTAGTATTTTTATAAGAATAATTATGCTTTTGTGAAGTATATTCCAAATGAGAGCTGCAAAAGTTTATAAACTTTTTAGCTACCATTCTAAAAAGGTCAGAAGCAGATACGTGGTAGCCCTATTCTGAGTAATAAGTTGGCAAAAGAGCTATAAGCCTTCTTGAAAGAGATGAGTCCAGAATCCCAGGTTCTTTTGTGGTGATTGGTAAATGTCATTTCATGAAAGCCTGTGATATTCATGAAAGCATGTGACAAAAAAAATCAATAACCTCAATTTGTGTTCCACCTGCCTGAAAGGCAGTGGATATAAAAGTTTTTCAATCTTTCTCATTTTTTCCCCCAGAGTTGAAAAGACTCCAAATGTTTGAGATCTGGAGTAGGAAACCACAGTCTCTCTCTGGATGCTCACAAGTATAGCCAGAAATTCTCTGTGCTTTCAAGAAGAGAAATTTGTTGTGAAATTTCCTCCAAGTTAGGATTCACTTTCAAAGTATATGTCTTCTTTTATGTAAACTGAAATGAAAGCAATAAGCCAAAAGAAGGAAATAATGAAAAATCATAGGCTCAATTTATTAAGTTTGATTTGCTTATTTTTGATTTAGTGTTGTTATCTTCACTAATACAATGAACAATATATCCACTCATTAGCAGTCAACAAATATTGAGATTATCCTATGAGCTAGGCACTGTTCTAGGTGCTGAATGTAGAGCACCTAGTGTGTAGTAATAATAATTACTACACACTGTAGTAGTGTAGTAATAATAATTAGCTTGTCCTACAAAAGTAAAATTATCCAAACCCAGCAAACCAGAATCTCCATTAGCTACAACATGTTTCATTACTACTCTTTGAAAATAAAATGGGATTTGACCAGGATATGAATTCTATCAGGAATTCAGAACACCAAACAAATAAGGCAATAAAAATATCCATTCCTTCCAACTGTAGTTGTTTTAAGTCATTTATAATCGATCTCACATCATATGCCTTCAACCATAGCAAAATAAGTCCAAGGTGTCTTAAAATTCAACATAGATTTGGAAGGCCTCTAAGCATCTGAGGCATATTGGTCGACATTACCATTTGGGGTAGCTAAGTGGATTGATCCCTTTAGAAAATTGTTGTTCACACATTTTAAACAACTACAACAAAGTAGGATAGTCTATTTGACCCTCAGGTACACAGAAAGTATGGTTCACTAGAAGTTACTGCTCCTAAAGAAGACTGGTTTCTTCAAGTATTGCTATTACACATGGGATTTTCTAGATGTCATAGAGAATGTATTATGCAACCACAATTCCCATTTTCTGTTATGGAAGACAGACATGATAAAACGAAGTGAAATAAATGCAGAAAATAAAAATAAGGATTGGAATATAGGTATTCTTAAGTCTTCTACACTAGAAAGTGTTTTTTAAAAAGACAGTTATATTCAACATTTTATTGAATTCTCTTTGCAAGGCATCATGCTAACAAGAATACCCAAACAATACAAAAGCACTGTAATTATCACATCCTTGGTTTATTTCAGTGGTCTTAGCATCTTCTTTTAGTTACTCAGTTTATAATGAATATTATTGGATGCTATCTAGATGAATAGTGTAATGGTTTTTAATTTGAAAGACCATATTTTGGAAGTCTTGTCAGTCTAGTTTAAATTCTTTCATAATGTTTTGTAGGCCATGAACATCACTATATCCATGAAACCTAAATGTAAAAGTTTTGCTTTGCTAATTAAAGCTAACTTTCAAAATTACTTTCTATCTGCCTCCTGTTCAGTAAACTTTCCCTTTTAGAAGTACGTGCAGAGATCTAATTAAAGTAGTACAGAGAAAAACCTCTGGCTCTGTTGACTTAACATGTCATTTTCGTATCACTATTTGCTGTGGCATAAACAACAGACACAAAAATGGAAATCATTTTAACCCAAGGCTCAGCTCTCTCCATCTTTCTCTGCATGGCATAATGCCCTTCAACATATGTACACAATTAATATTTTCCAAACATAGCAGAAATCACTTTAAAAATTTTTACAAAAAAGAAAATTTCTTACCCTCTTCAGGTCACAAAGACTTTTCCCCAAAAGTCTCAACAATGAGGTTGAAGTTCTCACAGAGGAAATTTATGCCCAGTGAAGCCTCTCTTGTGTTGATGTTCTGATGTTCACTTCTCTGATGGTGCAGGAATTTAAACTCTACTTCAGCTCTTCATAGCCAATCAACCTCAGGCTGGGGGTGAGTGACATCACAAGGTGTCACCGACACTCCAGTACACCCACACTTCCTCCAACTTGCAGAGGCAGATTTTCCCTAAAAAGCGCTTGTGGTTCTCAAATGACTAGACTAGTTTCCATTAAATTGAAGATCTTCCTAAAGCTTTATTTTGATTCTAAATATATGTCATTCACATCCATGCAGGCTTATGAACATTATAAACAATGACAGTGTCTTCCACCCCACCCATTGATAGATCCCAGCAAACACATGGATGGGAAAAGGAGAGTCAAGGAGTGGGTAGCAAGTTTCCTGTTAATGTACTTTTCCAGGTTGTACATGAAGAACCTCCTAAAATACTAGATTTGCCTAAATTGTTGGTGTTAAGAATATGAGCTTTTATCCTTTCTCTTCTCATCTTTGAACAACCACTACTACTTCTCTCTTTTTCTTCTCATCTCCCTACCCCCATATACACACAAAGGTCCAAAATTCTTAGTAAACTAATGAAGTCTTACAGAATTATGTGGTAATTGGAAATGTTAAAGCACCACACTAAGTTACTTTTGTTTTTAACCAAAAATAGTTTAAATCTAGCACTTCATTATTCCTCCAACTGCTTGCCACAATTTGGATTTAACTTTGATAGCTCTTTGAGATCAGAATTGGATTATGGAGAAGCCTATTTGGGTGGCATACAGATAAACCAATTTCCAAGAAACTCTCTGCCATCACTGAAAATGTAATGAAATAGATAAAATAGTATTTACCAGGGCTCTTCAGGAGGTGTATTGAAGATTGTTGTAGGGAGCTGGAAGTGAATTGGTACCTTCCAAGGAGCATGCTCAAGTATTCTAACAATAGAATTCTTCTATTCTTCTGCTCATTCTGTTCTAACAATAGAATGGCCACTGAACAACTGTTAAATGAATATGTTACCAGGGGCACCTGGGTGGCTGAGTTGGTTAAGCATCTGACTCTTGATTTTGGCTCAGATCATGATCTCAGGGTCGTGAAATCAAGCCTCATGTTGGGCTCCACGCTGGGCATGGAGCCGTGCTGAAGATTCTCTCTCTCCCTCCCTCCCTCTCTCCCTCTCTCTCTCTCTCTCTCTCTCCCCCTCTCCTTTTACCCCTCCCCTCCCTAAAAAAAATTTTAAAAATAAATAGGGAATATGTTACCAGAATTTAACTTCCTCAAGAGTGAGGATGTTTGCTTTGTTTACTTGTATATACCCAGGGCCCTAATACCCAGTTTCCTGGGTCATGATAAGCACTCAGTAAATACTTTTATGAATGACTGAATAGATTGACTTTAAAATGGGACAATTTATTAGTTTTTGCAGAACCTGTATGACTCACTCTGACCTTTCTGAATGTGTTAATAATTGTTGGAATTTTTAATTGATACTCCTGCCAACCTGGTTCTAGAAAATTGGGGTATCCAACTTTATCCAGAAAACAAATATCAAATATATGGATTTTTAATCCTCAATGTGAACTTCAATGAGGTGGGAGGGGCAAAAAATGAGGAGAAAGGAGTCGCTTTTCTATAATGTTGATTAAAAGACCAGAATTCATATGAGGAAACTATAAATTCCCAATGTTCTGCTCTAGTTCTCAATTACACTGCCAGGTGGTTTCATAGGTCTTTTTTTTTTTTTTTTTTGGTTTTATAGGTCTTGACTGAGGTCTATCATAAAACAACCTTTTAATCTTATGTCAGAGTGGATTCTGGGAAGATTTGGGGGGAGGATGTTACAAGATATTATTTTAAAATCTCTCTAAATCCCTACATAAAAATAGTGCAACTTGGTGGCTGCAAGTGAGCCTGGGTGGCTCAGTTGGTTAAACATCCAACTCTTGATTCTGGCTCAGGTCACGATCTCAGGATCCTCAGGTGGAGCCCTGTGTGAGCTCCATGCTCAGAGGGGAGTCTGCTTGAGACACTCTGTCCGTCCTTCTTTCCCCCTCCCCTGCTCTCTCACAGGTGCTACGCTCTCTCTCAAGTACATAAATCTTTTTAAAAGATAGTGCAACTAGATAATACAACAAAACACAATGAACAACATTTACAGCAAATATAAAAGTTGTAGTTACCCATTGTTAACGTTAAAAACCATTCCAATACTTTATGTCTTAAAAAGCAACCATTTTATTATGGTTGTTGGGGCTGCAGTAATCTGGGGATTCAATTGAAATAGAATATTCAAGATAACTCTCTTATGTGGTTGTTGTCTGGGAGTTCGGCTGATACTGTTATTCTGAACACTTGAGTACTTTATATGGCTTCTTTTTGTGGCTTGGCCTTTTCCCGTGGTGGCTGGAGTCCAAGAACTGCCCCAAATGTCACTGTCTACATTCTATGATCAGATCAGTCACAAGGCCATCCCAGACTCAGAAGGAGAAAAAAATCTCTGCCTATTGATGTGAGGATCAGAATGAACGTACAGGAAACATAGGAAATGTGAGGCCATTTTGGAGACTGGTTACAAGGCTACATAATAGGTTACGCCCACAAACTCCAAACAAAGTGGCGGAAGACAAACTGCCAGCTAGCACAAGACCTATATCATCTCTGCAGGAGTAAGTAGAGGGAAGCATTCATAATGATACTAAAACCAAAACAATACCAGAAAAAACCCTAATTGCCCAACTTTGGAAGATGCTAACAATTCATTATTTTTTTAATTGAAGTGTAGTTGACATACAATATTAGTGTATAAACATAGTGTATACAAACATTAGATATACAAACATAGGTGTACAACATAGTCAGCATTTATATACATTATGAAGTCATCACCATAATCTAGCTACCATTGGTTACCATACAAAATTGTTACATATTTTTAACTGTATTCTCTATCCTGTACATTTTATCTCCATGTCTTATTTATTTTATAACTGGAAGTATGTACCTTTTAATTTCCTTCCTCTGTTTTGTCCCTAAAATCCATTTCTCCCCTTGACAACCTCTAGATTGTTCTCTGTATCTATGAGTCTATTTCTGTTTCATTTGCTTTGCTTTGTTTTTTAGATTCTACGTATAAGTGAAATCATATGATATTTATCTTTGTCTGATTTATTTCACTTAGCATAATACCCTTCAGGTGCATTTATTTTATTGGAAATGGCCAGATTTCGTGGCTATGTAATATTCCATTGTGTATATACACCACATCTTTTTTTTTTTAAAGATTTTATTTATTTATTTTGACAGAGAGTGAGAGAGAGACACAGAGAGAGGGAGAAGCAGGCTTTCCCACCAAGTAGGGAGCCCGATGCGGGGCTCGATCCCAGGAAGCCGGGATCTGACCCGAGACCAAGGCAGCCGCCCAACGACTGAGCCACCCAGGTGCCCCTATACACCACATCTTAATCCATTCATCTATTGATGGACACAGGTTTGTTTCCATACTTGGCTATTGTAAATAATGCTGCAGTGAACATAATGGTTCATATATATTTTCAAATCAGTGTTTTCATTTTCTTTCAGTAAATACCTCTAAGTGGAATTGCTGGATCGTATGACATTTCCAGTTTTAATTTTTTGAAGACCTCCATACTTTCTCCATAGTGGCTACATCATTTTGTTCCCACCAACAGTGCACAAGTGCTCTTTCTTCTCCACATCCTTGCCAACACTTGCCATTTCTTAGGTTTTTGTTTTGGGTTGGATTTTTTTTTTTTGTACTAGCCATTCTGACAGGTATGAGATATCATCTCATTGTGGTTTTGATGTGCATTTCCCCAATGATGAGTGATATTGGGCATCTTTTCATGTGTCTCTTGGCCATCTGTATGTCTTCTTTGGAGAAATGTCTATTTAGGACATCTGCCCATTTTTTTATATTGAGTTATGTGAATTCTTTATGTATTTTGGATATTAACTCCTTAATAGATAAATATTATTTGTCCATATCTTCTCCCATTCAATACGTAGCTTTTTGTTTTATTGGTTTCCTTCTATGTGCAAAAGCTTTTTTAGTTTGATGTAGTTCCACTTGTTTATTTTTTATTTTGTTGTCTTATTTTTTATTTTGTTGTCTTTGCTTAAGGAGACAGATCAAAAAAATATTTCCGAGACTAATGTCTAAGAGCCTACTACCTATGTTTTCTAGAATTTTTATGATTTCTAATCTTGCATTTAAGTATTTAATCTATTCTGAGTTTATTTTTTATATGGTGTAAGAAAGTTTCATTCATTTGTATTTTAGCTGTCCAATTGAAGATTGATTGACCACATAAGTATGAGGTTTTTATATAGACTTTATTTTGCTCCATTGATCTGTGTGTCTGGTTTCGTGCAAGTACCTTACTGTTTTGCTTATGATAGCTTTGTAATATAGTTTGAAAATCAGGGAACATGGTAACTCCAGCTTTGTTCTTCTTTCTCAAGATTGCTTTAGCTGTTCGGGGTATTTTTTTGGTTCCACACAAATTTTAGGATTATTTGTGCTACTTCCGTGAAAAATGCCATTGGTATTTTGATAGGGTTTGCATTGACTCTGTAGGTTGCTTTGAGCACATCAGCAATATTAATTATTCCATTTCACGAGCATAGTGTATCTTTCCATTTATTTGTGTCATCTTCAGTTTCTTTTATCAATGTTCTATAGTTTTCAGAGTACAGGTCTTTCACCTTTTTGCTTTCATTTATTCCTAGGTATTTTATTCATTTTGATGCAATTGTGAGTGGCATTGTTTTCTTAATTTCTCTTCCCAATAGTATATTTTAAAACTTTATATAAAAGATAAAAAGCACTTATTCTGTTTCCTTGTGATCTGTACCACTGAGTAACAGATGAGGAAGTTTCTCTTTATAGACATGAATGAAGAGAAATAACATAATTAGAATACCATCGTTTTGCAAACCCAAATCAAACTGCAAACTCAGTCAGCAGAACCCAGTCTGGAAAAATGTATAGGACAAACAACCTGGTTTCCTCAACAAATAAGTTATAAGAAAGATGGTAAGAGAGAAACCTATAGATTCAAATAGACTTCTAAGAGACATAGCAACCACCATGTGTAGTAATATGTGAATTTTATTTGTATCATAATTCCAAAAAACATGCTGAAAATATGACATTTATTAAACAATTGGAGAAGTGAACACTGACTTGAAATTTTATTATTTTAAAGAATTATTAGCATGATAATGGGATTGTAGTATTTATTTAAGCATTCTGAACTTAAAGAGACTGAAATGCTATGATATCTAGAATCTGCTGCAAAGTAAATGGGAAAGGTTAAATGGGTAGGGAAATAGATGAAACCAATTTTATGATGAGTTAATCACTGCTGCAGCTATGGCTAATAATTGTATTATACTATTTTTTCTAATTTTACATATTTTGAAATTTTCCATTATAAAAGTTATGGACAAAAATTACGTCTGATAATTAACCAGACCTTCAGTATGCATAGGCTCATAAAGTGTTATATAATCTAGAGATTCTACTTCTTTATTTTATGATATTAATATGAAATTCATATTCCTTAAAATTAAAGGGTCACTATAAAAATTATAAAATTGTGATCATTAGAATTATTTAAGATTTAAAAGTAGAATCTTTACAATTTAAGTATATGAAATACAGATAAATAATTCATTTTATTGTATATTTATTATATTTATTAAAATGCAAACAATAATAAGAATTCGATAAGATGAACTAAGATTCATATATTAAAGATTAATTACAATTATAATTTCTTCCTTATTGATGTGATATAATTTTGAATTTAAGTAGGTGAAATAAGACATCACGTAGTGTGGCATCTTTCTCTGGGCAATATTCTTAGTATTTAGTGTTTTAATTTCATTTTAAAACATGTAATTTAGATAAAGTAAGGTTAGTTTCTGGAAAAAAATGAAACAATCTTTTTTCTAATTCCAGTATAGTTAACATTAGTGTTATATTAGTTTTAGGTGTACAGTATAGTGATTCAACAATTCTACCCATTACTCAGTACTCATCATGATAAATGTACTCTTAATCCCCTTACCTATTTCATCCATCCCCTCATCCACCTCCCCTGTGGTAAGCCTCAGTTTGTTCTCTATAGTTAAGAGTTTGGTTTTGGTTTGTCTCTTTTTTTCCTTCATTCATTTTTTTGTTTCTTAATTTCCACATGTGAGTGAAATCATATGGTATTTGTCTTTCTCTGACTGACTTATTTCACTCAGCATTACTTCTCTAGATCCATCCATGTTGTTGCAGATGACAAGATTTCATTCTTTTTTATGGTTGAATAATATTCCACTGTGTGTATATGTGTGTGTGTGTGTGCATGTGTGTATGTATACGTATACCACAGCTTCTTTATCCATTTATCTGTCGATGGACACTTAGGCTGCTTCCATAATTTGGCTATTGTAAATAATGCTGCAGTAAACATAGGAGTGCATTATCTTTTCAAATTAGTGTTTTTGTATTCTTTGAAACAATTAAATTTTTTTAAGTTTGTGTTTACATATTTATCAAACATTTACTCAGCTGTTGATTTTTGCATCTTCCTTGCGTTAGAAACTGTTCTAGGCACTGGCGACAGACAGAGCCTCTCTACTTACAATAAAAAAAAAACACACATACAAAGTATTAGTACAGTAGAACATCACATCTTAAAAGATTAATAGGTCTATGGTAGACAATACAGTTCCCTAATCCATACCTATGTATTTAATAAGCCCTGTAACACTGTATTATTTGTATGAATTCAAAACACATACCCAAAATAATACAATAGAGTTTTCTAAGTTATATGTAAAGACATACACCAAAATATGAGATTTCAGCTGCCTGGGGAATATGGAGAATAGAGAAGAAGAGAAAGAGCATGGGAATTGAAGCTAAAAGGAGAAAATAAAATAATTGCATGTCATGAACTGATAATAGTTAATAACTCAATTATCTGCTACCTAAGACAAAACAGCAGTGGATAAAGTGGAATATGTGAAGGAAGAAAAAAGGAAAATTCTGCCTAGAATTATTACATGTCATTTTTACTAATATTCCATTTTTACGGATAATTTACGGTATGGCCATATGTGAATGCAAACGGAGAGGGGATGTGGTCTTGAGCTGGGCAAATGCCTCCCAAAGACAACTCTCCACATTGAAGAAGAAAGAACACACATGTTTAGTAGATAGCTAAATTTTCTGCTTGCCTGCTAAAATTTGCTGAGTTTAAGAACATGTTCAAAGATATATAGTAAAAAGGAATTTGCCGACCAGCACATCCACATCAAATAAAATTAAGTATGTTGCTATAATGAGTACCTTGCATTGGTTTACTCATTTAGTTCTTATATTAACCCTAGGAGAGAAGTACTCTCATTATTCAAAATTACAAATGAAGAAACTGAAATTTCAAGAGGTTACGTAGCTTGCCTATTGTCCCATAGCCAGAAAATGACAAAGCAGGAATTTAATATACTTTTGAAGTTTTTAGGTTCCCCCATAAGCAGTTCCAATGGTCTTCTTAATAGCTTTCTCACTTGGGTATGTTGAGTAGAAAGCAACTGTCTCCTTATCCCCTCTTTACCATATGAATAGGGAGTGGGGATAATGCAAGTATATTGGGACTCTCCAGAAAATCTTTCTCACCTCCCCTCCCTCCCCTCCCCTCCCCTCTCCTCTCTTCTCCTCTCCTCTCTCTCTCCCCCATCTTCTCTCCTTTATAAGCTGGAAGTGGGTTGTCTTGCTTCACAGTCTCTAGGTCTATCTGCTTTGCATAGGTGAACTGCCCCCTCACATCTTTAGAATATTAGGGAACCAGCCCCTATTGTAGTGTTCTCAGCCTTTGGAACTTCATTTTACATTCCTGTTGTGTTTCCTGCTTTTACCACTGGACTGTAAACCTTGGGAGCAGTCTAGTTCACAAACATTTGTCAAAAACCTTGTGTGTCCAGCACTGTAGTGGGCATGAGATATAAGATGAATAATTTATAGGCTGGGTCCTGGAGGAACTAGCATTCTAGAACAACATATTTAATAGAACTTTCTGGGATAATGGAAATGTTCTATATTTGGATGGTTCAGTGTGGTACCCAGAAGCCATACATGGCTATTGAGCTAAAATGTGGCTAAGGGAGCTGTGGAACTGAGTGTTTAACCATATTTAATTTTAATTAATTTAACCTTAAATGGTAACACATGGCTAGTGGCTACCATATGGGGCAGCACAGATTTAGAACAAGAGTTGGCAATTCTTTGATTCTCTGATAAGAGCAGTGATATAGATATGTACAGATGCCTCAAGAGTACGAGGAGAGACATTTAGCTGAGCCTGGGTACAGAAAAAAGTAGGACCAGACCAAAGAAGCTTTCCAAAAAGAAATGATGGTCAGACGGAATGCTAAATGTATGTGAATGTGTAACTCAGCAATTTAATTTCTAGGCATACACCCTTGGGAAATGTATGCTTCTGTGCTCTCAAAGACATATACATCAAAGTTCATAGCAGCATTTTTCTTAATAGTCAAAAAATGGAAAAAATATGATGTCTGTCAGCAGTAAAATGGATAAACAAATTGTCATATATTTTATATAATGTAAGTATACAATGAAAATGAAATGAAAAGTATACAATGAAAATTTCAATGAAAATAAAAACACGAAAACAAGATACATAGCAATATGTATGATGAAAACATAAATGTTGAGTTAAACAATACAAAACAGAAGAAACCATATTGTATGATATCATTTATATGAAGTCCAAATGTAGGTAAACTAAAATGATAGTATTTTAGAATGCATATTTAAGTGGTAAAAGCAAAAAGAAAAACAAGAAAGTGATTACATAGGCTGAGAGTTACCTTTGGTAGCAGGGAGGGGATAGAGGTGGGGAAGAGGTGTGGGAGTGGCTCCTGGTGAGCTAAGCAGTATTGTTTTGTAACTTGGTAGCTTCAAACACATTTACTTTGTAAATTTTGTTAAAGTTGTACATTTGTTTTATGTCTTTAGACAAGTATATTATTTATATACATGTATAATAGTAAAGTGATAGTAAATAGTAAAGTGTATATATGTATATATATATTTGTAAAGTCTTTAGATAAATATTGTTTTTAGAAAATTAATATTGAATATGACCATTAAGATCAGCTCCTCTGTGAGCTCATGATATAATTTCACCCTTCTAATCTACAAGTGCTTGTAATTTTTTTACACCAGAATTTTTTGAGTTTTTAAAAATATTCTTCTCTCTTCTCCATAATGGTAGTTAAATTAATTCTTTGTTTTGAGGTTTGAGAATAGATAAAATTTTTTTTTAATTTTCCTATCTGGGGGCGCCTGGGTGGCTCAGTGGGTTGAGGCCTCTGCCTTCGGCTCAGGTCATGATCTCGGGGTCCTGGGATCGAGCCCCGCTTCGGGCTCTCTGGTCGGCAGGGAGCCCGCTTCCCCCTCTCTCTCTTCCTGCCTCTCTGCCTACTTGTGATCTCTCTCTCCTCTCTGTCAAATAAATAAATAAAATCTTTAAAAAAATTTTTTCCTATTTGTGAGAACATTTGAAAATTGTGTCTTACTATTTGGAGACTGTTTGGGAATTTACAATACCACAGCTTATTTATTTGAAAAAGGTTGATTTTAGTCTGCCACAGAAATTGATTCTTTTCCAATCTGGAAACCTCAGGATGTTCTGATCTTGGAGAAAATTGCTAGTAGAATAAAAATGGATAGCACTGAGTACATCATGTCCTTCCTTTTTCTTTGCCAATCTTAAATAATGCTTAGAATAGACCACAGCATCGGTTCTCCAAGTTGTCCTACTTGGGACTTCCTTTTTACAACTCTCCATGATCCAATGAAAGAATTACAAAAGAGTCAACTCTTAATTTGCAAAAGGAAAAAGGTTGGCCTGGAAAAGAGTAACTGAATCAGAAAGTTTCTCTTATTATGAGTGTTAGTTATTCTTATTATCACATGTATTATTTGTATTATCAGATGTTTAGTTACTCTTATTATCAGATGTATCTTGTGTATTACATAAGAGTAATAAGTTACTCATATAAGATGTATTATCTTACATCTTATTATCAGTGACAGTCCGGTGGCAATCATGACAGAAATGTGTGAAAATCTTCATTGCCACTATCTAATAGGACAAGAGACAACAGGTGCTGGCAAGAATGTGGTGAAGAGGGAACTCTTATACATTGTGGGAATGTAAATTGGTCCGACCACTATGAAAAACAATGTGGAGGTTCCTCAAAAAATTAAAAATAGACCTACTGTACTATCCAACAATTCTACTTCTAGGCATATACCCAGAGGAAATCAAAACAGGATTTTGAAAAGATATATGCATTTCCATGTTTATCACAGCATTATTCATGGTAGCTAAGATATGGAAACAACCCAAATGTCCATCAGTGGATGAATGGATAAAAAAGATGTAGAGTAGATTCCATATACAGTAGAATATTATTCTGTCATGAAAAAGGAAGATATCCTCCCATTGGTGACAATATGGTTAGACTTTGAGCACATTATGCCAAACTACATAAATCAGACACAGAAAGATTTGGTACTTGTCATTTGTAGTCCTGTCTTGATTGGGTGGTTCTAGTTTTCCACTGACCTTAATCACTGATTTCCTATATTCCAAATATAGTCTTCCATACCTCCATTGTGAAGTAGTAGTTCAGTTTCCCCTTGGTGATCATGATTAGTCACCCTAACCAACACCATAACTCTTCTTACCTGCTGTTTCAGAGGCATGAGAAGCACCAAGTATTCAGGCAGCAGTATTAACTTCTAGTTCAACGGAATAATTATGTCTTCTTGGTGAAAACATTCCTCCCTCTGGAACTAAGATCTCTAGGTCAGCAAAGCATTGAGTCACAGGAACAAGAAGCAAAAGTTTTTCTAGAAGCTTACTAGGGATAATAGCAAATAGTGGCACTCCACTTTCCAGTTGAATGATTCCTAGACTTGTGAATCCTACAGTAGAAATACCACCATATACTGGACACCGATTCAGAGCACATGCAGCTTTCTGCATTTGTTTTCCCAGTGCAAAGTATTACCACCTGGCTGAGTCTTCAAAAGGCCATTTCACCATTCTATCAAACAATCACATATACACCACTTCCATTGATAATGGAGTATCACTGTGCATCCCTAACTTTATGGCTTCATGGGTCAGATAACACCCAGTTCATGATAGGAAGATAATGTAACATGGTAACCCACAGGCAAGTATTCAAGCTCTACAAAGGCCCAGGAGCAGACCAAGAGCTGTTTCTCAACAGGAGGGTAGTTACTTGCAGATGATGTCAGGAATTTGCTCTCAAATCCTAAAGTCCTATGCTGCAGTTCACCTGCATGGGCCTCCTAAAGGCTCCAAACATCATCCCTGCCACTGATATTTCAAGTACCATTGGATCTGCTGGATCATATGGACCTTGTAGCAAAGCGTCTTACACACCAGCCTGGACCTGTTGCAGAGCCTTCTCTTCTTTTGGGCCCCACTCAAAACTAGCAGCTTTTTGGGTCACCTCAGTAAAATGGGCTAGAATAACACACCCAAAATGAGAAATATATTGTATCCAAACTCCAAAGAGGCCCACTAGCCTTGTGCCTCTTTCTTTGTTGTAGGAAGGGCCAGATGCAAGTTTACTTTTCATCTTGGAAGGGATAGCTCAACATGCCCCATACCACTGAAACTCTAGAAATTCCTTGGAAGTAAAACACCTCCAGATTTTAGTAAGATTTATTTCCCACCTTTTGACATGCAAATATCTTACCAATAAATCTGGCATAGTTTCTACTTACTGGGTCCAGTCAGTATATTGTCATCAGTGCATCAATGTAATGGACCAGTGTGAAATCTTCCAGAAGGGACAAGCAATCAAAATCTCTGCAAAGTAAATTATGACATAGGGCTAGAGAGTTGATAGGTATAGTGAAAGTAAAAAGTGAAGGTGTATTTCTGCCTTGCCAACTGAAAATAAACTGCTTCTGGTGGTTTTCTTGGACAAAGATGAAGAAAAGGGCATTAGCCAGATCAGTGCTATATACCGAGTACCAGTGGATTTATAATTTGCTCAAGCAATGACACCACATCTTGTATAGCAGCTGCAGTTGAAGTCACCACCTGGTTAAGTTTACAATAACCCATTGTCATTTTCCAAGGTCCATCTGTCTTTTGCACAGGCCAAATAAGGAGAATTAGATGGGGGATTCCGTGGGAATCCCTACCCTTGGATCTTTCAAGTCTGTGATGGTGACCCTCTGTAAACCCTCCAGGAAAGAAGTATCACTTTTGATTTACCAATTTCCTGGGTAGTGTCAGTTCTAACGTTTCCACTGTCCTTTCTCACTATAAAAGCCCTCACTCCACATGTCAGGAAACCAGTATGGAGATTCTCATCTACTAGTATGTTCACTCCAATTAGGCATTTTGCAACTGGGAAATTAACCACAGGATGAGTTTGAGGACCCACTGGACCCACTGTGAGATAGATCTGAGCTAAAAATTATTCACCTGACCTACATTAACCCCTGATCTATTAGGCTACAGTAACATTTTGAATCTCCTAGAATTTGTGTCAGTTCAGAGTCGTTGTCCAATGGTCCCCATGATGTCTCATTGTTTTATTTTTCACAATGATGTACAGTTACCCTAGTAAAAGGCCATAGATCCCTTTGGGGAAGGCTAGGGGGAAAAAATGTAAGCTTTTAGTAGTATCCCTCCTCAAAGTGTTTTGGGTCTATAAACTGTTTCAAGTCTAGGAATTGATTGAGGAACTGTCCATCTCTGTTTTTATGATTTGAATTAGACTTTAGACATAGAACTTTTCTGCTTATACAAATAAAGAACTTATTAGGCTTACCAGCAATTTCATTTCTAGGAGCACCATGGTTAACTAGTCAATGCCATAGACTAGCTCTACTAGACTAGCTCTACTACTAGACTAGCTCTACTAGTCTACACAAGTCAGACTATTTCAATTGTTATTTTGACTTTGCTATCCAATACAATAACCACACCCACCTTGCCTTTGGCAGTTGAGTGCCACCACTTGGCCCCTGCCACCTTGGGGATCCTATAATTATCTTCATTGCATTTAGGCTTCAAATCAAATGACTAGGATTCCCACTCTAAGGTCTGGCCGACAGAGAAGAATGATCATGGAGCTTTTCAGTGATGCTGGGGCTCCCCTCCCAAATTTATCTCTTAAAGTATTGATGAAAGATATGTCTTCTAGACCCTACCAGAATAGGCAAGTGAGTCTTAAATGACAAATCCACTCCAAAATTCCAATCTCCCTAAATTTCTTTCCCTCTACATCAAATCAAAGAAGGTCAAATATTTCCAGTTCACTCACTGTGAGCTACCTTTTGGTCCATGTGTCAGTCAGTCAACCAGCCAAACTCTTAGAGCCCTTTCTGACTCCTTGAAGTACAACATTAAATGCAGAATCTCTGCTTCGGAAGCCC
Organism: Nasua narica; assembly: GCA_028533885.1. Taxonomy (NCBI): domain Eukaryota; kingdom Metazoa; phylum Chordata; class Mammalia; order Carnivora; family Procyonidae; genus Nasua; species Nasua narica. The sequence goes on along the minus strand of CM052800.1, from coordinate 63,143,132 downwards.
ATATCAATAACTTCAACCTGATTCAACTTTACATTCCTTCCACCATTATCCCACATCCTTAGTATCCATTCCCACATGTTTCCTGGATTTATGCTTATATAAATACAATGAAAATTACCAGAAAAATGATCACATTCAGATTTCATGGCAATGTCAAGTTGCTGTAAAGGTTGTAAATGCTTATTCTCAATCCTATACTTCTGAACTCCAACAGTTTGCAGGCTGTCACTACAGCCCCTGGCCACATTTTGATTAGCATTGACATGTATACTGTAAACACCTACAAGTGGATAAGATTATCTCAAAGCTCTAAAAATTAGAATTGCCAATGGTGTTGCCAAAGCTCTCACCATAGTCCTAGATCAGGACATTTTTCTATCAAATACTCTTCTGAAGATAGGTAAAGGAGATAAGGAAGAAAACATTGACTAAATTTATGTATTCACAGCCTTAATATCATTGAGCTGGTCTTTACCTATCTGATAAATCTAAGGTTAGTTTAGTTATCAACAGCCATTCTGTTTCAAGATGGCAGTCTTTTTCTAAAGTGTAGAGCCATGAAGAATACAGTGGATTTTCTTTTTCGGTTGTTTCTCATTGTTTTTATAGGGGTTTTCTTATCTTGTTATCCCGGGCCTAGTCAGAATGGAAAAGAAGACTGTGATAAGATTCCTCAGTTGAACAAAATGGCCACAGTTCCTTATTTATTTTCCTGAAAATGAAAAGCAATCCTAACAATTGGCAGATAATGACAATTTGAGCTTTACCAAAAGGTAAAAGCCAGAACCAGTTATAAACATCATGTTCTTAACTGTTCTTTTTTTTTTTTTTTTAAGATTTTATTTATTTATTTGACAGAGAGAGATCCCAAGTAGGCAGAGAGGCAGGCAGAGAGAGGGAGAAGCAGGCTCCCCACTGAGCAGAGAGCCCGATGCGAGGCTCAATCCCAGGACCCTGAGATCATGACCTGAGCCGAAGGCAGAGGCTTTAACCCACTGAGCCACCCAGGTGCCCCTTAACTGTTCTTGAAATAAACCAAAAAATATGAGGAGAAATATGTAAAAATTAAGAATCAACTTTCAGAAACCAAGAGTCAGAGAGATTCCTGAGAAAGAAAACATCTACTAAGTTAGTGTACAACTTGACTTCCAGGAGTGACCTCAAGTTCAGTTAGAGATGGGAACTGTTCCATATCAGAACTTGACCAGTTATTGTGGTTCCCTACTAGCTGAATGGAGTACACAGAAAGGAGACAGAACATGTCCCTCCCTTTGTCCATGAAGCGGTGAGAAATGGTAGTGGAGAAGTGTCATGCTCTAGGGTTTAAATAGACAAATTTGTATGCAAAACACTGCAACTAAGAGGATATGACAATGTGTGTTCGGAGTACAGAGAGTAATCAGCAAAAAAGAAACAGAAACCATGGGAGTGATTTCCAAAGGTGGTGATGTGGAATGGGCAATATATAAAGAATAGGCAGCCATTGAGAGTTCTGCAAGATTTGAAGAAAAAGACTAGGAAGGTAAGCAGAGTCCTGGTTTTAGCAGAAATATACCTCCTGAGAAAGTAAAAAATTGTGGTTGGAATGGAAGAGTATAAATCTACCTACCATTTATCAGACTGAAATAACAGATACAAGTAAAGCCAGCTGAAAAGTCAACAGAAAATAATCTCACTCTCAAGGACACTAAAAAGTTTCATAACAATCCCTTACTTTGAATGACGCCTACTTTATTAATCATTGAGAAACTTTATTCTCTAAAATCACAGAGTATCAGGACTCTGCTGTTTAAAAACGTATCAATAAACACAGAAACCCCACTCTTGCCTGAAGGGTCTATGGCCCTTGGCCACAGAGAATCAGTCACAATTTACAGTTCAAATGCAGAGATTCAGGGTTTTTTGTTTTTGTTTTTGTTTTTTGTAATTAATTTAATTTTATTTTTTCAGTGTTCCAAGGTTCATTGTTCATGCACCACACCCAGTGCTCCATGCAATACGTGCCCTCTTCAATACCCACCACCAGGCTCACCTAGCCCCCCATTCCCCCTCCCCTTCAAAATGCTCAATTTGTTGCTCAGAGTCCACAGTCTCTCATGTTTCATCTCCCCCTCCAATTTCTCCCAATTCACTCCTCCTTTCCTTCTCCCAATGTCCTTCATGTTCTTCCTTATGCTCCACATGTAAGTGAGACCATATGATAATTGACTCTCTCCCCTTGACTTATTTCACTCCATACAATCTCTTCCAGTCCTGCCCATGTTGATACAAAAGTTGGGTATTCATCCTTTCTGAAGGAGGCATAATATTCCATTTTATGGAATATTTTGGACCATATCTTCTTTATCCATTCGTCTGTTGAAGGGCATCTTGGCTCTTTCCACAGTTTGGTAATTGTGGCCATTGCTGCTATGAACATTGGGGTACATGTGGCCCTTCTTTGTACTGCATCTGCATCTTTGGGGTAAATACCCAGTAGTGCAATTGCAGGGTCATAGAGTAGCTCTATTTTTAATTTCTTCAGGAATCTCCACACTGTTCAAAGTGTCTGCACCAACTTGTCTTCCCACCAACAGTGTAAGAAGGTTCCCCTTTCTCCACATTCTCTCCAACATTTGTTGTTTACTGTCTTGTTGATTTTGGCCATTCTAATTTGTGTAACGTGGTGTCTCAATGTGGTTTTGATTTGAGTCTCCCTCATGGCTAATGATGATGAACATTTTTTCATGTGTCTGTTAGCCATTTGTATGTCTTCTTTGGAGAAGTGTCTATTCATGTCTTCTGTCCATTTTTTGATGTGATTATCTGTTTTTTTGATTGTTGGGTTTGAGGAGTTCTTTATGAGATCTTAGATATCAGACCTTTGTCTGTAGTGTCATTTGCAAATATCTTCTCCCATTCCTCGGGTTCCCTGTTTGTTTTGTTGACTGTTTCCTTTGCTGTGCAGAAGCTTTTTGTCTTGATGAAGTCCCAAAAGTTGTTTTTTGCTTTTGTTTCCTCTGCAATTGGAGACATATCCTGAAAGAAGTTGCTGTGGCTAATGTCATAGAGGTTACTGCCTATGTTCTCCTCTAGGGTTTTGATAGATTCCTGCTTCATGTTGAGGTCTTTCATCCATTTCGAGTTTATCTTTGTGTATGGTGTAAGAGAATGGTCAAGTTTCATTCTTCTACATATAGCTGTCCAATTTTTCCAGCACCATTTATTGAAGAGACTGTCTTTTTTCCACAGGATATTTTTGCCTGTTTTGTCAAAGATGATTTGACCATAGAGTTGCTCATCCATCTCTGGGCTCTCTATTCTGTTCCACTGGTCTATGTGTCTGTTTTTGTGCCAGTACCATGCTGTCTTGGTGATCACAGCTTGGTAGTAAAGTTCGAAATCAGGCAATGTGATGCCCCCAGCTTTATTTTTCTTTTTCAACATTTCCTTAGCAATTCGGGGGCTTTTCTGGTTCCATACAAATTTTAGGATTGTTTGTTCCAGCCAGACAAGGGGTTTCTGAATACAATAGTCCACATCCATCTTAACTTTGCACTTTCCAAGGACACTGGAACCTGGGTCCACTTCACAGTCCAAACCTGATGGTGAGTCCATTAGCCACAGTCCTGCCTTGCTTTGAGCCTTTTGAATACTGCTTCATTTAAATATTACCTAAATTTCACCCTTTCCCAAAATCCTGTAATGGTTCTTTTTCTTTGTTTGCTGAGATACCCGAGGCTGCTCTTATACACAGTCTCCTTCTTTCACTGAGTCAGGAAGCCTGATTGTGTCAGACAACAGGTTTGCTGGTGATCTTAGGCCAATTGGGCTGGGACAGTTCTAATCAGTGTACTAGAACGTGAGGAGAAAGCTGGAGTATACTAGAACGTGAGGAGAAAAGTTTGTGCAGAAGCCCAACTAGAAAGATCAAAGGGGATTGTCATTCTGGGACAGCTTAAGGGTCCACGTACTGGAATCTGGATAAGACAAGAAGTAAATGTGCCACACTTAAGTGTTGGTCTGTTACAGCCTAAGTATCTTCTGCCTTCAGTTCAGATTGATCTGATGATAGGGAGATGAAGTTGGGATAGCAAGGAAATATTCCATGGTTTCAACTAAGGAAAGTACTAGGGAGTGGGAGTTGGGTCGAAGCCGGTTGTTACTGAAATCTGGGAGCAGGAGAAAGGGCCAGTGATACAAGCTCAAGGCTAGCAGTTCCTGACTATGGAGTTTGCCTGGGGCCTCACACGGGAGCCACCCAGGAATCAAAATCTGCAAAGGACAAAGCATTGCCTCCAAACAATTTCTTCATCTCTTTGAAGGAAAAAATACTAGGGACTAAAAGAAGGAAAGCGTAAAGGAGGGGAGGGATATAGCTGGTGGCAAAGGCCAAAAGAATGGACTGGGGAGGAAGAGAAGCATCCTTCTGATAAAATTCTCTGTAAATACAGTGTTTCAACAGATTTGGGACAGTGCCAACCAACAGAAAACAGAGTCTAACATATTGGTTATCTTTAGACTTTATACCATTTTTCTAAGCTACATGAGAGCCCTGGAGGAATTGACTTTTATTTTTTTTATCATATGAACCCAAGAACCCTGTCGGGAATATTGTGTTGTTTACTCATTTCATTCTCTAGAGGATTTACTTGCTAGCAGCAGTGAATAGACTACTGTGAGAACACAATGATATTTTCATCTATGACTGAACTATTCTATTCTGTTCCTGCTCCTTTTAGGGAGAGGAAAATTGTTCCTAACTATTTTGGTCTAAAGTTTTTCAAAACTTCCATTACAAACCGTAAAGAAATCTTGACTTCTGGGAAATCCCATTTCAGTTAATAATTTAAAATGTATTTATATGGTTAGGTATGACTCTCTAAAGGTTATGTTTTTTTTAAAGGTTATCTTTTTATAACCTCTTTTTTAAAAATATGTTTTATAAAGAAATAAACAAACAAAACCCTTACTATGTTTCCTGATTTGTGGTATGAGCAGGTGTGGAAGGAATTCCTGGGTTAAGTGGAAAAGATAAGACAACTGATAAGAGTCAATTTTAAGATCATTAATCTTCAGGGGCACCTGGATGGCTCAGTGGGTTAAAGCCTCTGCCTTTGACTCAGCTCATGATCTCAGGGTCCTGGGATCGAGCCCTGCATCGGGCTCTCTGCTCACCAGGGAGCCTGCTTCCCCCCTCTCTCTCAGCCTGCCTCTCTGCCTACTTGGGATCTCTCTCTCTCACTGTCAAATAAATAAATAAAATCTTTAAAATATATATGTTAAAAAAAGATCATTAATCTTCAGTCAGATATGGAGTAACCCATGCAACAAAAGAGAAATCATGAACCCCCAGCACAGTCACCAGCACCACCATGATAGCCTCTTGTTTAAAAGAGTGACAGTGTTACCTAGGCTCTTTTACTGTAGCACAAATAAATCCAGAAACCCATCCCCCAGCACCTCTCTTTCCCCCAGCTCCGTATATACACCACTATTTCTCTCTCTTTTTTTTAAACCACCTCTTCAAAAGTGGGAAAGAAACTTACAGGTTCGTAAAGAGAAAAGTGAATGTGAAAAGTGAATATGAAATGACTACTAGCAGCAATAATGTTTTATGATGCTTTCTAAACCAATGGCTTTCAAATCTTTTTTACTACAATGAATCAGTACAATATTTTATATCGTATCTTATAATATGCATACCTAGACATAGTGCATATATGTATGTAGACATATGTATGTATGTAGAGGTAAATATTGTCAGGTTTCCTAAAATGCTGCATATGATGCACTAAAATTTCTCCTTTTTATTCTGTGATTTTACAGAATGTAGGACATGAGTCACTAAACTGAAATCATGACCTACTGAATGAGTGGCAACCTACAATTTAAAAAATACTCCTCCCATGGGAAATATTACCAGATAGCTTACTAATCTTCCAGAAAATAACAAAACAGAATTTGTTTTCTAATACCAGATGTTTGGTATTCAAAGGATCTACTCTTGAGATGTCCTTAGAGGGTCATCTTTTTTTTTTTTTTTTTTTTGCCTCAGTGATCCACAGGTCAATGTAGATATTATATAAGAAAATCAAGATCATAGTCTTCCTTCACTATTTCTGACATCAGCCCTAGATTCTGAGCATCTCCTTTATCCTCCCCAATACTTCCTAAGGTGAAGACTTTTTAAGTACTGGTTGGGAATTTATCCAACTTGGGTTATTGACTCATGCTGTTTACCTGCAGAGACTCATTGGACCAGAAATGGCTTAGGAAGTGAAGGAAAAAAAGGAATCGATTAAATAGCAATGGCAGTTCATAAAATGAAATACAACACAACTGTGGCGGGTGGGGGAAGTGTCAATCTGTGTGCTATGAACCAATACTCAAGGTATATTCTTATGTTAGAAAGAGTTAGATAAACACACGGTGTATAGTGGACTTCCGTGTGTTTTTAAAAAGAGAACATACGTGCTTATATGTGCATAGACTATTTCACAAGATATTAGTAATCGGAACCACCTCTAAAGAAGAGAAGTAGAGGACTAGGAATCTGGGATGATAAAGATTTAGTATTTTTTACTTTTTCATAGTGTTTGAAATTTTTATTTTGTGTATATACACATACGTTACTTTTTCAGTTAAACACAACTAAATTTTAAAAATGTGATGGAAGGAATAAGTTTAAGATTAAGGGAGTTTTCATTGTGAATAGTCACACAAGTGGATGTTTATTATAACACCAAAATTCATTATCTCTTTAATTTACATGTCTTGTACAATTTACAAAGAGTTACACATCCATTGCCTGACTTAAGCTCATAACAACCTTTTAAAATAGGTGAAACAGGTACTAGAAGAACAGGTACACACTTTACAAATTAAAAAAAGACAAAAACAAAAATCCTAAAGCCTAAAGGAGTTAAAATCTAGAGCATATTTTAAGGAAAGAACTTTGGAGTCATTTACATGATTATGATATAGTAGAAACCTGAAATGTTACAGTATTATGAATTATCATATAGTTTATGAATAGCAGTACTTTTAAAGCTTTCAGCAATACTTCTTGTAATATTGATCTCAACCAAGAAATTGCATGAAACAAGAAAGAAAATAGAAAAAACTACTCAAACTCCATATAAAATATGCTTAATATTAGAAAATAAATTGTCCACTGATGACTAATTGAAAATTAACATCAAGGAAGTTGCATTCAGAACTTCACTACATAGATTTTTACCTTTGAATTAGAATAAATCTAAAATAACTGCCTAAATGGAGAAAGAGGGAAATGACAAATCATCTTTACTAAATCTTGAAAAATGCCTTAAAGGTTTATGGTGATGTCTATTGTTATCTCCTGGATCCCTGAACAATCCCAATTTATACTTCCTATCCCCAAGTAATTATTGATAGCATCCTCTTCACTCTCAAAAGTATATTAGTTTGGATAATAAATTTTACCTCCATCCTATTAATTATCACACTTTAGTTGCGTACGCCTTTAAAATCCTCATGTTCTAGGGTTTGGGCTTCATCTCAAAACTAAGAATTACCCTCATTCATACAAATGCAGAACAATCAATGCTCAGATTTTAGTTGCATCATATGACTCTCAAAAAAGAGTAATTTCCAAATCATTACCTACCAGCAGCTGTTGACTTTATTAAAGAGATTAACAGTAAGAAGGGTGTCTCAGAGTTTGATTTGGAAGTTTTGCCAAAGGGAAATATGAACCAAGTTTGACAGAAGATGGAAAACAAATACAGATTCCACTTAACAGAGCTCTGAACATAGAGTTCAAAAAGTAAACCCCCCTTTTTAGAGTCCTTCCTTCATGTATTATTTGTTCATTAATATTTGGGAAGTGGCTACTGGAGGCAAGACACTGTTCTAAGCACTGCATCAGTTTGGTCAATAGTTTCAGGGATATTATGCTGACTTTCCAGTGCGTTGCAGGAATGTAATACTGTACATGAGATTTTGTTATTTGAACCAGCTTCTGAATTATTTTTGGACTAGCACCCTTTAAATTTTTTCTAATTGGTAATTACTCGATTAAGTACTTACAAAGATTATTCCCATAGTCCAGATAGGTTCAATTGTTGCCATGTTTTTTTTTTTTTTCATGTTAAAAGTTTATTTCTTCCTTAGACCAAGCAAATGAATCAGTAGCCAAGATGGTACTTGGCTATCATGGTAACAGCATCTTTTACTCAGCAGTAAGCAGACCATCTGTCCAGAATGTAAAATTACTGAAAGATTAAGGCAAATATAAAGTTGTTTATAAGATGTGTTTACTTGCTACATTCCCTAAAGCATTTGGCATTTAAATCAAAGTTATCATATAGTACATGATTACTTGAGGTTTCTGTGTAAAGTAGTAAAGAATATTTCAATTGTCCCTTTCTATGTTTAGATGGACACGTTTTAAAAATCTTTTCAGAATGTGTCTTAACATGCACATACCAAAGGTCCTGCATTCAGATTCTCTCCTGGGGGTGTGGGGACTTGGTTCTAAATCTGGCAATTTGACTATTCCTCTCATTGTTTCCATGAATGTAGGTATCTTCTGTTTATGTCTCCCCTTTCTTTCCTTGAAAAATCTTCATTTCCTATCAATTACTCACTAGACTTTTCCCAAAAAAATCTTGTGGGTTTTTCTTTTCTAATCATCACTGGTTGAGTGATTACTGTCACTGCCTTCACTGTCACTCTCATTGTCACTTCCATTGTTGCCATTACCAGACTTGCTCTTGCTGTGACTCTTAACACTGTTGGATGCACTGTCACTACTGTCATTGCTGTCACTGCTGTCACTTTCACTGCTGTCACTGTTGCTGTCACTGTCACTGCTGTCACTGTCGCTGCTGTCACTACTCTCGCTATCACTGCTATCACTATTACTACTGTCACTATCAGTACTGTCACTGCTCTCACTACTATCTGATTTGCTGTTGCTGCTGTCACTGCTGTCTGATTTACTGTCACCATCACTACTGTCACTGCTATCACTACTGTCTGATTTACTGTCACTACTGTTACCACTGTCACTATCACTGCTGTCACTACTATCTGATTTGCTGTTGCTGCTGTCACTGCTATCTGATTTGCTGTCACTGTCACTATTGTCACTGCTATCACTACTGTCTGATTTACTGTCACTACTGTCACTGCTATCACTACTGTCACTGCTATCACTGCTGTCACTACTATCTGATTTACTGTCACTGCTATCACTGCTGTCACTACTATCACTGCTATCACTACTGTCTGACTTGCTGTCACTGCTATCACTGCTGTCACTGCTGTCACTGCTGTCACTGTTATCACTGTTGTCTGACTTGCTGTCACTACTGTCACTGCTATTACTACTGTCTGACTTGCTGTCACTGCTATCACTGCTGTCACTGCTGTCACTGTTGTCTGACTTGCTGTCACTACTGTCACTGCTATTACTACTGTCACCACTGTCTGACTTCCTGTCACTGCTGTTGCTACTGTCACTGCTGTCACTATTACTGCTGTCACTGCTGCCATTGCTGTCACTGCTGTCACTACTGCCACTGCTGTTGCTGCTATCACTGCTGTCACTACTGTCACTGCTATCACTACTGTCGCTACTGTCACTGCTATCACTGCTGTCGCTACTGTCACTGCTGTCACTGCTATCACTGCTGTCACTGCTGTCACTACTGTTGCTACTGTCACTGCTATCACTGCTGTCACTGCTGTCACTACTGTTGCTACTGTCACTGCTATCACTGCTGTCACTGCTATCACTGCTGTCACTGCTATCACTACTGTTGCTGCTGTCGCTGCTGTCGCTGCTGTTGCTGCTGTCACTGCTATCACTGCTGTCACTGCTATCACTGCTGTCACTGCTATCACTACTGTTGCTGCTGTCGCTGCTGTCACTGCTGTTGCTGCTATCACTGCTGTCACTGCTGTCACTGCTATCACTGCTGTCACTGCTATCACTGCTGTCACTGCTATCGCTGCTGTCACTACTGTCGCTGCTGTCACTGCTATCGCTGCTGTCACTGCTGTCACTGCTGTTGCTGCTGTCACTGCTGTCGCTGCTGTCACTGCTATCGCTGCTTTCAGTACTGTCGCTGCTGTCACTGCTGTCACTGCTATTACTGCTGTCACTGCTGTCACTACTATCACTGTTATCACTGCTGTCACTGCTGTCGCTACTGTCACTGCTATCACTGCTGTCGCTGCTGTCACTGCTATCGCTGCTTTCAGTACTGTCGCTGCTGTCACTGCTGTCACTGCTATCACTGCTGTCACTACTGTCACTGCTGTCACTGCTATTACTGCTGTCACTGCTGTCACTACTATCACTGTTATCACTGCTGTCGCTACTGTCACTGCTATCACTGCTGTCACTGCTGTCACTGCTATCGCTGCTGTCACTGCTGTCACTGTTGTCACTACTGTCTGATTTATCTTTGCTGCCATCTGATTTGCCATTGGCATCGCTCTTGTTGTTACCATTGCCATTACTGTCACTATCATTAGCATCTGATGTGCTATCACTGTCATTATCACCTCCTCCATTTGAGTCACTGTCATTGCCATTATCTTTTGATTCATCAGAAATATAACCAGTATCTCCTTGGCTATTGCTGTCATTATCACCTTCAGAATCAGCACCATCATTGCCATCAGAGTCATCACTACTGTTGGGATCATCTCCTTGCATAGATTTGTCATCAAACTCATAACTGTCATAGCCATCACTATTACTGTCACTACGTGTTTTGCTGTGTGTAACTTTATTTCCAGGTTCTGATTTCTGACCAAGCCCTTGTATGTTGTCAATCTCTCCTGGTGTCTTGACATTTCCTTTGCCCATGACCATTCCTTGTTGTCTTTTATTCTCTTTATCTTCACTGACTTTCCCAGCTTCTTTGGTAATATTGTTTCTGTTGCCACTACTCGGACCTTGCATTTCTATTCCCTGTGGAAAAATGGAGAAAAGAATGATTAGTTAGTAGGTGGTGTGCTGCAAAATTCCATTGATCTGAGGAAGACAGACTGGGGAATGTGACCAGAGAAACAGAAGTTCAGCTTCCAGTACTTCATAAACTTCTGTTTGTAAAAACGTGCTTTATTCACCTGTGAGAATGCTAGCGATTAGATTATATAATGACCCATTCACATTTTTACACAGTAGGAACTTGTGTGAACAGTTACAGTGTGTCAGTTATTAGGATTAGACTTACAGAATTCTAACCAGTTTTTCAGAAATGTCTGTTTTTAAAATTGTTCTGGGGGCACCTGGGTGGTTTAGTCAGTTAAGCATCTGCCTTTGGCTCAGGTCATGATCCCAGAGTCCTGATATCAAAACCTACATCAGACTCCCTGCTCAGCGAGAAGCCTGCTTCTCTCTCTCCCTCTGCTGCTCCCCCACCTCCCTGCTTGTGCACTCTCACTCTCAAATAAATAAATAAAATCTTTTTTAAAAAATTGTTCTGGGTGAGAGTCTAATAAGGACTCTAACTTTCCCATTAAATATTCAAGTAATTTCTGTGCAAAAATAAATGAATGCTTATTATGATTTATTTTTGTGTTTCCATCAGTGAATGGAGGGGGAGAATTTAAGCTGCCATTGACAGAAATCAGCTTTACAAACTAACCTTATCTTGGGTCTTCCCAGTAGCACCTGGCTCTGATTCATCAGTGATTTTCTTTTCCACAGCGTTGTTTTCTCTGTAATTGGGCTTTTGCATGTCCTCTATTATTGGACTATCTTTGTCTTTAGAAATACCATCAGAATCCTCCTCACTTTTGGAGGTGTTGCCTCCATCGATGTCATGGGGATCTTCTTTGTCTTCAGGGTCATCATCTTCACTACTAATTGAATTTTGACCTAAGCTATTATCATTGTCATCTTTTCCATGAGTCTGATCCTCTTGGCCCTTCCTGTTATCAGTACCCTCTTTTCCATTCCCTGTTTCTTCACCTTCATCATCACCAGAGCCTGTTTCTTCATCCTCCTCTGCTCCATTCCCACTAGGACTCCCATCAGAATTATCCAGGCCAGCATCTTCTCCATTGCCAGCTCCACTTCCCCGAGGTGTTACTCTTGTCTCCTGATTCCCATTTCCCTCACTTTCTCTCTGAGGTATTATTTCACTTGTGTCACCCTCATTTCTACAGGCATTCCTATTTATTTCATCCTCACGGCCTGTACTGTTATTGCTTCCATCTATTTGACGGTCATCTTCAACAACAGTGGCATTCTCGCTCTGACTTGCATCTCCAACAACTCCTCCATTGTTTAAATTCTTGTCAGCATTTTTATTAATATTGCTCCCATTTGCTATTCCAGCATTGTCAATGATGCTTACCTGTCCCCTAATGCCATTTTCTGTGGTGCTACCTTCTTTTCCGTGTATCACATCATAACCATATGTTTCTGGTTTTCCTGTGACCCCATTTTGGTCCTCGCTAGTCCCCTCATCATTTACTAACATGGAATGTGTAGAAGAACTTTTCCCTCCTATTTCTACCCACTCAGAGCCATTTCTTTCTTCTTTGTAACCATCTCTGGTGTATTGTTGCCTTCCTCTTTCATTTTCATGGGGGACACCACTTTCTTTGGTGGTATCATTGGCATTTAACTCATCCTGGAAAAGAGAAACAATTCAAAAAAAATTGTAGATTTTATCTTGAAGTAAAACAAACTGAAAAGATAAGTATCAATTTTCTGGAAGTTAATAGAATTTAGGGGCATCTGGGTGGCACAATCAGTTAAGTATCTGCCACAGTCAGTTGAGCGTCCTGGAATAGAGCCTGTGTCAGGCTCCCTGGTCAGCGAGGAGTCTGCTTTCTCCCTCTGTCCCTCCCCCCAACTCATGCTCTCTCTCATGATCTCTCTCTCTCTCTCTCTCAAATAAATAATAAATAATCTAAAAAAAAGATAAGGATTTAAAAACAGCTTAGGAACACATTTTATATCCTTTACCTGTGTTGGCACTTTTGCCTTTTCTAGAAGATTTAAATTTGCAGATTTGTTAACAGCATGTCTCTCCAATGGCTTGATTTGAGGAACCTACCAAAATGAAAATATTAGAAATTGAAAACATTCTAATTTTGTGTATGTGCATGCATGCACACATACATACAGACACACATTTTTCTCTAAATGAAGAAAAAAATCTGTATGCAAAGGCTAAAGTATGATCTAATCAAGCTTTGTTACACAACTTATGTAGAATTTAAACTGGGCATACAGATACTTCTCACAGTGGTATTTCTGATTTTATTGATATTAACCAGACCACTTATCTCAAGGAGGATTGTCTTTTATAAAAAATGAGGAGATAGACCTTTGATGTTTCTGTCCAAGCCTCCCACACTAGCATAAGACTCACCTTAAGTGTAATCCTGGCCAAACCCCTAAGAAAATAGTAGGTATAGAAACAAAATCAAGTAATATGCTACTTCTGTCCTTCAGAAGCACATTTGAAATAGTTGAGAAAATTCTCAACGGCTTAAATACCAAATTGTTTCATATTATGAAAACATACCAAAATGTTACCCATAGCAGGGTAACATAATTACAAATGCTTAATTTTCCTAACTTTTTTTGTTGGTGTTTATCTATATATTCCAAATTTTCCCCAATGAGCATTAAAAAAATTATCTGAGTGAAACATTAATTTTCTCCTACGTTGAAAAAATCTTAATCATTCCTTGAAAACTTCCTTTAAAGTGTAGGCTTCATTGATACTATAATGAAATTCATAGGGCATGAGCAAAGATAGCTAAAGTATCTGTGAGGTTTGGGCATTGAATGTAAATTAATCTGAATGAATTTTACAAATTTGTGTGTTAACCTTGTGCAGGGGCCCTGCTAATAGTCTCTGTATTATTCCAGTTTTAATATATGTGCTGCCAAAGCAAACATAAACTGAATAAAATTTAAAAATGATAATCCATCTGACAAGACATAAGTTTCAGTTAGAGGAATGGGAGCATGAATTGGAGTGCATATTTGGGTTTGTTGAGACCCTTAAAGATATCTTGTAAAGTCTTTCATGCAAATCCAAATGTTTAGGCACAGTTTATCTTCAAAGTCTTAAGGAAATATATATTATTTAATGTTAGGTTAAAAGAGATAACAAAGTGAAGAGATATTCTGAGGAATACATACTTACTGGAATAGCCCATGCTGCTGCCCAAATGCAAAAATATATAATTATCTTCATTTTATTTAGGAATATTAATCAGCCTGTTTTTAAAGAAAAAAAGTACAGCAAAAAATTACTTATAAAGCAAAAGACGATAACCATGTAAGGCATTATTTTGGTCAGTTAGCTTTTGACTTTTTCCTGGGCAGGGAGTATATATCCAACATGAGAAGAAGGCTATCAGGACTCAGTATTACAGAACATACCTGGAGGGCTCATAGAGACATAGAGGGGCATCATCAGGCTAAGCCCTGAGGTGGCTAACTAGACTTTTTCTGCCTATGCGAATGAAGGGGCACAGCCATGTAGTTACAAAGGACACAACCGTAACTTTTGCTGTTCTCGATGGTGATAATAGTTTTTTTCTGAATAATTTTAATCAGGGGTGCCTGGGTGGCTCAGCGGGTTAAAACCTCTGCCTTCAGCTCAGGTCATGATCTCAGGGTTCTGGGATTGAGCCCCACATTGGGCTCTTCTGTTCAGCAGGGAGCCTGCTTCCTCCTCTCCCTCTCTGCCTGCCCCTCTGCCTACTTGTGATCTCTCTCTCTCTCTGTCAAATAAATAAATAAAATCTTAATAATAATAATTTTAATCAAGTATTAACTAATTCTAAGATTATCCCTAAAAGAGGAATCATTTATCATCCCCACCACAAATCCACACAGGTGGGCTATAGGACACCGCAAGGAAAGAAATTACTAGCATTAGGGAGACTCGGCTAGTGGAAGGAACATGAAGTTTGGATTTAGAGACCTAGGTTGAAGTTCTACCTCTGCTGCTTGATGCGTGAACTTGAGAAATTTAAGTAGTTTTATTAAGCCTTTGTTTCCTCCATCTGGATTAATAATACCTACACTTTGGGATTATCCCATTTATGTTGGCAGAAGAATCTTTTCTGAGAAGCATCCTCTGTCTCTTTTTCAAAGGGCATTTGGTGTCTTTATCCTTTTTACACCCAGAAGCTCCTGCAAATGTCACTGGTAGCATTTGCAGTGTTTTAACATAAACTGGTTACTTATATGTTCCTCTGACCTACTCCTGAAGCCTAGGAGAATGTGTTGATAATCACTATAATCCAACACATAGCACAGAAAGAGATGTTTTATGAATATTGTTGGTGAATACTTATTAGTATAAGCATACCTAGCACTGTTCTGGGTATTTAGCAATTCCTTTATAAATGATAGCAAATATTATGTGGAGCTTCTAAAAACATGATCCTTTATTCCTGTTAGGATTTGTATTCAGAAATGGTATAATAGGGGCACCTGGGTGGCTCAGTGGGTTAAAGCCTCTGCCTTCGGCTCAGGTCATGATCTCAGGGTCCTGGGATCGAGCCCCACATCAGGCTCTCTGCTTAGCAGGGAGCCTGCTTCCTCCCCTCTCTCTGCCTACTTGTGATCTCTCTCTCTCTCTCTCTCTCTCTCTCTGTCAATAAATAAATAAAATCTTAAAAAAATAAATGGTATAATATATATTTTGATACATTGGAATAGACATTGTATAGTCCATGTGAACCAAAAATTTAAATTGCTATTACTGAAAATTAGATTTCTTGATATAATGATACTATTACCACAGAAAGGAAGAAAGAGTTTTACTCCTATTTCATGAACTCCCACTGAGCTTGTAGATTACAATAATGCATGTCATAAAATAGCTTTGACTGAATTTAATGTTGATAATGGAAACATAATAAAATCTTAGTGAATATCAACCGTCCTAGAATTATTGGCATTTCCTTACAGGGGAGAGGACATGATTTCTGAGAGAAAAAAAGGGCTTACTCTGGGGCATAGATGTTGAAAGGCAGCTGTTTAGTAAGCAGGTGTTATACGGTACTTTGCAGTACCAAACCTAATTATTACATAGACTCTGCCAAAGGCTGGTCTACACTGATTTGGAGGAACCATGGTGTCCTAGAAAGGTACCTGTAGTGAAGGTCATGGTTATGTGCATCCCGTGCTAAACTGCAATCCTGCAATCTGACTACTTTGGTTCTCTTTCAGACCCACTCTAGAACGTTTGCATAGTGCACCTTCATGCTTGCCACTGTATTCACAGGTAGGTAAATAGCTTAAAAGACTGTTACAGAAATGGCCCGTTTTGTCAGCCCAAAACCTCTTTTATTTTCTTAAACCTGTTATGATATCATGAAACAAAAAAAATGTGTATGATAGAGGTCAGAATCTCCAGATATCCTAAGTAGACATGTTTTAATCTAGCTTTAAAAACCCTTGTGTCAATTGACAAAGAAAACCTGATCCTTTAGGCTGAAGTTTGGTGGTTCAGGGACCAAAAAATTAAATGTAAACTGGGATGCAGTTGTTCATTCAACATTTGAAGACCTAACGTGGACCAGATACTGAGCTCTGCAAATAGATATGAGCCCTACCCTCATAGACCTTATCACTGAGTGGATTAGCCACGCTTTGAAGTAAATGTACCATAATGTGTTGAATAAATTTCCCAAATCCATGTTTATTTCCCGAGTCAGTATTTAAATGTCACTATTGTTACTATTTGAGAGGAAGAGATTGTGTCTTTACTTTTTTATTAAATGCCATCACATCTTATATTGCAATGGTAAGGCTAAAAAATTAGATTCAAGATTCTTAAAGATGGTTTTTGGAGATAAAAATAACAGTAATGGAGCTATCATCAATTATGTGTAAATATTTTAATCACTCATTTCGTTAATATTTTAGATTTACAATATTTGCATCATCTTATATATTCTTTTCCTATTAGCAACTGATATTTTAACATAGTGGCTGTAATAAAATTCCTTTTCTTCAGTGATCCAATATTTTGCTAGATGGAATTAACGTCCCTTACCATATAATTTTCTGTTATCTTTTAACACGTAGTCTTGATTTTCCAAGTCAAAGGGGAAGGAAAAAAATCTAATCGTAAGGATTAGTCACTTCATAAAATCAAGTCAGCCGCTTCTCTGAAATTAAAATTTCTACGGGAATCAGTTGCTTCTGAGTAAAGAGGAGGTTTCATCTTACCTTAAAAGCCTTCAAAGGGACTTTGAAAATCCAGGATTTCTTATCTTTCGCATTGAAGACTGAGAGTGGCTCACTGTCCTGGACATTTACGTGACAATTTTGTACCTGCTGAAATTTAAATTCAGTTTGATAATTTTCTCAACCAATCACTGTTTAGGATCCCTGATATGGGGTTATAAAGTGTCACCATGTCTATGAAGCACATAATAACTTCCCCCACTTCCTTCACATACTGACATATATTTGCTCACTGAACCATTCGGTTCCAAAGGGACTAGACTTACTTTCACTTAATTAAATAGCTCCTGGAAGGCTGTTTTGCATCCTAAATATAGAGAATCAGTGTAACATATCTGAAAAGAGCCACTTAAACTCTATCACCCTGACATTTCTTGTCTTACTAAGGTTGGCAATCTAAGAAAACTCTAGGTTTCTTTAGTAAATATGACTGCTTATTTAAGACTCCTATGATTCCTGAGGTAGGTATTAAAGTTTCTGTGCTATAATTCAAGAAGTCGTCCACATGCAACAGCCTGACATTGCCGGAGGGGTCTTTAGCATATATAAATAGTAACTCGTAGGAAATCTCTCTGACTTAAATAAACAGTCAGATGAGGCTGAAAATGTATCAATTTAGTAGTATTCAAACTAAATTTTAAAAATAGATATTCAGAATACCAAAAGTTATCATAAGATAGCTAGATGTGCAAAAGTACGCACAGACAATAGAATTAGCTCTCAATTCTCTCTCAGTTATTTGTGTCAACTGTGAGGAACAAAATAGAAAACCAGACAGTATTTTTAGCAGCAAGTTTTGCTACCCTGAACTCACCATTCTACTGAACTCCAGATGTATGCCATAATGCAGGTATTCCCTAAACCACTTGTCTAATTTGTGTGCTCAAAAACTTGACAATCAGGGGCGCCTTGGTGGCTCAGTGGGTTAAAGGCTCTGCCTTCAGCTCAGGTCATGATCTCAGGGTCCTGGGATCGAACCCCACATCGGGCTCTCAGTTCAGCTGGGAGCCTGCTTCCCCCTCTCTGCCTGCCTCTCTGCCTACTTGTGATCTCTCCATGTGTGTGTCAAATAAATAAGTAAAATCTTAAAAAAAAAAAAAAAAAAAACTTGACAATCGACGTCTCTCCATGTACTTTTTCAGAACTTTCAAGAATATTTCAATCTTTTTAAATATTATAATACCTATAATACAAAGGATGTAAACCCTATAAAATCACTAATAAACCACTACCCAACAGTGGAAACTCCAGAATTTATATATAGAACTGTTACAGGGAATATAGTAAGATTGAAGAGGAATGGAGGGAATGGAAAAAGAATTTGCCATGAAGCTGTTTTCATAGCAAGCACCTTGTTTTTATTTAGACAGCATGTTCGTGTGGGTGCCTTAAAGGGCCTCATCAAATTTTAAGGAGTCCTAAGTCACTTCTGGGAGCAATTTTACACCTTCTCTCACACAGAGACATTAGGGGAGATTAATGAACTAAACCTGTCTTCCTTTTCATTTAACTTGAATTAATAATATGTCAATAATTGATAGACTACTAGGCAGAAAATCATTGCAGATACCAAAATTTAAAAAGAAATATCATCCAATTTGATCTAATTGACATTTATTGAACACTTCATCCAACTTCAGCAGAATAAACATTCTTTTCTAATGCAGGGGGAATATTTACCAAGATAGACCATATTCTAGCCCCACCAAAAGAATCTCAATAAACTTAAAAAGATTTGAGTCATACAGAGTATGCTTACTGACTACAAAAGAATTAAATTAGAAGTCAATAACAGGAAAAAAAAAGTCAAATATCAGAAAGATCTCTGGAAAACCCCACAATTTGCAAGCTAAATTACATACTTCTAAATAACCAATGGGTAAAAGAGGAAACCAAAGAGAAATTCAAAATATATTGGATTAAATAAAAAATGAAAACACAATTTATCAAAATTTGCAGGAAGTCACTGAAGCACTTCTGATGGGGAAATTAACAGCACTAAATGCCCATGTTAGAAAAGAAAAAGTTCTCAAAACAATGACTATGGCTTCCACTGTAAGTAACTACAAAATTTTTTTAATTAAGTTCAAATTAAGTAAAAGGAAATAATAAAAATCAAAACTGAAATCAACAAAATAGAAAAAACTGTAGGGAAAATCAGTGAAACCAAGAACTTGATTTTTGAGAAGTTCAATAAAATTTTTAAGACTCTAGTCATACTAATCAGAGTAATGTGAGAAGAGACATAATTATCAATATAAGAAATGAGAGAGATCAAAATACTACAGATTCTATAGACATTAAAAAATATAAAGGGAATACTATGAACAACTTTTGCCAATAAATTCAACAACTTACAGAAATGGATAGACTCCTCGAAAACACCAAAGCTCACTCAAGAAGAAATAGATAACTTGCATAGCCCAATATCTATTAAAGAAGTTGAATTCATAGTTAAAAACCTTCCCCCAGCAGCTGTTTTTCATTTCATACTCTCTTTGCCACTTTTAATCTAAGCTGTCAGCGTCTCCACTGATATAAATCTTTTAAAAATTTATATTTCCTATAAATTCATAAGAGTTCACTCAGTAATACAGAAGTCATATCTCCAGATCTTTCCCCATAATCCTTTATGTACATTTGGCTTTTGCTAAGATGGCTGATGGACAATGCCCTGAAACTACTTAAAGGACCTCTGGTTTGAGTAAAAAGATCTGGGAAGAACACTCTTAGTCTCTTATGAATAAATATTGTGATCTTTGAAGAACTTGCCCAGTTTCAACAAAAGGTTGTAGAGTCACCCTCAGCCTTTTTCTTAGATCATGCTTTCCTGGCAGTGACTCTTTTAATTTTAGCATCTTTTGATATTGGAGAGGCAAAGAATTGTCAGTTATTGTCAGATGCTGGTTCCTTTTTGTATAACAATTCTCAGTGTCTTTCTCTCCTCTTGCATTTATACAGCAAGAAGAAACCAGCCACACCTTCAACCCTTTGCTTAGCAATCTCCTGAATTGTTTATCCAAGTTCATTACTTCCAAGTTCTACTTCCCACATAACTGAGGGACACAATTCTGCTCCGCTTTCTGTCAAGCTTTCCTCCATGGGGATAACAAGAATTCTCTTTCCTCCAAATTCCAGTAATGCTTGTCTCACATCCTTCTAAGACTATACCAGCAACATTTTTAACATCTGTATTTCTACTAGCAGTCTTCCAGCCTCTACTCACTGGAAAATTCTAAAGCCAGTCCCACATTTTAGGAATTTCTTGTGGCAACACCTATACTTCCATGTACCAGCATCTGTACTAGTTTTCTGTTGCTGCCTAACAAGTTGCCAAAAATACCTCTGCTTAGAGAGGGCTCATTTGACTAGGTTACCGTCATCCAAATAATCTCTTTACCTTAAGGTCAACTGATTAGTAATTATATATGCCAAATATAATTACTTATATCTGCCAAATCCCTTTTGCCACATCATGAGACATAATCATGGAAATTTATCATCGTAGTTATACATTCTCCTCACACTCAAGAGGGGATTATATAGGCATGAGGGTCATTAGGGGTCCTCTTAAAATTCTACCTATCACACACTTTAATCTGCAGGAAAAGAAAATAGATCAGTGGCTCTTTGGGCCTGGAGGGAAGGTGAAAGGAAGGGATTATAAAGGGTCTTAAGGAAATTTTGATGGATACTTTTTACTCTCTGAAGTGTGGCATTGGTTTCATAGGTATATACATATGTCAGAACTTATCAAAATGTGCACTTTGAATATATACAGTTTATTGGGTATCAATTATACCTCAGTAAAGTCGTTAGGGGAAAAAAGTAATTAACACATTTCAAATCCTGTAAATTGAGAAGTTAAAACTGTGGCTTTAATGGATTCCCAAAATGAGACATAAACCCCAATTTATTGTGGAAACCCAAATATTAATTAACAGTTAAGATCTGGGCTCATAGAGCTGCATCAGTTAGTAACTAAGCAAGTTATCTAAAAACCCTTAATTAGATTTTAATCCTCCTGATGGCTAATGATATGAACATTTTTTCATGTGTCTGTTAGCCATTTATGTCTTCTTTGGAGAAATGTCGGTTCATGTCTTCTGCCCATTTTTTGATGTGATTATCTGTGTTTTGAGTATTGAGTTTGAGGAGTTCTTTATAGACCTTAGATATCAGACCTTTGTCTGTAGTGTCATTTGCAAATATCTTCTCGTATTCCTCAGGTTGCCTGTTTGTTTTATTTACTTTTCCTTTGCTGTGCGGAAGCTTTTTATCTTGATGAAATCCCAAAAGTTCATTTTCGCTTTTGTTTCCTTTGCCGTTGGAGACATGTCTTGAAGGCAGTTGCTGTGGCCAGTGTTGAAGAGGTTACTGCCTATGTTATCCTCTAGGATTTTGATAGATTCCTGCTTCATGTTGAGGTCTTTCATCCATTTCTAGTTTATCTTTGTGTGTGGTGTAAGAGAATGGTCAAGTTTCATTCTTCTATATATAGCTGTCCGATTTTCCCAGCACCACTTGTTAAAGAGACTGTCTTTTTTCCACTGGATATTTTTTCCTGCTTTGTCGAAGATTATTTGACCATAGAGTTGTGGGTCCATATCGGTTCTCTGTTCCACTGGTCTGTATGTCTGTTTTTGTGCCAGTACCATGCTGTCTTGGTGATCACAGCTTTGTAGTAAAGCTTGAAATCAGGCAACGGTGATGCCCCCAGCTTTGTTTTTCTTTTTCAACACTTCCAACCACATTGAGATACCACCTTACACCAGTTAGAATGGCCAAAATCAACAAGACAGTAAACAACAAATGTTGGAGAGCATGTGGAGAAAGGGGAATTCCCTTACACTCTTGGTGGGAATGCAAGTTGGTGCAGACTCTTTGGAAAACAGAATGACAATTCCTGAAGAAATTAAAAATAGAGCTACCCTATGACCCTGTAATTGCACTATTGGGTATTTACCCCAAAGATACAGATGTAGTGAAAAGAAGGGTCACATGTACCCCAGTGTTCATAGCAGCAATGGCCACAATTGCCAAACTGTGGAAAGAGCCAAGATACCCTTCAATAGACAAATGGATAAAGAAGATATGGTCCATAATATTCCATATAATGGAATATTATGCCACCATCAGAAAGGATGAATACCCAACTTTTGTATCAACATGGGCAGGACTGAAAGAGATTATGCTGAATGAAATAAGTCAAGTGGAGAGAATCAATTATCATATGGTTTCACTTACATGTGGAGCATAAGGAAAAACATGGAGGACATTGGGAGAAGGAAAGGAAGGGTAAATTGGGGGAAATTGGAGGGGGAGATGAAACATAAGAGACTGTGGACTCTGAGAAACAAACTGAGGGTTTTGGAGGGAAGAGAGGTAGAGAGTTGAGTGAGCCTGGTGGTGGGTATTGAGGAGGGCATATATTACATTGAGCACTCGGTGTGGTGCATGATCAATGAATCTTGGAACACTGAAAAAATTAAATTAAATTTAAAAAAAACAACCCTTAATTAGGATTGTTATTCTATTCCCAAGAGTTTGGAATGGAAGTCTTAACCTAGTGGCTACTCTACAACCAAGACTTTGAACTATCTGCCTTCCTGTTTTCTTAAATTTGTATAAACAGTAGCCGAGGCAAATGTCAAAACTAAGACAACTACTATCTGTTGGTTAATTGAACATTAAGAAAAAAAAGAGGAAGTTAAAAAAATTAAGGCAAGAATAGCAATAGAAGTATAGACATAGAATCTTCCAAATCAAATTATTTTAAGTCAAACTGCTTCAGAAAACAGCATAAGGGACTTGAGTAGGGGTTCTCTGTGTGGGCAGACCAGTGCAGTTGACAACTGATACAATATTAAGTTTTAAGAAACAACTATAGTTTCCAGCTGTGGAAACATTTTTTTTAGATATGTCTCTTCCAGCAAGGGAAAAAAAGCAACACTGAACTATTGAGACTACAACAAAGTAAAGCTTTTGCACAAAGGAAACCATCAACAAAACAAAAAGGAAACCTACTTAATAGTAAAAGCTATTTGCAAACCATATATTAGATAAGGGGTTAATATCCAAAATATCTAAAGATCTTACACAACACAAAGAACCCAATTTTAAAATGGGCAGAGAAACTGAATAGTTTTCCAAAAAAGATGTTTAGATGGCCAACAGATACATGAAAAGATGTTCCACATCACTAATCCTCAGGAAAATGCAAATTTAAACCACAATGAGATATTATTGTGTTTATATCTGATACTAGCCATTCTGAATGGCTAGTATCAAGAATGGCTAGTATCAAGAGGACAATAACAAATGTTGGCAAGAGGTGGAGAAAAGGAATCCTTGGGCACTGTTGGTGAAAATGTAAATTGGTGCAACTGCTGTGGAAAACAGTATGGAGGTTCCTTAAAAAATTAAAAATAGAATTACCATGTGATAGTAATTCTACTACTGAGTATTTACTCAAAGAAAATGAAAACAGTAATTCAAAATGATAATATACACCCCATGTTTATTGCAGCATTATTTATAATAGCTAAGATACAGAAGCAATCCAAATATCCATCCATAGAATAATGGATAAAGAAGATATGGTATATTTATACACACACTCACACCAGAATATTACTCAGCCATAAGAAAGAATGAAATTTGACCATTTGTGACAACATGGATGGACCTAGAGGGTACAGTGCTAGGTAAAACAAATCGGAGAAAGAAAAATATATGATTTCATTCATAATTGGAATTTAATAAACAAAACAAATGAACAGCAAACGAAGTGACAAACAGAAGAATAGACTCTTAAAATATGGAGAACAAATTGGTAGTTGCCCGAAGAAATGAGTGTTGGCGGGGGGAATAGGTGAAATAGATAAAGAGGATTACGAGTACATTTACTATGATGAGCACTAAGTAATGTATAGAATTATTGTCATTATATTGTACACTTGAAACTAATATAGCACTGTATGTTAATTATACTTCAGTTTAAAAAAACAGTTTTTAAAAAAGTGGTAACCATTTCTTCTGGATTCCTTATTCCATTTCCACAAGTCCACAGTTGGCATAATGTTCTCAGAACATTTGCTAGGTCACACCATCTTTTCTTCTTCTTTTTTCTTTTTTAAAGGAAGTTCCTTTTTTTTTTAAGTTTTTATTCATTTATTTGACAGAGAAAGAGAGAATGAGCACAAGCAGGGGGGAGTGGTAGAGGGAGAGGGAGAAGCAGGCTCCCCGCTGAGCAGGGACCGGATGTGGGGCTCCATCGCAGGACCCTGGAATCATGACCTGAGCTGAAAGCAGACACTTAACTTACGGAGCCACCCAGGCACTCCATCTTTTCTTCTTATGGAAAAAAAAAACAAAACTTCACTTTTTCTCTTTTCATAGGCATATATTTTATCATCTCCAAACCTGTATCTCAGGTATTGAAAGCTAATAGAAAGTAATGGTTAATACTTTGAAGTCCTTGCTGTCACTTACTGTGTGACTATGGAAAAGTAACCTACTTTCTCTAATATTCAGTTTTCTCATCTATAAAATTATGTTACAATATCTAACACTTATTGAGCATTTATAATAGTATACACCCTATACACAACTTAAGCCCCTTATCTCATGTAATCCTTAATGGTTATGCATGGTAACACTGTTTTATTTTTGTTTGTTTGTTTTTGTTTTGTTTTTTTTTCCCCAAATATGTTTATTTTATTTTTTCAGTGTTACAAGACTAATTGTAACACTGTTTTATATTCATAATAGAGATTAAGAAAGTGGGTCCTATTGTGGGATAACCAACAAGTGATAGAGCCAAGATTTGAACTCCAGAATTCCAACCTTTGAACCTGGCTCTTAGCCACTGCACTAAATTAATTGCCTATTTCATGATGACATTATGGAAGTAATGTATGAAAAACTGCTCAGTATCCAGCACACACACATAAATCCTAATGAGGGGAGCTGTTACAAAGCTCACAATTCTTTATCAAGTCTGAGCCCTTTACTTGTCATGGCCCAAAGGATTTGGGCAAAGTGACAGAGGATTATTGGTAAAGTGATTCCTTTTATATAAGACCTCAAAACTGTGGCACTTATTTTGTTCAATGCTATAAGTTAATTAGTAATATTTGGTGAAAACAAAAGTCTAATGGCCCTCATTCTTTCTCTCCTACTTAGTGCTGAGTCTTTGAACAGGCTTGCCTGCTTCCCAGTCTCTGAGTCCTGTTCCCAAATCTCTCACACAGATTCCATAATGATCTTTTTTTTATTTATTTAAACTCAATTTAGTTGACAACTACTCTATTATTAGTTTCAGGGGTAAAATCCAGTGATTCATCAGTTGCATATAACATTCAGTGCTCATTACATCACGTGCTCTCCTTAGTGCCCATCACCCAGTTACCCCATCCCCCCACCTTCCTCCCCTCCAGCAACCCTCAGTTTGTTTCCTAGAGTTAAGAGTCTCTTATGGTTTGTCTCTCTCTGTTTTCATCTTACATAATGATCTTTCTAAAATGCCACATAATGATCTTTCTAAAATGCCAACCTAATCATACTGCTACTTTGATTCACACTTTTCAGTGGCTCTTTAATCTGGCTTAGAACTTCTCAAACTATCTCACCTCACCTTGGGTTACTACCCTTTGAGAACCCTTGCCCTGGAGCACAACCTGTGCTGAGAAGATGACAGAAAACCAGGGCCAGAGATGTCATTAGTATAGGGTTGCTAGAAGTGAATACACAGGACATTCTGTGTATTCTAGCTTCCTATTCTGACTTTGTGAGGATTACCCAAATGTCCTCTATTCAGTTCTTCTCAATAATTGCAAAAAGTTGGCAACTTGCACTAGCTTTCCACCACAGTAATTGGTGCTTAAATCTTGTAAATGGCAACACTAGCCGAAAATCATTTTTCTATAAATAAAGATCTATATATGTTCTTTACTGCAGGCTTGACTGACAGAAGACCAAAAGGGGGAACTTGGAATTAAACTATGTATTTTTTATATGTAGGAAAAGACTGTTCTTTGGCCAAAGCCCCAAATCATGAAGAAGCAACCATCATTAATTAGTGATAATAGATCGTACACATTCTCTGAAAATCAGTCAATCAGTAATAGCCTCACTCTAGTAATTATGCTTCTGAAAGTTACTAAATCAATGATAACCCAAACTTGGCAAAGTCAACCAGTGACAAACCCTTGCTTCTGGATAACAGCCAGTCTGCCTCATTCCAGTGACCACACTAGCACATCTGTGAATCCACCAATGCCTAAAAGCCAGGCTTCCTGTAACTTTGAATAATACTGTGCTTTACAACAAAGATCTTCCTTGTAAGCAAGGAGTTTATATTTTTTATGTCAGATATTGAGTTCAGTTTATTGTTGTTCACAAGTCTGCTGCACTTTAAACAGTTTGGCCCCTATTTATAGTTAGTTATGTGTTCCAACTGGTGAGTGGCAAATATACACTATCATGACTGTGACGTTATCAAATTCAGTTTTTCAATTCTTGCTGTGGTTGCTCTTTGAGTGTATTTGAACTCCAAAATGCTGAAACATAAGTATAAATTTTGTGATAAGTTTTCTGAACAGAGAATATTTATTAAATGAGGAAAAAAGTCATTTGCAAACTCTCTGTACAGTTCCCTGTTGTGGATTTAACATAAAAATGATAAAAAGTCTGATATTAACTAGTATATAATAATAACTAAACAACCTATGCCAAAATTATGAAACATTCAAGTGAGGAAAATAAAATAATCACAGTAGAAGTTGTAATGGCTTTCCACACTGGATATCATCACTAGTCTTCAGTTCAAATGACTGGATGTCCTACTCCCAGAAAGAATATCCCAATGGAAAAAAGTCTCTTCAACAAATGGTGTTGGAAAAACCAGACAGCAACATGCAGAAGAATGAAACTGGACCACTTTCTTACATCATACACAAAATTAAATTCAAAGTGGATGAAAGACCTAAATGTGAGACAGGAAACCATCAAAATCCTAGAGGAGAACATGAGCAACAACCTCTTTGACATCAATCACAACAACTTCTTACTAGATACATCTCCAGAAGCAAAGGAAACTTTCAAAAGCAAAAATGAACTATTGAGACTTCATCAAAATAAAAAGCACAGCAAAGGAAACAGTCAACAAAACTAAAAGGCAACCTCTGGAATGGGAAAAGACATTTGCAAACGACGTATCTGATAAAAGGTTAGGATCCAAAATCTATGAAGAACTTGTCAAACTCAACACCCAAAAAACAAATAATCAAGTCAAGAAATGGGCTGAAGACATGAACAAACATTTCTCCAAAGAAGACATTCAGATGGCTAACAGACACATGAAAAAATGCTCCACATCATTTGCCCTCAGGGAAATACAAATCAAAACCCCAATGGGATACTACCTCACACCAGTCAGAATGGCTAAAATAAACAAGTCAGAAAATGACAGATGTTGGTGAGGATGCAGAGAAAGGGAAACCCTCTTACACTATTGTTGGGAATGCAAATTGGTGCAGCCACTCTGGAAAACAAAAAGTTAAAAATAGAACTACCTTATGTAGTTTTCAGCAGTTACTGAAAGAACTACCTATCAGCAATTGCTCTACCATGTATTTATCCAAAGGATACAAAAATACTTATTCAAAGGGGCACAACAATAGTGATATTATCTAAAGAGCCCAAATGTCTATTGATTAATGAATGGATATATATACATCACTAAGCCATCAAAAAGGATGAAATATTGCCATTTGCAATGATATGAATGGAACTATAGAGTATTATGCTAAGTGAAACAAGTCAATCAGAGAAAGATACCATATGATTTCAGTCATATGTGGGAACAGAACAGGGGCACTTGGGTGTTAAAAAACAGAACAGGGGCATTTGGGTGGCTCAGTTGATTAAGCATCTGCCTTCAGCTCAGATCATGATCCCATGGTCGTGGGTTTGAACCCCACATTAGTGAGCAGGGAGCCTGCTTCTTCCTCTCCCTCTGCTGCTCCCTCCTGCTTGTGCTTGCTCTCTCTCTCTGTCAAATAAATAAAGTCTTTTAAAAAATAAAAATAAATAAGAAACAGAACAGATGAACATAGGGGAAAGGAAAAAAGAGGGCAGGCAAACTATAACAGACCCTTAACTATAGAGAACAAACTAAGGGTTGCTGGAGGGGAAGTGGTTGGAGGGATAGGCTAAATGGGTGATGGGTATTAAGAAGGGCACTTGTGGGGCGCCTGGGTGGCTCAGTTGGTTGAGCAACTGCCTTCGGCTCAGGTCATGATCCCGGAGTCCCGGGATCGAGTCCCATATCGGACTCCCAGCTCTGCGGGAAGTCTGCTTCTCTCTCTGACCTTCTCCCCTCTCATTCTCAGTCTCTCTCTCTCTAATAAATAAATAAAAATCTTTAAAAAAGAAGGGCACTTGTGATGAGCACTGGGTATTATATGTAAGTGATGAATCACTAAATTCTACTCCTGAAACTAGTATTACACTATATGTTAACTAACTCAAATTTAAATTAAAACTTGAAATATTAAAAAAAGAGAGAATGAACTACCAGAAGTATTTTCTGATCCCAAAATTATAAGCAAATTATTGAGATAAAATCTGCAGTAATAAAAAATGTAATAGTTCCATGTACTGTTAGCTTATCAAAAATATAAAGCCTTACTTTTTTATAATTACAGATGCAAGTAATCATAATATGGAAAACATGTTCCTTTTGCTTGTATAATACTTGTCTCATGAAAAAGTATTACTTATAAAGCTATTGTTAGTAAAATCTCTCCCAGATGAGCCTTAAAGGGGCTCTACTATAGAGGTCAGACTTAATAAGAAAAATTACACTGCTTTTGGTGGTTATATAAATACAAATTTGGTTGGATATGTGCATGAAAATGCAGACAGTGTTTACTCAAAGTTGAAGCAAATATAAAGGGAAAGTGTTGGCTGTCCTTCTGCATTCTACATAATGTAGCTCAAACAGCATCTAAGGTCCTTTCTACTGACATTGAAGTCATTGCTATGAAATTGTTTTCCAATTTCGGCATTTATGCTTTTCAGACTGAGCAATTAAAAGTTTTTTGTGAGAACTATAAGAAAGAAAAATTAATCCCACATACCAGCTGCACCAAAAAGAATAAAATACCAAGGAATAAATTTAACCAAGGAGATGAAAGGCCTGTACTTAGAAGACTATAACGCACTAATGAAAGAAATTGAAGAAGACACAAATAAATGAAAAGATATTCTGTTCTCATGGATTGGAAGAATTAATACTGCTAAAATATCCATCCTGCCCAAAGCAATCTACAAATTCAATGTCATCTCTACCAAAATTCTAATGGATGTTTCACAGAAATGGAACAAGCAATCCTAAAATTTGTATGGAACAAAAAAGACCCCAAATAGCCAAGCAATCTTTTTTTTAATTTAATTTTATTTTTTCAGTGTTCCAAGATTCATTGTTCATGCACCACAGCCAGTGCTCCATGCAATATGTGCCCTCCTCAATCTTGAGAAAGAACTAAGCTGGAGGCATCACACTCCTAATTTCATGCTATGTTACAAAGCTAAGTGATCAAAACAGTATATTAAAAAAAAACCGTATGGGGGCGCCTGGGTGGCTCAGTAGGTTAAAGCCTCTGCCTTCAGCTCAGGTCATGATTTCTGCTCAGCAGGGAGCCTGCTTCCTCCTCGCTCTCTCTGCCTGCTTCTCTGCCTACTTGTGATCTCTCTCTGTTCAATAAATAAATAAAATCTTTTTTAAAAAAAAGAGAGAGAGTTCTCATCACAAGAAAAAAACTTAAAAAAAAAACAGTATGATGTTGCCATTAATACAAACACTTAGATCAATGGAACAGAATAGAGAGGCCCAAAATAAACCCATGGTTATATAGTCAGTTAATTTATGAGAAAAGAACCAAAAATACACAGTGGGAAAAGGGCAGTCTCTTCAGTAAATAGCATTTGGGAAACTGGACAGCGACATATAAAAAATGAAGGTGGACCACTGATCTTACACCATACACCAAAATTTTTCTCCCCCAAATGCTTTTATTTTATTTTTTCAGTGTTACAAGATTAACTGTTCATGTACCACACCGAATTCTCCATGCAATACATGCCCTCCTCAATAGCCACCACCAGGCTTGCCCAACCCCCCACCCCCGCCCCTCCAAAATCCTTAGTTTGTTGCTCAGAGTCCACAGTATCTCAGGGTTCATCTCCTCCTTCTATTTCCCCCAATTCACCCATCTTAACTCAAAATGGATTAAAGACTTGGATGCCAGACCTGAAACCATAATACTCCTAAAAGAAAATGTAAGTAGTAATCTCCTTGATGTAGATCTTGACAAGGACTTTTGGATCTCACACTAAAAATAAAAGCAAAAATAAATAAATGGGACCACATCAAACTAAAAAGCTTTTACACAGGGAACTATTAACAAAAAGAAAGGCAACCTACTGAATGGGAGAAACTATATGCGAATCATATGCCTGATAAGGGGTTAATATCCAAAATATATAAAGAACACAGTTTACTCAATAGCAAATAGATGATAGATAGATAGATAGATAGATAGATAGATAGATAATTGATTAAGAAATGAACAGAAGATCTGAATAGATATTTTTTTCAGCAAATACATATGGATGGGCAACAGGTATATGAAAGGATGCTCAACATCATTAATCATCAGGGAAATATAAATAAAAACCACAGTGAGATATCACCTAACACCTATCAGAATGGTTAGTATCAAAAAAGATAAGAAATAGAAAGTGTTTTTGAGGATGTGGAGAAAAGGAACCCTCTTGCACTGTTGGTTGGAATGTAAGTTAGTAAAGCCACTATGGAAAACAGAATGGAGGTTCCTCAAAAATTAAAATAAACCATCATATGATCCAGCAATTCTACTTCTGTATAGTTAGCTGAAGAAAACAAAAACACTAACTCAAAAAGATATATGCACTCCCATATTCATTATAGCATCACTTAGTTAAGATATGAAAACAACTTAAGTGTGCTAATATAGAAATCCTGATAATTGATGGATTAATGGGTAAAGAAATTATGGTATGTATATATAATAGAATATTATGCAACTATTGAAAAAAGAAATAAATCTTGCCATTTGTGACAGCATGAATGGACCTTGAGGGCATTATAAGAGAAATAAGTCAGAGAAAGACAAATAACATATTATCTTACTTATATGTGGCATCAAAAAAAAAACAAAAAGCCACATGCAAAACTAAACTTATAAATGCAGAAAAGAGATTCATGGTTGTCAGAGGCAGGAGCCAGGGGGCAGGAGGGGCATAGGCAAAATGAGTGAAGGGGATCAAAAAGTACAAAATTATGGTAATAAAATACATAGGAAATGAGGATGTATGTACAGCATAGTGACTATAGTTAATATTGCATATTTGAAAGTTGCTAAGAGAGTAGGTCTTAAAAGTTCTGATTTTAAAAAATGTGTACAGTGATAGTCATTGCTGTTTGTTGTGTTAATAGAAAACCAGAAACAACCTATGTGCCCATCAGTAGAGGACTAGATGAATGAAGAATGATATATTTACATGATTAAATAACTATATACCACTTAAAAGGAATGAACTCGAACTTTACATATCAACATGGGTAGATAAAAAATAAATAGTTAGAAAAAAAGACAGCCATAGTCACTGATATGTTTTTGGTCCTTATAGTTTTACCTTATCCAAAATGTTGTATGAAGGAAATCATACAATATGTAGCCTCCTTTCCAGCTTCTTTCACTTAGCTTAATACATTTGAGATTTATCCATATTGTAGACAGCAGTAGTTCCTTTCCATTGTTTAAATATTTTGCCAAATTTTTTTATTGGGCTGTTGTGTATGTAACACTGCTTTAAAAAATAAAGTTCTAGGAAGACTTTTTCAAAAAAATATTTGTGTGATACTGTTGGCATTCAGCAGTCTTCAGGTCTCTTGGATTCAGAATCCATTGGCTCTCTTAAACAGTCATTTGAGAAAATCCTCAGTTTATTTGAAGCACCCAAATCATACTTTAATTATGAAGAAAAGACTCCCAAATTAAAATAATCCCTTGAGTGAAGCCTACTTGTTTCTTGATTGTACTTTTCACTGTCTCTTAAGTGATGGGATTATGCAGATAGAAAGAACAGGAAAAGTGTTATTGAAGTCTCTCAACCCTCAAAGAAAATTTTGGAATGTGTTAAAGAATTACAGAAAAATTCATCCTTTGAAGTGTCAAGACTGTTCTTAAGAGGGATATTACTTGCCCTCCTCAATACCCACCACCAGGCTTGCCCAACCCCCCACCCTCTCCCCTCCAAAATCCTCAGTTTGTTGCTCAAACTTCACCCTTCCCTTCCCTTCACCCTTCCCTTCCTTCTCATGAACAATTAATCTTGTAACACTAAAAAAAAAATAAAATAAACATAGTTGGGGGAAAAAAAGAGGGATATTACTTATGAGAAGAAGAAAAGAAGTTCTGACTTGAAATGAATTATTATTATGGCATTTGTCATTACTATTTTGTTAAATATTTAATCCCTTGAAGGATTTGATTCTTTTACATGGATGTTTCTAAATACTGTTCTGGCATGGGAACAAGTGGAATTATCATGTGCAGTGTTAAAGAAAGGTACAAACATTGACAGCAATGCTTTTGTCAGTGGACAACATTTTTTTAAAAGTCATTCATCAGTCTCATCCATGTTGATACAAAAGTTGGATATTCATCCTTTTTGAAGGAGGCATAATATTCCATTGTATAGATGTACCACTTCTTCCTTATTCACTCATCTGTTGAAGGGTATTTTGGTTCTTTTCACAGTTTGGCGATTGTGGCCATTGCTGCTATGAACATTGGGGTACATGTGGCCCTTCTTTGTACTGCATCTGCTTCTTTGGGGTAAATAGCCAGTAGTGCAATTGCAGGGTCATAGTGTAGCTCTATTTTTAATTTCTTCAGGAATCTCCACACTGTTTTCCAAAGTGGCTGCACCAACTTGTATTCCCACCAACAGTGGAAGAGGGCTCCCCTTTCTCCACATCCTCTCCAGCATTTGTTGTTTACTGTCTTGTTGATTTTGGCCATTCTAACTGCTGTAAGGTGATATCTCAGTGTGGTTTTGATTTGAATCTCTCTGATGGCTAAAGATGATGAACCTTTTTTCATGTGTCTGTTAGCCATTTGTATGTCTTCTTTGGAGAAGTGTCTGTTCATGTCTTCCGCCCATTTTTTGATGTGATACTCTGTTTTTTGAGCGTTGAGTTTGAGGAGTTCTTTATAGATCTTAGATATCAGACCTTTGTCTGTAGTGTCATTTGTGAATATCTTCTCCCATTTCTCAGGTTGCCTGTTTGTTTTGTTGACTGTTTCCTTTGATGTGCAGAAGCTTTTTATCTTGACGAAGTCCCAAAAGTTCAGTTTTGTTTTTGTTTCCTTTGCCTTTGGAGACATGTCCTGAAAAAAGTTGCTGTGGCTTATGTCAAAGAGGTTACTGCCTATCTTCTTCTCTAGGGTTTTGATAGATTCCTGCCTCGTATTGAGTCTTTTACCCATTTCAAGTTTATCTTCATGTATGGTGTAAGAGAATGGTCAAGTTTCGTTCTTCTACGTATAGCTGTCCAATTTTCCCAGCACCATTTATTGAAGAGACTGTCTTTTTCCACGGATATTTTTTCCTGTTTTGTCAAAGATTATTTGACCATAGAGTTTCAGGTCCATATCTGGGCTCTTTATTCTGTTCCACTGGTCTATGTGTCTGTTTTTGTGCCAGTACCATGCTGTCTTGGTGATCACAGCTTTGTAGTA
Organism: Nasua narica; assembly: GCA_028533885.1. Classification (NCBI taxonomy): domain Eukaryota; kingdom Metazoa; phylum Chordata; class Mammalia; order Carnivora; family Procyonidae; genus Nasua; species Nasua narica. The sequence continues at coordinate 63,109,055 of CM052800.1, read as the reverse complement.
AAGCTTGAAATCAGGCACTGTGATGCCCCGAGCTTTGTTTTTCTTTTTCAACATTTCCTTAGCAATTCGGGATCTTTTCTAGTTCCATACAAATTTTAGGATTGTTTGCTCTATCCCTTTGAAAAAAACTGGTGGAATTTTGATCGGGATGGCATTGAAAGCATAGATTGCTCTGGGCAGTATAGACATTTAAACAATGTTTATTCTTATCCATGAGCATGGAATGCTTTTCCACCTTTTTGTGTCTTCTTCAATTTCTTTCATGAGCATTCTATAGTTCCTCAAGTACAGATCCTTTACCTCTTTGGTTAGGTTTATTCCCAAGTATCTTATGGTTCTTGGTGCTACAGTAAATGGAATCGATTCTCTAATTTCCCTTTCCATATTTTCATTGTTAG
>CM052800.1:62887696-63108557 GCA_028533885.1 Nasua narica | reverse complement strand
GAAAAGAGAGAGTTTGACTTCTTCATTTCCAATTTGAATACCTTTTATTTCTTTCTGTTGTCTGATTGCTGTTGCTAGGACTTCTAGTACTATGTTGAACAAGAGTGGCAAGAGTGGGCATCCTTGATGTGTTCCTGATCTCAAAGGGAAGGCTGTCATCTTTTCCCCATTGAGAATGATATTTACTGTGGGCTTTTCATAGATAGACTTTATGATGTTGAGGAATGTTTCTTCTATCCCTATACTTTGAAGAGTTTTAATCAGGAACGGATGCTGAATTTTGTCAAATGCTTTTTCTGCATCAATTGAGAGGACCATGTAGTTCTTGTCTCTTATTGATTTGTTCAGTCACATTGATTGATTTGCAAATATTGAACCACCCATGCATCCCAGGGATAAATCCCACCTGGCCATGATGAATAATCTTTTTAATGTGCTGTTGGATCCTATTAGCTAGGATCTTGTTGAGAATCTTGGCATCCATATTCAACAGGAATATTGGTCTGAAATTCTCCTTTTTGATGGGTTGGGCGAGCCTGGTGGTGGGTATTGAGAAGGGCATGTATTGAATGGAACACTTAGTGTGGTGCATGAACAATCAATCTTGTAATACTGAAAAGATAAACATATTTGGAAAAAAATTTTTTTAAATAAAAATCAAAAAAAAGTCATTGATCAGGAAGACTGGAATAGTGGAAGATGGTATTATATGCTTCAATAAACTAAATTTGAAAAGTGATGTATGCCAGTACATACCAGTTCATAATACTAATATTGAGTGTGTTTTTCCATTAATGACTGTTCAATGGACAAAAAAGGAAAGAATTTTCAACAGACCACTGTGTGGAAATGATCTCACAATGTAAATTAAACATAAACTATAATGAAAAATTTTATAAATAAATTCTGCAAGATAAATAACTGCTAAAGAGAGCCAAATCATGGGGCCCCTGGGTGGCGCAGTTGGTTGAGCGACTGCCTTCAGCTCAGGTCATGATCCCGGAGTCCCGGGATCGAGTCCCACATCAGGCTCCCAGCTCCATGGGGTATCCGCTTCTCACTCTGACCTGCTCTCTCTCACTCTCTTTCTTTCCTAATAAATAAATAAAATCTTAAAAAAAAAAAAGAGAGCCAAATCATGAAGGAAATAAATAATTAAAGAGATTTAGTTTAAATATTTTTATGATTTTATTTTAGATAAACAACAAATATTTTAGTATAAGTATGTCCCATGCAACATTTTTCTTTTCCCTCAATGTACAATAGCTTAGGTAATTAGAAATCACTCAAATTTAACTGGGCATTCTGTATTTTCATTTGTTAAGTCTGGCAACCCTAGATTGGATTCTATAAGCAGATATAAGGCTGCTCTCTAGGTGGTCATTTTGTGATTTTTTTTTTCTTTGCAAGAAAATCAGAAATCTGAAGAGAATCGATGGTCTCACACTCTGGTACGAGCATTCCTAAGCCACAGTAGGTTGCAGGTAATCTTTAATCTCATGTCCTACCACCTCCCAGACCAATTTAGAGGTGAAAAACAAACTAGGACTATACTGTAGAATTATTTAGACAAAGCTGCCACAACTGAACTTCTCTGAATCTGAGCACCTGCAGCATGGTGTAATAGAGCTCTTCTAATTGGTTGTGCCATCTTTGACCACCATTCGTATATCAGCAAATTTGTAGAGAAAAGCATTGGGCTACAGCTCCATGAAGGACACTTATTTCACTTAGCATAATGCTCTCTAGCTCCATCCATATTGTTGCAAATGGCAAGATTTCATTCTTTTTGATGATTCAGTAATATTCCATTGTAGATATATACCATATCTTCATTATCTATTCATCAGTCTATGGATACTTGGGCTGTTTCCATAATTTGGCTATTGTAGATAATGCTGCTATAAACATCAGGATGCATGTATCCCTTTGAATTTGTGTTTCTGTATTCTTTGGATAAATACATAGTAGTGATCAATTAATCTTTGACAAAACAAGAAAGAATATCCAATGGGAAAAAGATAGTCTCTTCAACAAATGGACTTGGGAAAACTGGACAGCAACATGCAAAAAAAATGAAACTGGATCACTTTCTTATACTACACACAAAAATAAATTCAAAACGGATTAAAGACCTAAATGTGAGACCTAAAACCAATCCCAGAAGAAAGCACAGGCAGTAACCTCTTTGACATCAGCCAAAGCAACTTCTTTCTAGATATGTGTCCTGAGACAAGGGAAACAAGTGCAAAAATAAACTATTGGAACTTCATCAATATAAAAAGATTCTGCACAGCAAAGGAAACAATCAACAAAACTAAAAGGCAACCTAACAGAATAGGAGAAGATATTTGTAAATTGACATATGTGGTAAAGTGTTAGTATCCACAATATATACAGAATATAAAACTCAACACCCTAAAAACTAATAATCCAATTAAAAATGGGCAGAAGACATGAATAGACATTTTTCCAAAGAAGACTTAGAGATGGACAGCAGACAAATGAAAAGATACTCAGCATCACTGACCATCAGGGAAATGCACATCAAAACTACAATGAGACACCACCTCACACCTGTAGGAATAACTAAAATTAACAACACAAGAAACAAACAGGTGTTGGCAAGGTTGTAGAGAAAGGGGAACCCTCTTTCTTTGTTGGTGAGAATGCAAACTGGTGCAGCCACTGTGGAAAGCAGTATGGAGGTTCCTCAAAAAGTTAAAAATAGAATTAACCTATGATATTATTGATTATACTACATGCTATACTTTTCATCTTCCTGACTGATTTATTTTATAACTGGAAGTTCGTACCTCTAAGTCCCCTTTATCTATTTTGCCCATCCCTCTGCACACCTCCCCTCTGGCAACAAGCAATTTGTTCTCTGTATTTAAGGGTTTGTTTTTGCAATTGCAGGGTCATAGGGTGGCTCTATTTTTAATTTCTTCAGGAATCTCCACATTGTTTTCCAAAGTGTCTGCACCAACTTGCATTCCCACCAATAGTGTAAGAGGGTTCCCCTTTCTCCACATCCTCTTCAACATTTGGATAAAGAAGAAATAGTTTATATATACAATGGAATACTATGCCTCCATCAGAAAGGATGAATACCCAACTTTTACATCAATATGGACAGGACTGGAAGGGATTATGTTGAGTGAAATAAGTCAAGCAGTCAATTATCATATGTTTCACTTATGTGTGGAGCATAAGGAAAAATATGGAGGACATTGGGAGAAGAAAAGGAGGAGTGAATTGGGAAAAAATGGAGGGGGAGATGAAACATGAGACACTGTGGACTCTGAGTAACAAACAGGGTTTTGGAGGGAAGGGGGTTGGGGGGTTGGGTGAGCCTGGTGGTGGGTATTGAGGAGGGTACAAATTGCATCGAGCACTGGGTGTGGTGCATGAACAATGAATCTTGGAACACTGAAAAAATAAAATTAAAAAATTTTTTAAAAAATTAAGAATCTGTTTTTTGTTTGTTCGTTTGCTTTGGGTTTTTTTGATTCCACAGTTAAGTAAAATCATATGGTATTTGTCCTTCTCTGTCTAATTTGATTTACTTAGCATTGTACCCTCTGGGTCCATCTATGTTATCACAAATGGCCAGATTTCATTCTTTTTTTGGCTAAAATATCCCATTGTATGTATAGACACACACACACACACACACACACACACACACACACACACACACGCCAGATCTTCTTTATCCATTCTTCTGTGGATGGATACTTGGATTGCTTCTGTATCTTAGCTATTGTAAATAATGCTACAATATACATAGGAGTGTATATATCTTTTTGAATTACTGTTTTCATTTTCTTTGGGTAAATACCCAGTAGTGAAATTACTAGATCTTATGGTAATGCTGTTTTTAATTTTCTGAGGAAACTCCCTGCTATTTTCCACAGCGGTTGCTCTAATTTACATCCCCACAAACAGTGCCCAAGGTTTCCTTTTCTCCACCTCTTTCCAACACTTGTTATTTCTTCTCTTCTTGATCTAGCCATTCTGACTGGTGTGCGGTAATATCTCATTGAGGTTTATATTTGCATTTCCCTGATGATTAGTGATGTTGAGCATCTTTTCATTTGTCTGTTGACCATCGGTATGTCTTCTTTGGAGAAGTATCTGTTCAGGTCCTCTGCTCATTTTTTTAATCAGATTGTTTGGGGTTTTTCGTGTTAAATATATAAGTTCTTTATACATTTTGCCCCCTACCCAAAAAGTCATTTGCAAATATCTTTTCCTATTCAGTAGGTTGCCTTTTTGTTTTGTTGATGGTTTCCCTTGTTGTGCAAAAGCATCAATATCTAGCAGCTTTGATAGCAATCCTGATTATTGAAAGATTCCATATTTGGTAATTCACCAACTCACTAATGTTTATCTGTAACCCTCAAATCAATATTACAGTTATTTTGTGGTCAGTTGAGAACATGAGAATGCATGGAGCAGAAAAATATCTGAGTTGTCTTACATGCAACCGCATACTTAGTCTTCTTGCTTCAGCTGTCATACTGTAAATAAATGTCTTTTAGTGGTCTATTTAGTGCCACACTTTTGTATTTTATGCTTTTTGTTGGTGATTTTGCTATTTAAAGTCATGCTGAAGCATAGTGCTGAAATGGTATTTCATGTTCCAAAGTATAAGAAGAATGTGATGTCAACATGGAGAAAACACATGTTTGATAAGTTTCATTAAGGCATGAGTTATAGTGCTGTTGGCCATGAGTTCAGTGTTAACTAGTCAATATAAATAGTGTCTTTATTTTTTTTAGAGATTTTATTTATTTATTTGACAGTGAGAGAGAGATCACAAGTAGGCAGAGAGGCAGGCAGAGAGAGAGGGGGAAGCAGGCTCCCTGCTGAGCAGAGAGCCCAATGCGGGGCTTGATCCCAGGACCTTGAGATCATGACCTGAGCCAAAAGCAGAGGCTTTAACTCACTGAGCCACCCAGGTGCCCCTAAATAGTGTCTTTAAACAAAAATACACAGAAAACAATATTTCCACTAGGAACAATGGTTCAGTGTTCAAGGCAACTGAATAAAACATAACTACCTTGATAAGAATCAACTGTATGTATGTATGTATATGTTTATATCAGAATCGATTTTCATGAAATATATTATTTACCCTTACTATATATGACATACTTTGATAATCTCTTATATTTCCTTTTAATACTGCTTATAATGGTCTCAATCCCAGAATTAATCTATAACCCATTAACAGGTCATAGCTGGCAGTTGGAAACACTGTTCTATCTAACACAGAAAGAAAAGCAGTTTTTCTAAGATTAGTAAAAAAGTCAGTTTTCAACATTTATGGAAAAGATAATGAGATAAGTTGCATGATTGCATTCTGAAGAAATTTGAAAAGTGGTCATCCTTTCACATCCCATGTTTTTATTTTCCCATTGGATATACAACAGCTTTTAAATGTAAGAACCATTTACTTCATAGACACCATTTCTTTTTTGCCACTTGACGAGTTCGTAGTCTTTTATAAATTAAGCAATAAGGGTTGGTTTATTTTTTATTTATTTTTTTATTAACTTTTAATTATTATTTTAATGTATTATTTGCCCCAGGGTACATGTCTGTGAATCATCAGGCTTACACATTTCACAGCACTTACCATAGCACATACCCTCCCCAATGTCCATAACCCTCCACCCTATCCCTACCTCCCCTACCCCCCAGCCACCCTCAGTTTGTTTCATGAGTTTAGGAGTCTCTTATGGTTTGTCTCCTTCCAGATCTAAGGGTTGGTTTATGATCAAGTTTAAGGCAGAAGACCAAAAACTTTCCACAGATAAATAAGTGGATATTTATTCCTTGCATGCTAAACAAGATTGGCTTGGGGCGCCTGGGTGACTCAGCGGGTTAAAGCTTCTGCCTTCGGCTCAGGTCATGATCTCAGGGTCCTGGGATCAAGCCCACATTGGGCTCTCTGCTCAGTGGGGAGCCTGCTTCCCCCCACCCCACCCCCTGCCTGCCTCTCTGCCTACTTGTGATCTTTCTCTGTCAAATGAATAAATAAAATCTTTAAAAAAAAAAAAAAAGAACAAAAACAAAATTGGCTTATACGTTTCAGCAAATATTTGGCTGGAACTGTTCTGTGTGGGATATTGGTTTGAAGGGGCAATGGCAAGATTGCCCAGGCTTTGTTCCACTTGGTTATTGGCCCAATTCACTTCAAATTAGTCTGTTTTAATATAATAAAGGAAGAATTTTCATCGTGATTATTAATTAGTTGTTAATAACATAGCAATAGTATTAGGATATGATAAACTATACCACAAAAATAAATAAGTCCCAATAAATAAATAAACTTGGTACATAGAGGCTTATTTATGTTCATGTCACAATTCAGTGAAGGCCTGGTAGCTCTCTCCTAGGGGCAATGACTCATGAATCCAGGCTGTTTCCCTTTTGTTCTGCCAATCTGCAGCTTCAAGTTCACCCTGGCATTACTTCTCTGAAGACGGAGAAGAGAAGACAAAGAACATAAAAAACTGTTCTGGATATTTTAGAGATAAAGTCTAAAATTGGTTCTTTACTTTTGTCCATGTTCTGTTGGCCAGGACCCAGACACAGGACCAACCAAACTCCAAGGGAAGCTGGGAAATGTGGAGGAGCACTCAGATATGGGAGAGCTCTAATAGTCTCCACCACAGGCAGCAGTTTCTCCAACCTCCATGTTGGTCCTCACATGTGTGCAGGAAACCTGTATCTTGGTTGATTATGTGACTGAGGACACTTTTAGATAGCTGTCTGTGTTTACGGTTGTTATTAATAAATCTTTTTGTCATTGTCTTTAATGAAAACATTTGAGATCCTCTATGACTGTTGTAAAGATGGGAATAAAAAGGAGGCAGACCTACAAAGTAGATTACCCATACACATATTTTATAGTATCCAGAATTCACATTTTTCGTAATATGGCTCCTAGATGACTTGAATCTGAATCAACTTGATTCAAATTGTTAAATCTACATTTTTTAAAAAGATTTTATTTATTTTTCAGAGACAGGGTACAATGAGGGAGAGGGACAGGCAGAGGGAGAAGCAGGCTCACTGCTAAGCAAGGAGCCCAATGCAGGACTCGATCCTAGGACCCTGGGATCATGAGCTAAGCCAAAGGCAGACACTTAACCAACTGAGCCACCCAGGCATCCCAAATCTAAATTTTTTAATGTAGATTTCAGGGAACTACCTCTGACCTATTAAATCAGAATCTTATCTTTTGAAGTTCGGGAATCTGCATTTTAAGCTGCTTCTTAAATTATTCCTGTGTGCACCAGTATTTGAGAACCACTGCCCAACAAAAGAACTAAAATCTCTTCCACTTGAAAACTTAATCTCTGTGATTACAAAATAAGCTCAGATCTGAGAGCCAGTTTCAATCTTTACTAAATGAGGAAAGCCAAAGATAGAAAATTCCAGGATTTAAACTGTTATAATTTTGGTTGAAACAGATGATAACAGAGCCCAGACAATCAAGGCCTGACAAAGAATAAAACAGGACAGACTTAACTTGGACACCAAAAAGCCCCTCAAAAGTTTATTTTTGATATGTTCATGCATGTGTGTGTGTGTATAAACCTCATCTCTACCACTTCCTTTCTCATCACATTTTTTTCTTTTTTTTTTAAAGATTTTATTTATTTATTTGACAGAGAGAGATCACAGGTAGGCAGAGGCAGGCAGAGGGAGAAGGAGAAGCAGGCTCCCTGCTGAGCAGAGAGCCTAATGTGGGGCTCAATCCAAGGACCCTGAGATCATGACCCAAGCCGAAGGCAGAGGCATTAACCCACTGAGCCATCCAGACGCCCCTCTTATCACATTTTCTAATTCAACCCTCCCCTGCCCTTCTAACTGTCTACTGCACAAAAGCCACCTGCAACCTAGCCTTTTTGCTAATATAAAATGTGACGATCTCATCACATTTCTCTGAGAATGTGTGTGAGATGGCTAAATAAATGCCAGCAATTATCAAAATCTAACATAACCATTGACAGACTGATAGTGTTTCTGGACTGTAAAATTTATCCCATGGTGGGCCAAGGAATTTCATATTTCAGATTCAAAGTTCTGATAGATCATTATTCAAGGAAGAGTTGTGAATGGTTGACATAGATGACCCCATCAGTACATAATGGCATCTACCAGAAAGTGAGTTAGGAATGTCAGGCCACCCAAGCACACCCTGTCCTATGGAGTACTGCCAGAGTAAATAAATGATACATAGCCCACCCTCACCTCTACCACTACCCAAGCTACCCACTCAGAGAAGGTTTTAAGCCAAATGTAAATCAGTGGATAACTTGCCTACATTTGCCTCTTATAGACATGGCCTTGGAGTCTCCTCAAACAACAAACCACCCATCAGTTCAGAAAATGACAGGGTTTGAATTTAATGGGTCTCTCTGCCCCCTCACAGGGATGTGGTCAGGAAGAGAAAGAGAGAAGGGGAAGGAGGAGGGGAATCTAAAGTGCCTAAGACCACAGGAAGAATCATGCTACGGTGTTTTGCATGAGCTATTATGAATTTAAAGAAGCAAAGGCTAAGACAACATCTCCTTTAATTTGGGTATGTAAAATCTAAGCAAAGCTGAAAGGAAGACTGTTGGTTAGCAGTGAAAAGAAAGATTCTTCCAAAATATTAATGGAATGGTGACAGAAAAGGGAAAATAGCATGCTTTGTTTTTTGAACTACAGGTCACAACCCATTATGAATCATAAAATCAATTTTAGTGCACTTTTAATGGAAAAAGAAAATAGAATAGAACAGGAGAGATAATAAGGATATTTTTACAAAGTTTTATTTCAATCTGTGGTGTTTGTATTTGGGTTTACAATGTTATATCTTTTTAAATTAAAAAAAATTTTAATAAATTCAATTAGCAAACATATAGTACACCATTAGTTTTTTTTTATTTCTTTTGTTTGTTTTTAAAGATTTTATTTATTTATTCGACGGAGAGATATCACAAGTAGGCAGAGAGAGAGGAGGAAGCAGGCTCCCCTCTGAGCAGAGAGCCCAATGCAGGGTCAATACCAGGACCTTGAGATCATGACCTGAGCCTAAGGCAGAGGCTTAACCCACTGAGCCACCCAGGCACCCACACCATTAGTTTGTTTTTTTTTTTTTTTAAGATTTTTTTATTTATTCATTTAACAGAGAGAGAATACAAGCAGGCAGAGAGGCAGGCAGAGGCAGAGAGAGGAGCAGGCTCCCTGTGGAGCAAGGAGCCCGATGCTGGACTCGATCCCATGACGCTGGAATCATGACCTGAGCCAAAGGCAGCTGCTCAACCAACTGAGCCACCCAGGCGTCCCCACAACATTAGTTTTTGATGTAGTGTTTAATGATTCATTAGTTGCATATAACACCCAGTGCTCATCAGATCACTATTAGTAGTGGATTGTCTGTAATGGGAAAAGTTTGAATCCAGGCTCTATCACTTTTTAATCTTATGATTTATAACAAGCCTCAGTTTCCTCAGATGAAAATGGAAATAATATCTATAAGAATTATTGGGAAGTCAATGAGATCATATATAAAAACCTCTTTAGCACAGTGACTACTACAAAATAGTCACCTAGTATATGTCAGTTTCCTTCTTTCTGCTTAAGGTATTTTGTATATAGGTAGATTCAGGTACTACAGCAACAATCATTTGATTTTTCCCTTGACCTCAGTTTCTTCATTCTGAAATAATGTATAGTCTTGCCTGCTCTCTAATTGTCCAATTTAATGAAAATGGCCACTCTGTTATTACCTCAGAGAAATTCTTTTTTTATTTATTTAAATTCAGTTAGCCAACATATAGCACATCATTAATTTCAGATTTAGTGTTCAATAATTCATCAGTTGAATATGACACCCTATGGTCATCACTTGATATGCCCTCCTTAATGCCCATCACCCAATTACCCCATACCCCCACCCACATCCCCTCCAGAAATTCTCAGTGTGTTTCTATAGTTAAGAGTCTCTCATGGTTTTTCTCCTTCTCTGGTGACTTTCCATTCAGTTTTCCCTCCCTTCCCCTATAATCCTCTGTGCTGTTTCTTATATTCCACATTTGAGTGAAACCGTATGATAATTGTCTTTCTCTGACTGACTTATTCTGCTCAGCATATTACCCTTCTGTTCCATCCACGTTGATGTAAATGGTAAGATTTCATCCTTTCTGATGGCTGAGTAATATTCCATTGTATGTATGTATGTATGTATATGTGTACGCACACACACACACACACACACACACACACACACCACATCTTATTTATCCATTCACGTGTCAATGGACATTTGGGCTCTTTCCACAGTTTGGTTATTGTGGACATTTCTGCTATAAACATTGGGTGCCGGTGCTCCTTTGGATCACTGTATCACTATATTTCTATCTTTTGGGTAAATACCTAGTAGTGCAACTGCTAGATCATAGGGTAACTGTATTTTTAACTTCTTGAGGAAACTTTGCACTATTTTCCAGAGTGGCTACACAGCTTGCATTCCCACCAACAGTATAAGAGGGTTCCCCTTTCTCTGCATCCTCACCAACATCTGTCATTTCCTGACTTGTTAATTTTAGCCATTCTGCGTGGTGTGAGGTAGTATCTCATTGTCGTATTTGATTTATATTTCCCTGATGCCAAATGATGTGGAGCATTTTTTCATGTGTCTGTTGGTCATTTGTATATCTTCTTTGGAGAAATGTCTTTTCATGTCTTCAGCCCATTTCTTGACTGGTTTATTTGTTTTTTGGTATGACATCTGATAGGTCATTTGCAAAAAGCTTTTGCACAGCAAAAAAACAAAAAACAGTCAACAAAACTAAAAGATAAAAGCTTTTTATCTTGATGAGGTCCCAGTAGTTCAGTTTTGCTTTTGTTTCCTTGCCTTTGGAGATCACGTCTAGCAAGAAATTGCTGCCTCCGATGTCAAAGACAGTTGCTGCCTGTGTTCTCCTCTAGGATTTTGATGCATTCCTGTCTCACGTTTAGGTCTTTTTTGTCCATTTTGAGTTTATCTTTGTGTATGGCATAAGAAAGTGGTCCAGTTTCATTCTTATGCACATAACTGTCCAGTTTTCCCAGCACAATTTATTGAAGAGACTGTCCTTTTTCCATTGGATATTCTTTCCTGTTTTGTCAAAGACTGCTTGGTCATAGAGTTGAGGGTATATATCTGGGTTCTTTATTCTGTTCCATTGATCTATGTGTCTGTTTTTGTTCTAGTACCATACGGTCTTGATGACCACAGCTTTGTAATAGAGCTTGAAGTCCAGCATTGTGATGCCCCTGGCTTTGGTTTTCTTTTTCAACATTCCTCTGATATTCAGTGTCTTTTCTGGTTCCATACAAATTTTAGGATTATTTGTTCCAGCTCTGTGAAAAATGTCAATGGTATTTTGTAGGGATTGCATTGAATGTGTAGATTGCTCTGGGTAGCATAGACATTTTAACAATATTACAATATTTATTCTTCCAATCCATGAGCATGGAATGTTTTTCCATTTCTTTGTGTCTTCCTCAACTTTTTTATAAGTGTTCTGTAGTTTTTAGAGTACAGATCCTTTACCTCTTTGGTTACCTCTTTGGCTTTATTCCTAGGTATCTTATGGGTTTTGGTGCAATTATAAATGGGATTGATCTCCTTAATTTCTCTTTCTTCTGCCTCATTGTTATAGAAATGCAATTGATTTCTGTACATTGATTTTATATCCTGCCATGTTGCTGAATGCCTGTATTAGTTCTAGAAATTTTGGGGTGGAGTCGTTTGTTTTCCACTTAGAGTGTCATGTCATCTGTGAAGAGTGAGATTTTGACTTCTTCTTCACCAATTTGAATGCCTTTTATTTCTTTTTTGTTGTCTGACTGCTGAGGCTAGGACTTCTAATACTACGTTGAACAACAGTGGTGAGAGTGGGCATCCCTGTTGTGTTCCTGGTCTTAGGAGAAAAGCTCTCAGTTTTTCCTCATTGAGAATGATACTTGCTGTAGACTTTTTGTAGATGGCTTTTATGATATTGAGGTATTTTCCCTTGATCCCTATACTTTGGAGAATTTTAATCAAGAAAGGATGCTGTGTTTTGTCAAATGCTTTTTCTGCATCTGTTGAGCAGATCATATGGTTCTTGTCCTTTCTTTTATTAAAGTGGTGTATCACTTTGATTGATTTGCAATAGTTGAACCAGCCATGCACCCCAGGAGTAAATCCCACTTGGTCTTGGCAAATAATCCTTCTAATGTATTGTTGGATCCCATTGGCTAGTATCTTGGCGAGAATTTTTGCATCCATGTTCATCAGGGATATTGGTCTGTAATTCTCCTTTTTGGTGGGGTCTCTGTCTGGTTTTAAGATCAAGGTAATGCTGGCCTCATAGAAAGAGTTTTGAACTTTTCTCTCCATTTCTTTTTTTGAAACACCTTCAGAAGAATGGGTATTAATTCTTCTTTAAATGTTTGATAGAATTCCCTGGGAAGCCATCTGACCCTGGACTCCTGTTTGTTGGAGATTTTTTATTACTGTTTCAATTTTCTTTCTGCTTAGGGATCTGTTCAGATTTTCTTTTTTTTTTTTTTTAAGATTTTATTTATTTATTTATTAGGAAAGAGAGAGAGTGAGAGAGAGCACGAGAAGGGAGAAGGTCAGAGTGAGAAGCGGACTCCCCATGGAGCTGGGAGCCCGATGTGGGACTCAATCCTGGGACTCCGGGATCATGACCTGAGCCGAAGGCAGTCACTCAACCAACTGCGCCACCCAGGGGCCCTGTTCAGATTTTCTATTTCTTCCTGTTTCAGCTTTGGTAGTTTATATGTCTCTAGGAATGCATCCATCTCTTCCAGATCGCCTAATTTGTTGACGTATAGTTGCTCATAATATGTTCTTAAAGTTTTTTGTATTTCCTTGGTGTTGGACATGATCTTTCTTCTTTTATTCATGATCTTATTAATTTGAGTCCTTTCTCTTTTCTTTTTGATAAATCTGGCTAAGGGTTTATTGATGTTGTCAGTTCTTTCAGAGAACCAGCTAATAGTTTCAATGTTCTTTTGGTTTCCACTTCATTGGTGTCTGCTGTAATCTTCATTATTTCTCTTCTCTTGCTTGGTTTAGGCTTTATTTGCTGTTATTTCTCCAGCTCCTTTAGGTATATGGTTAGCTTGTGTATTTGAGACTTTTCTAATTTTTTGGGAAAGGCTTGTATTGCTATGTACTTCCTTCTTAGGGCTGCCTCTGCTGCATCCCAAAGGTTTTGAACTGTTGTGTTTTCATTTTCACTTGCTTCCATGAATTTTTTTAATTCTTCTTTAATTTCCTGGTTGATCCATTTATTCTTTAGTAGGATGCTCTTTAACTTCCAGGTATTTGAGTTCCTTCCAAATTTCCTCTTGTGATTGAGTTTGAGTTCAAGTTTCAAAGCATTGTGGTCTGAAAACATGCAGGGAATAATCCCAGTCTTTTGGTACTGGTTGACACCAGATTTGTGACCTAATATGTGATCTATTCTGGAGCATATTCCATGTGCACTCAAGAAAAATGTGTATTCTCTTGCTTTAGGATGGGATGCTCTCTATATAACTGTGAAGTCCACCTGGTCCAGGGTGTCACTCAAAGCTCTTGTTTCCTTATTGATCTTCTGTTAGATGATCTGTCCATTGCTGTGACAATTAAAATCCCCTACAAACTGAGGGTTTTGGAGGGGAGGGAGAAGGAGGTTAGGTGAACCTCATGGTGGGTATTGAGGAGGGCACATATGGCATGGAGCACTGGGTGTGGTGCATGAACAGTGAATCTTGAAACACTGAAAAAATAAAATTAAAAAATAAAATAAGTCCTCTAATGTTATTGTAGTATTATCAATGTGTTTCTTTAATTTTATCATTAAATTGGCTTGTATATTTGGCTGGCTGCTCCCAAGTTAGGAACATAAATTGTAACCATCCTCAAAACAATGTACTGCTTAAAATATAACCTGTGAAAAATTGTACTAGTCTGGCAAGCATGCTTAGATATAGTCTTAAGAAAAACATACTGACAACAGGCCCCTGGGGGAGAGGATGGACAAGCTACGTCCTTGAAGCCAAGCATCTGGGAACGCCCAGCCCGCTCGGGTGGAACACCGGCTGCTTCATTTTTTGTTATCTCCCCTTCCCCGGAGACCACCTGTGGCTAATTAGATGATCACTTTGAATGTGCTTGCTCAATTATAAACTTTATACTGCTTGACCAGATTTGTTTTGCCTTTCTTCTTACTTACCTACAAGCCTCATGGTCAATGTATAATCTACTCTGACTTCTTTGTTAGTTGTTATCTACTTTCTAATAAATATGAGACTGAGGAGTTGTTCAGGATGACAGTCTTCTCTACTGTTGTCCCCTGCTCCCTTTCTCTCGCAGCTGATTTGTTTGTGCCTCATTCTTCTCCCATGTGCCATCAGGAGGCAGCAATAAATATTTATAATTGTTAGATCTTCTCGTTGGATAGACCTTATAAGAATGATATAGTGTCTCCCTTCATCCCTTACTATAGTCTGTGCTTTGAAATCTAATTTGTCTGACATAAGGATTGCTACCCATGCTATCTTTTGATGTCCATTAGCATGATAAATTGTTCTCCACCCCCTCAGTTTCAATCTGGAAATGTCTTTGGATCTAAAATGAGTCTCTTGTAGACAGCATATGGATGGCTCTTGTTTGTTTATCCAGTCTGATACCCTGTGTCTTTTAAATAGAGCATTTAGCCCATCTACATTAAGAGTAACTATTGAAAGATATGAATTTAGTGCCATTGTATTACCTGTAAAGTTTCTGTTTCTTTCTGTTCTGTGTTACTTTTTGGCACTCTCTTCACTTTTAGGATCCGTTTTATTATTTCTTGCAGGGCTGGTTTAGTGATCACAAATTCTTTTAGTTTCTGTTTGTTCTGGAAGGTCTGGAAGGTTCTGGAAGGATGTATATATCTCACTAATTGCAGCTGGCTTCCCTGCTGGAATGCTTGGTAACTCTGCCACACTTAGGCACCCCTGTTCCTTCTGTGACCCTGGGATCCTGAGATCACACTGTCCCACCTAGATTCTGCCCCATTTCACCACCTGAGCACCTTTCAGGCAGGAACATCCCTCACACGAGCAGAATTCTAAAAGTTCTGATTTTGTGCTCCACTGCTATATGACTTTCCAGTAGCCAGCTGATGGAGGCCCACTCCCCACCTGTGGTTTTCTTCCCATATATTGCCTCAGATTCATGTCTCTGCACCTCCTACCTTGCAAAAAAAAAAAACAACAACAATCACTTCTCTATTTGTAGAATTGCAGCAATTCTTTTCTTAAATCTTAGGTTGAATTCACAGATGTTCAAAATGATCTGATAGATATCTAGCTGAATTCAAGGGACCAGATGAAACAGGTCCACTACTCTTTGCCATCTTCCCTCCCTCTGAAAAGCCTACATCAGTGATTCTCATTGAAATATGTTAAAAATCCCAAGTGACAATGGATTTTTTTTAACTTTTCTTTTTTTTTTATTTAATTTTATTTTTTCAGTGTTCCAAGATTCATTGTTCATGCACTCCACTCCTGCCCTCTTCAATACTCACCTCCAGGCTCACCCAACCACCCCCCCCCTCCAAAACTGTCAGTTTGTTTCTCAGAATCCATAGTCTATCATGTTTTATCTCCTCCTCCAATTTCCTTTAATTCAGCCTTCCTTTCCTTCTCCCAATGTCCTCCAAGTTTTTCCTTATGCTCCACACGTAAGTTAAACCGTATGATAACTGACTCTCTCTCTGCTTGACTTATTTCACTCCGCATAATCTCTTCCAGTCCCACCCATGTTGATACAAAAGTGGGGGATTCATCCTTTCTGATGGAGGCATCATATTCCATATAATGGAATATTATGGGCCATATCTTCTTTATCCATTCATCTGTTGAAGGACATCTTGGCTCTTTCCACAGTTTGGCAATTATGGCCATTGCTGCTATGAACATTGGGTACATGTGGCCCTTCTTTTCACTACATCTGTATCTTTGGGGTAAATACCCTGTAGTGCAATTGCAGGGTCATAGGATGGCTCTATTTTTAATTTCTTCAGGAATTTCCACACTGTTTTCCAAAGTGTCTGCACCAACTTGCATTCCCAAAGAGGGTTCCTCTTTCTCTACATTCTCTCCAACATTTGTTGTGTACTGTCTTGTTGGTTTTGGCGATTCTAACTGGTGTAAGGTGGTATCTCAATGTGGTTTTGGAAAAGAAAAACTTTTCTTCATTTGGATATAATTGTAGATTCACATTTGGTTATAAGAGATAATACAGAAATCTTTTATACCTGTGATAACAAGAAATATGCATTTTGTCTTTGTCCTTGTTTCCTGGCGCACAGTTCCTAAAACCTTTGGTATCTCCAGAGGGACAAGAATACCTTTTTTATGCTAATGATGTCTGATGGGGCTCCTAGATACCTTCAGGATGGTTGCTGGTCACCAGAAAAACCAAAGCATGATCAGAGGGTTGGAATAAACTTTTTTTTTAAGATTTTATTTTAATTCCAGTCAGTTAACATACAATGTTACATTTGTTTCAGGTTTACAATATAATGATTGAACAGTTCCATACATCACTGGGTTCTCATAATGACCTCTGCACTCCTTATTCCCCATCACCTATTTCACCCATCCCCTGTTCACCTCCCCTCTGGTAACCATCCATTTGTTTTCTATAATTAAGAGTCTGCTTCTTGATCTGTCTCTCTCTCTCTCTCTCTCTCTCTCTCTTAGATTTTTCCCTTTCCTCATTTGTTTTATTTCTTAAATTCCACATATCAGTGAAATCATATAGCATTTGTCTTTCTCTGAATGACTTATTTCACTTAGCATTATATTCTGTAGCTCCATCTGTGTCATTGCAAGTGGCAAGATTTCACTTTTTTCCCTGGCTGAATAATATTCTGTTATATATTATACTACATCTTCTTATCCATTCATCAGTTGATGGACCCTTGGGCTGCTTCCATATCTTGGCTATTGTAAATGATTCTGCTGTAAACATAGGGATGCATATATCCCTTTGAATTAATGTTCTTCTATTCTTTCCCTTGACCTCCTCCTCAGGTTTGATAGTTTGCTAGAACTGTTCACAGAACTTTAGGAAGATGCTTTATATACTAGTTTATTATAAACCATTCCTAGCCCCTGACCTCTAAGAACGGGAGAGGGATGAAGATTGATTCAATTACCAGTGCCCAATGATTTAATTAATAATGCCTACATAATGGAACCTCCATAAATAGCACCAAATGACAGGGGTCAGACATTCTATGTTAGTGAACAAATTGAGGTACTGGGAGAATGGTGCACCCAGGGAGTACATGGAAGTCCCCCATCCCTCCCCTCCATACCTTCTCCTACATATCTCTTCCATTTGGCCATTCCTATGCTGTATCCTTTATAATAAACCAGTAAGTAAAGTGCCTTCCTAAAGTTCTATGACGAGTTGTAGCAAATTATCAAACCTGAGGAGGAGATTATGGGAACCCCTGATTTATAACCAGTCAGCCAAAAGTGTGGGAAGCCTGGAACTTGCAGTTGGCATCTGAAATGGAGGCAGTCTTGTGGAACTGAGCCCTTTACTTATGAGATCCAATGCTAACTTCATTTAACTTTCCTGAACCTCCGTCATTTCAGTGGCAAAGAGATGACTATAATAATGCCTTTTACGCCTATCTCACAGGGTTATTGTAAGAATCAAACAAAATTATGCCTGTGAAAATACATTGTAAACAGAAAAGAACTGTAAGTGCATCCGTTATTATTATGGGTATAATATTTTTCCCTTTCCCTACAGAAAAGGTAATTATATCTAAATATCCTAGAACCTAGTTCTGATATGACTCACATGGTAGATACTGCTGAGTGAAACCACACAGTAGTATTTTCCAGTTTGCTGACTCCATGCTCTTCTTTCAACCTCTGCCTCCTGCCGCTACTCCTTTTTCTTTTTTAAGAGAGATAGAGCTGATGGGAGGGAGGGAAAGGACAGGGCAAAAGGAAAGGGAGAGAATCTCAGGCAGGCTCCATACTCAGCATGGAGCCTGAGGTGGCACTCGATCTCATGACCCTGAGATCAAGACCCAAGCTGAAATCAAGAGTTGGACACTTAACCGACTGAACCACCTGGGCGCCTCTCCTGCTGCTACTCCTTCTGCTACCACGTTCTGAGCATTAATGAGTTGTCTGTCTCTGCTGAGACTATAGCCCTCCTCTGTTCTTGTGTGGGGGTGGTAACAAGAGAAGGTTGGCCGAGAAAAAAAGATCACTGGATAGGGAAAATTAGAGCAAATTGACATCATAAGCCCACTCCATATATAGACTATACTATATCAAAGAACAATGCAAAGTAAATTGTTCCCATTGAAAATTAAAACACTGTCAAAGTTAGAAAACATAAATCAATATCTCAGTGATAACATGTAG
Source organism: Nasua narica (assembly GCA_028533885.1). NCBI lineage: Eukaryota > Metazoa > Chordata > Mammalia > Carnivora > Procyonidae > Nasua > Nasua narica. The sequence continues at coordinate 63,090,059 of CM052800.1, read as the reverse complement.
TCAAGGAAGGTATTAGTTTGCACAAGCTAAGCCAATACTTGGACCTTTTGCTATAGAATACCCTGTCTCTGATGTCAAAGGATGTGTTCTCTGTGGGAGACAGAATGGGGCAAGGATCAGCCCCCACAAGAGATAGTTATTTAAGTTTGGTAGGCCTAGGTCTTCACTTGGGAGTATTGTCCAAGTGCTCAGTCATAAGGGAAATTTATCATCCTTTCTGAGTTTTAGGGCCATAATTATCTCTGTATTTTGTCTAAATTGATGGCTGCTATGTTTGAAAAGGCAGGAAGCTATACACACACAAGTATCTTCAGAGTTTTAAGATATATGGTAATTAATGTCACCAACGTACCCAAGTTGCAAATCAGGACATGACTGATTCATTATTCAGAAATGTTGATGCTGTTTTCAGCCAGGCTGTATTTCATCAGTATCTAAAATCATGTCAGAGGATAAAGATAGTAAAAGGACACAAGATCACAGTGTAATTTGACTTAATCAGCACAACATAAAATTGCATTTCTAAAATAATTCTGGTTTGCACTGATGCTGGCAAATCAAAAATTTTTAAGCAGGCATATGACAAAATAGAAAAGAATATTTTTCATAAATAATTTTTTAAACTTCAAGTTTGAGTTCCATGTTTTAATCACAAAAAAATAGCTTCATAAGGGGCACCTGGATAACTCAGTCAGTGGAGCATCCAACTATTGGTTTCCACTCAGGTCATGATCTCGGGATCCAGAGATTAGGCCCTGCATCTGGCTCCACACTGAGTGGGGAGTCTACTTCTCTCCCTCTCCCTCTACCCCTCCCCCAGCTCATGCTCTCCCTCTCTAAAATAAATAAATCTTTTTTAAAAAGACCTTCATAAAAATAAGAAAACAAACTTTTCTGCATGTATTATGTGTATTTTATGTTCAATATTGTATAATAAAATGAGAACAGTTTTAAGGTATAACCAGATTTCTACTGACAGATTTTAACTGTCTACAGTTATCCTGTCTAGATGAAAAGGTAAAACAGAATTTTGATAGACATCATCCAAAGTGCAAGTGAATGATACCAAGAGATCCTACCCAATAGGTCACTTCATTCAGCTGCTTGGGTCACATTCTGTAGAAAATCCAAGCAGGCCTTCATTCAGATCTTCTTCTCCTCAGACTCTGAGCCATTGTTTCTTTCATGGATGAGACAGACAATTGGTATAATTATCCTTCAGACTCTGTCTTGTAGATTTGTCACATTTGGACATGGGACACTGAGGTTTCCCTCAAGTTTTTGTGCAGACATTTATGCATATGCATAGGTTCTTTTCTGAGAAAAGAGGCTTTCTGCTATATCTGCTGACATATATAAGAGAATTGTCTAGATTCTTAATTTTCTTACATTTGCCCCCTTTTACTTGATAAATAAATGGTATAGATTTTTAATCAATTATGCACAATAGCTGTATTTCGAAACTGAGGACAGAAGCCTCAATTTAGAAATAACTGAAGACAGAAGCCTCAATTTAGAAATATACCTCATTTAGAAATGACCAAGTACCTCTTCTCTGGTTGAGAAAGTGATACTGAGAAAGTCTGAGATCTGTGTTAAATTTCCAGGCCTCCAGCGTCGCGTAGGTGGCTCAGTTGGCTAAGCATCTGACTTCAGTTCATGATCTCGGGCTTCTGAGATTGAGCCCACATCAGGCTCCCAGCTCAGAGGGGAGTCTATCTGTCCCTCTCTCTCTGCCCCTCCCACCACTGGTGTTCTCTCTCTCTCTCTCTCTAATAATAAATAAAATCTTTAAAACAAAATTTCCAGGCCTCTAGATTGTTTTATCCTTTTATAAACTGGAGAAACTACGTCAACTAATAACAATAGCTAGATTTTTTTGAGGATTTAAACACGTGCTAAGCACTAAGAGCTTTACATGGATTAATTTATTTAATTCTCACAACAATTCAATGAGGTAATAATTATTTGTATCCTTACTTCACAAAACAGGAAATGGAGGCTCAGGGAGGTTAAGTGCCTTGCCCAGAACCTGATCTACTGAATTGTGGGGTCAACATCCAGACACTTGACAGAGTCCTAGAGTCACATTTCTGACTCAGTCTAAAGAAGTCTGTGAAACACTTGGTTATTCTCATTTTTTGACTCAATTTTATGGTCCTATTCTTGTTTTTCCTTTCCTTCATCACCTGTTTCTAACATCTTGATTGTATGTATTTTTGTATGTTCCCTCAGTTTTTTTTCTCCTCAATCAAGGTTTTTCATAATAAATAAAGTGCCAATTAGGACTTTTATTCCAAAATATTGTCTGTGATTAACCATAACCATCATTATCAACAATATGAAACATGTATATTTGTTCAAAATATCTGGATTCTAACTGAAAAATATTGAACTGTAGTCAGTCAAAATTGAATGGGATTTGGCCAGACTGGTACCATGTAAACTGAAAGTATTGTAAATGATTTTTTTTTCTTTTTTCTAGAGAGAGATAGAGAGCGTGAGTGGGGGAGAGGGGCAGAGGGAGAGGGGAAGAGAGATTCTTAAGCAGAGTCCATGCTCAGTGTGGAGCCCAACATGGGGCTCAACCTCACAACCCTGAGATCATGACCTGAGCCAAAATTGAGATTGGACACCTAATCAACTGAGCCACCCAGGTACCCCTGTTAAATGAAATTTAAAAGGCAGTATTTCATACCTTCCCTTTCCCTTTCCCAGTATGGAGAAGTCAGCAAGATGGCTGAAGGCGTTAGTGCATCAACAAAGGGTTTGGGACACCACAGGCCAGCAGGTGTATTGGCCAAGGACATGAGACAATAGGGAGTAGGGAGTCTAAGGTAGCAATAGAAGAAGATGACTCATTTAGTTGGGAATTGGTTACACTGAGTAGACAAGTTGGGGAAAATGAGATCCACATTTCTTTTTTTTTTTCTTCCCCAAATATGTTTATTTTATTTTTTCAATGTTACAAGATTATTTGTTCATGCACCACACCCAGTGCTCCATGCAATACGTGCCCTCCTCATTTCTTAGTGCCAGAAAAGGTATTTAAACCATAAGCAGGAGGAAAATGCTAGGAAGAAACTTGAGATATGGAATAAGAATAAGAGGTAACAATGTGAACTCATGATTTTACAATACATATATAGGCATTGAAATAGAAATAGTTATGGATGTATGTATGTGTATTTATATGCCTGCTTATATAGCCTAGTTATGTCTACTAAGAAAGACTAGAAGCAATAATACTCCAGTAGTAGTGAGTATGCCACACACCTGTATTTTGGTTTCTGAGTACCATTCTCCTCTGAAAGGAATCAGAGCAGTTTGGAAAAGTAGCTGACAGTAAGACTGAGGCAAATAAAATACAAGATGAGTCTGGAGTATCTTTTTATATCAGAGAGTATGTAAATACTCCAAGAATGATGAGGACATGTCAAAGTGGCACGGGAACCAGCCTGAAGGGATCCCCACTGGCCAATTTAGGGACAATTTGGATATCAAAATAAATAATATTAGTAACTGATTATAACCAATAGTAAAATAGGAATCCATGAGTCCATACAGATACAAAGGAATAGAGTAGAAGAGAAAGATTTTTCTTTAAAAAGGTCAACTATTAAATGTAGAAAATACAGAATAACCTTTTTTGCAACCATTATAAAGGTTGATTGAAACAAAAGCTATTAATGGATACTGAAACTGGTGGACAGAGATTGGACGAGCTACAAGATATTAGCAAAATATCAGATAATTTCCTGCTTATATACTCCAAATAGTAATCAGTTGCAAAAGGGAAAATGATGACTAAGGTGGAGAAATCTGGTGGAGAGCAACAAGGCAGAAATTAAGATTAACCCCACTAGCAGTAAGATGCGTTAACATCATGTCCCCTGGATGTGAGGCACTGAGAAGAGGACAAAGTCAGTGGTACCCCTGCCATCAATGTGTGGCCCGAGTCTGTCATGAAAATGCCTGAGTCTATCATGGACCCCATTGAAGATCAGCAAAGCTTCTGCTGCAAAACTGTCAACCACACAAAAGGGAGATAAAAGGTAGAAACAAATTGAAGACAAGACAGCTAAATGAAACTCATTTTCCTGAGGAGGATCCGGAATCAAAAAGGAAAAAGACATTTGGCAAAATTTGAATGGGGTCTTTCAATTAGACAATTGTGTTGTACCAACGTCAACATGTTTATGTGGAGAGTGGTGGGCTATTTTTTTATAAGAGTGTCATTAACTTTAGGAAATATACATCAGAGTATCTAGAGGTGGTGGAATATCATTTCTGCAACTTATTCTCCAAATGTTTAGAAATAGATTAATGATAATGGAGTGTGAGTGATGCTGCAAACATTATACAGTAATATTATGCAGTAAAATAGAAACATGTGAAGAATATAGGAAAAAGAGATACTGTAGTTCTCTTACCTGTTCTGGCAACTGTTGTATAACATTGGGGTTATTTTACAATAAATTATTTAAAATTTAAAAAGTATTATATTGATAGAATCTTTTTTTAAAAAAAATATTTTATTTATTTATTTGACCGAGAGAGAGAGATCACAAGTAGGCAGAGAGGCAGGCAGAGAGAGGGGGAAGCAGGCTCCCTGCCGAGCAGAGAGCCTGATGTGGGGCTCGATCCCAGGAGCCTGAGATCATGATCTGAGCCCAAGGCAGAGGCTTTAACCCACTGAGCCACCCAGGCGCCCCTATATTGATAGAATCTTAAGACAATTGGATGAAAAAGCAAAAAACTCAGCCAGTTATCTTGCCAATCACACTATTTTAACAAATGTTTTTCTGCTGAAATGATCAGTAGTGCATAGCTACTTACTCCCTGCTACAGAAAGTAACAGCAGGTTAGGTTAGTTTTGTGTGATTACCTCTTGATATAAATCTCTAACTTTGAGTCAAATGGTATGTCTAGTTTTGAAAGACAATGCAAAAATTATAATTATCTGTCTATGAAAACACTGTTTTTCTATGAAAATACTATTTTTATGGGAAACAGCTTATGTGATGCCATCTTAAAACATAAACTTGTGGCATGAAACACAAAAAAAGACCCTTTTACAACAAGTAATCCTGGAGTTCAGACATAACAAGAAAAACGACTGTCAAAATACGTAATGTGAACCTACTGTTTCTTTGGATATTGATACCTTTATAACACACATTAACCACATTATATGATGTCCTTTTATTCACATGTATTTATTTATTAATTTATTTGAGTATAGTTGACACACAATGTTACATTAGTTTCAGCTGTACAACTTAGTGATTTAAGAAGTTTATGCATTATGTTATGTTCACCACAGATGGAGCTAATATCTATCCCATCACAGCACTATTACAATATCATTGACTCTATGCCTTATACTCTGCTTTTTATTCCTGTGGCTTACTAACTGGAGGCCTGTATCTCCCTCTAACCTTTACCCATTTTCCCCAGCCTTCCAGTCCCCTTTCCTCTGGCAACTATTACTTTGTTCTCTGTGTCTGTAGTTCTGATTCTACTTTTTTTAAAAAAAATTTCATTTTATTTATTTGTCAGAGAGAGAGGGAGCACAAGCAGGCAGAGTGGCAGGCAGAGGCAGAGGGAGAAGCAGTCTCATTCCAAACAAGGAGCCAAATGTGGGACTCGATCCCATGACACTGGGATCATGACCTGAGCCGAAGGCAGCTTAACCAATTGAGCCACCCAATCGTCCCTGATTCTACTTTTTATTTGTTTATTCATTTTTTTACATTCCATTTATGAGTGGAATCATATGGCACTTGTCTTTCTCAGTCAGACTTATTTCACTTAGCATAATACCCTCTGGGTGCATCCATGTTGTCTCAAATGGCACAATCTCATCTTTTCTTGTGGCTGAGTAATATTCCATTGTGTATATATACCACATTTTCCTTATATATTTGTTTACTGATGGACACTTACATTGCTTCCATGTCTTACAGATTGTAAATAATGCTACAATAAACATAGAAGTGCATATATTTTTTTGATCTAGTGTTTCCATTTTTCCTGGGTCAATACCCAGTTGTAGAATTACTGAGTCATATAGTATTTCTATTTTTACTTTTTTGAGAAACCTCCATACTGTTTTTTTACAGTAGCTGTACCAATTTATATTCCCACCAACACTACACAACAGTACCTTTTTCTCCACATTCTCCCGAACACTTGTTCTTTCTTGTCATCTTGATTTTAGCCATTCTAACAAGCATGAGGTGATATCTCATTGTTTTGATTTGATTTACCCGATGATTAGTGACATTGAGCATCTCTCCATAAGTCTGTTGACCATCAGTATGTCTTCTTTGGAAAACCTCTATTTGGGTCCTCTGCCCATTTTTTAAGCAAATTGGGGTTTTTTGGGCATTGAGTTGTGTGAATTCTTTTTATATTTTGGATATTAACCCTTTATTGGATATATCATTTGCAAATATCTCCCATTCAGTAGTTTTTCTTTTTTGCCACAAAGTTTTTCTTTTTTGTTGTTTTTGATGGTTTCATTTGCCGTCCAAAAGCTTTTTGTTTTGATATAGTCCTAATTATTTATTTTTGCTTTTGTTTCCCTTGCCTTAGGAGATGTATCTAGAAAAATGTGGCTGTGACTGATGTCAGAGAAATTACTGCCCGTGTTCTCCTCTAGGATTCTTAGGGTTTCAGGTCTCACATTTAGGTCTTTAATCCATTTTGAGTTTGTTTTTGTGTATGGTATAAGAAAGTAGTCCAGTTTCATTCTTTTACATAATAGCTATCCCATTTTCCCAGCACTATTTGTTGAAAAGACTGTCTTTCCCCTATTGTATATTCCTGCCTCTTTCGTCTAGATTAATTGACCATAATCATGTGGGGTCTCTGTCCTGTTCTATTGATCTATGTGTCTGTTTTTGTGGCAGCACCATACTGTTTTGATTACTACAGCTTTGTATTATACCTTGAACTCTGGAATTGTGATACCCCCAGCTTTGTTCTTCTTTCTTAGGATTCCTTTGACTATTCAGGGTCTTCTACAGTTCCATACAAATTTTAGTATTATCTATTCTAGCTTTGTTAAAATGCTATTGGTATTTTGATAAAGATTGCACTGAATCTATAGATTGCCTTGAGTAATATGGACGTTTTGACAATAATAATCCTTCCAATCTATAAGCTTGGAATATCTTCCCATTTGTATGTGTCATCTTCAATTTCTTTCATTGGTGTTTTATAGTTTCCCAAGTACAGGTATTTCAACTCTTTGGGTAAGTTTATTCCTAGGTATTTTATTCTTTTTGGTACAGTGATAAATGGTATTAATTTCTCTTTCTACAACTTCATTGTTAGTGTACAGAAACACTACTGATTTCTGTGTATTAATTTTGTATCTTGCCACTTTACTGAATTTATTATTTCTAGTTTTTTGGTGGAATCTTTAGGATTTTATATGTATAGTATTATGTTGTCTGTGAATAGTGACACTTTAACTTCTTTGCCAGTATGGATGCCTCTTATTTCTTTTTTTTTTGTCTGATTGCTGTGGCTAGGACTTCTAGTACTATGTTGAATAAAAGTGGCAAGAGTGGACATCCTTGTCTTTTTCCTGGCCTTAGAGAAAAGGCTCTCAGGTTTTTACCATTATGGATGATGTTAGGTATGGGTTTTTCATATATGGCCTTTAGATATATTCCTTCTAACCCCATTTTGTTGAGAGTTTTTATCATGAATGGATATTTACTCTTGTCAAATGCTTTTTTAAAAAGATTTTATTTATTTGTTTGACAGAGAGTGAGAGCACAAGCTTAGAGACAGAAGGAGAGGGAGAAACAGGCTCCCTGCTGAGCCACTGAGCAGGGAGGCCAATGCAGGGCTTGATCTCAGGACCCTAGGACCATGACCCAAGCCAAAGGCAGTTGCTTAACCAACTGAGCCACTCAGATACCCCATCAAATGCTTTTTCTGCATCTATTGAGTTGATCATATGATCTTTATCCTTTATTTTGTTGATGCGGTGTATGATGTTGATTTGTGAATATTGAACAGCATTTGCATCCCAGGAATAAATCCCACTTGATCATGGTGAATGATCTTTTTGACATATTGTTAAAGTATGGTTTGCTTATATTTAGCTGAGGATTTTGGCATCTGTGTTCATTGAGGATACAGGCTGTAGTTGTGTGTGTGTGTGTGTGTGCACGCACGCACACGGTGTCTTTATCTGGTTTTGGTGTCAGGGTGCCTCATAGAAGATGTGGTAGCTTTCCTTCTACTTCTTTTTTTTTTAAAGATTTTATTTATTCATTTGACAGAGAGAGAGATCACAAGTAGGCAGAGAGGCAGGCGGGGGGGGGGGGGCGGGCGGGAAGCAGGCTCCCCACCGAGCAGAGAGCCCGATGCGGGGCTAGATCCCAGGATCCCGAGACTATGACCAAAGCAGAAGGCAGAGGCTTTAACCTGCTGAGCCACCCAGGTGCCCCTCCTTCTACTTCTTTTTTTGGAATAGTTTGAGGAGAATAGGTTAACTCTTTTTTTAAAAGTCTAGTAAAATTCACCTGTGAATCCATCTTGTCCTAGACTTTTATTTCTTGATAGTATTTTTATTACCAATTCAATTTTATTACTTGTTATCAGTCTACCAGATTTTCTATTTCTTCCTGGTTCAGTTTTAGACTATTGTATGTTTCTAGGAATTTGTCCATTTCTTCTAAGTCGTCCAGTTTTTTGCCCTATAATTTTTTTAAAGATTTATTTATTTATTTGACAGAGAGAGAGAGATCACAAGTAGGCAGAGAGGCAGGCAGAGAGAGGGGGAAGCAGGCTCCTTGCTGAAGAGAGCCCGATGTGGGGCTCGATCCCAAGACCCCAAGACCATGACCTGAGCCAAAGACAGAGGCTTTAACCCACTGAGCCACCCAGGCGCCTGTTGACCTATAATTTTTCATTGTGTTCTCTCATGTCCTTTGTATTTCTGTGATATCAGTTATTACTTCTCCTCTCTCATTTATGATTTTATTTATTTGGGTCCTTTCCCCTTTTATCTTGATGAGTCTGTCTAATGGTTTGTTGATTTCATTTATCTTTTCAAAGAACCACCTCTTGGTTTCATTGATTTCTTTTTTGTCTCTACATCATTTATTTCTGCTCTGACCTTTATCATTTCCTTTCTTCTGCTCACCTTGGGCTTTGTTATTCTTTTTCTAGTTATTTTAGGCATAAGGTTAGATTGAACTTTTTCTTGTTTCTTGAGGTAGGCCTGTATTGTTTTATACCTTCCTCTTAGAATTCCTGTTGCTGTGCCCCAGAAATTTTGGACCACTGTGTTTTCATTTTCATTTGCTTCTGTTTATTTTTTTTTCGTCTTCTTTGATTGCTTCATTGATCTGTTGGTTATTTAGAATCATGTAATTCAGTCTCCATGTGTTTCTGTTTTTTCCAATTTTTTTCTTGTGATTTATTTGTAGCTTCATACCACTGTTGTTGGACAAGATGCATGGAATGATCTTAATCTTCTTAAGGCTTGTTTTATAGCCTAGAATGTAATATGTTCTGGAGAATGTTCCACGTGCACTTGAAAAAAATGTGCGTTTTGTTGTTTTTGGATAGAATGTTCTGTATATATCTGTTATGTCTGTCTGGTCCAATGTGTCATTCAAAGATATTGTTTCCTTATTGATTTTCTGTCTCGATTATCTATCCTTTGATGTAAGTGGAGTGTTAAAGTTCCCTTCTATTATTGTATTACCATCAATTTCTCTCTTCATGTCTGTTAATATTTGCTTTATGTACTTATGTGCTACAGTGTTGGGTGTGTAGATATTTGCAATTGTTATATCCTCTTATTAGACTGAATCCTTTATCATTATGTAATGCCCTTCTTTGTTCTTATTACAGTCTTTGTTTTAAAGTGTATTTCATCTAAGTATTGCTACCCCGCCCCCCCTTTTTTCACTTCCATTTGCATGGTGAAAAAATTATTTTTCTATCCCTTCACTTTCTGTCTGTATGCATCTTTATGTCTGAGGTGAATCTTTTCTTAGGCAGCATGTAGAATGGGTCTTATTTTTCTATCCATTCCACCATTTTGTCTTTTGATTAAAGCATTTAAGTTATTTACATTTAAAGTAATTATTGATAAGTTTGTACTTATTGCCATTTTTAAAATGTGTTTTCTGGTTGTTTTTGTAACTCCTCTTTGTTCCTTTCTTCTTCTCTTGTTCCCTTTTTTTTTTTTTAAGATTTTATTTATTTGAGAGAGAGAGTGAGAAAGCATGAGCAAGGTCAAAGGGAGAAGCAGACTCCCTGCTGAGCAGGGAGCCTGATGTGGGACTCCATCCTGGGACTCCAGGATCATGACCTGAGCTGAAGGCATCAGCTTAACCACTGAGCCACCCAGGCACCCCCTGTTCCCTTTTTTTATGATCAATATCTGTAGTGTTTTATTTGGCTTCCCTTTGTTTTTTGTGGCTCTATCATGGGTTTGGGGTTACCATGAAGTTCATATATAACATCATAAGTAAATAGCAGTCTATATTAATTTGATGGTCATTTAAGTTGAAACACATATGTCATCATATTTTACATCTTTTTATTCATATTTTTCTTGTGATTATTTCCAATTATGGCCATTTCTTTTCACTTAAAGAAGTCCCTTTAACATTCTTGTAAGGCTGGTTTAGTGGTGATAAACTCCTTTGTCTTTTGTTTGTCTAGGAAACTCTATCTCTCATTCAAATTTGAATAATAACCTTGCGGGGTAGAATATTCTTGGTTGTAAGCTTTTTCCTCTCAGCACTTTAAATATGTCATGCCATTGTCTTCTGGCTTACAAAATTTCTGCTGAAAAATCAACTGATATCTTTATAGGTTTTTTTATAGGTTTTCCCTTGTAAGTAAATTTTTGTTTCTCTCTTGCTGCTTTTAATATTCTCTCTTTATCTTTAACTCAATTTAATTGAAACTTTAATTTCAATTATTTTGTGCCATGATGTGGACTTCTTTGGGTTCATCTTGTTTCGAACTCTCTGTGCTTCTTGGATTTGAATGTGTATTTCCTTCCTTAGGTTAGGGAAATTATCAGGTATTATTTCTTGAAATAAGTTTTCTATGTTTCTCTTTCTCTCTTCTTCTTTTTCTGGGACCCCTACAATGCAAAGGTTTGTTCACTTGATGTTGTCCAAGCGACCTCTTAATCTTTCCTTATTTTTAAAAATTCTTTTCTCTTTTTGCTCTTCAGCCTGTCTGCTTTCCATTTCCCTGTCTTCCAGATTGCTGATAGATTCTTTCACATCCTCTAATCTGTTAATTCACTCTAGTATGTTTTTTATTTGAGTGATTATTGTCTTGAGCTCTTATTGGTTCTTTTTAACATTTTCTGTCTTTATTGACAGTCTTTATTGAAAGTCTCCCTGAGTTCTTCCATTCTTTTCTCCAGCCCAGTGAGTATCTTTATGAATATCACTTTAAATTCCTTTTCAGGCATATTGCTTATCTCTGTTTCATTTCATTCTTTTACTGAGTTTTTTTTTTCTTATTCTTTCTTTTGGCTCATAGTCTTCTGTCTCCCCCATTTTGCTTGACTTTCTGTGTTTGTTTTTATGGATTAAGTGAAATGGCTACTTCTCCTCAAGTTGAAGGAGTGGTCTCATGTAGGGTGACCCTTATGCAGACTGTGTGCTTATTGACTTGCTGGCTGGCTGTAGCTGTAGTTATTCTTTTAAACCATGGCTTTTTATAGGAAGAATAAAAAAGAGAAAAATAATAAAAGGAAAGAAAATGGAAAAAGGAGAAGAAAAAGAGAAAAAGCACAAGGAAGAAAAGAACAAAACTAAAAAGAAAGAAAAAACAGGACAAATTTTAAAAAGTAAAATAAAATAAAACAGTAAAAATTAAAACACGGGGGCACCTGGGTGGCTCAGTGGGTTAAAGCCTCTGCCTTCAGCTCAGGTCATGGTCTCAGGGTCCTGGGATCGAGCCCCGCATCAGGCTCTCTGCTCAGCGGTAAGCCTGCTTCCTCCTCTCTCTGCCTGACTCTCTGCTACTTGTGATCTCTCTCTGTCAAATAAATAAATAAATAACCTTTAAAAAAAAACCAAACAAACAAAAAATTAAAACACACACACACACCAAAACTTTATCTTATTTTTTTGTGCCATGACACCACAAGGTAGCTGGTATAGGCTGGGCTCCCTGAGGTGGCAAGTTCACCATAAATTGGACCCTCCTCTGGTCTGGGTTTTTAAGATGGATGGGAGCAAACAGTCCCACAGTTCCTTGGCCCTTTTAAACCGTGGTGCTTTTTTTCTGTGCCCCTAGGCAACCAAGGCTGGTATGGGCCTCAGACCTGGGCTTTTATTTTTGTTTTTTATTGTTGTTGTTGTTAATGTCATAGCCCTATGGGTAAGGATAACAATGAGAGTAGAAGTGAAAATGTAACAGCTCCACTGCACAATGTCTTTGCTTTTTATAATAGGGAAGAATCAAGCTCATTGGTGCCCCCCTCACTTTTAGCACTAGACCTCTCCCTACCCCTCCAGTCCCCTCTACACCCAGCCAGACAGTAGTGATACACACTTACTCACACCTCTGCATACACCTGTAACTGGACAAAGGACAAAACCAAAACATTTGATATTTCAGGCCACAAGTTTGGCAAGGTACTGGAAGTGTCTTGGGGACTAGTGTATTTAGAAAATTAATAAAAGGAGAAGGAAGGCTAAACCTGCAGGATGCTCCTAGTGTAGTAAGCAAAATGCTGGTTTCTATGACCTTTTCCTCCTGGTGTTATAGCCACAAATATATTACCTTATATGGAAAAAGGGACTTTGCATATATGATTGAGGATACAAATCAGTTGACTTTAAAATTGGGAAATTATGTTGGATGACTTGAGTGGGCCTAGGGTAACCACTCAGACCTTAAAAGCAGAAATGGTGGCAGAGAGATTTAAGACATGAGAAGTATTTGATGTTCCATTGCTGGCTTGAGGATGGAGGAAGCCACCAAGTCAAGGAAACCAGAACCTCAGTCGTACAGCTGCAAGGAACTGATTTCTACAAACATCTTGATTTTGGCTTGTAACACCCTAAGCAGAGAATCCAGCCAAATATATGAAGCTGTAAGATAATAATTGTGTGTTATTTTAAGCCATTAAGTTTGTAACATTTGTTACACAGGAGAAAACTAATATGCTAAGTATTGAGGTTATCATCTTATATAGTAAAAGATAGTGACATAGTTAGACTAAAGGCCTAAAAACATGATTGTGTCTTACTGCTTAAAACTTTATTAGAATCCAGGAAAAGAGTCTGATACAGAAAATGCTTTGGTTCACTGATGCATTCCCTTCCTATGCACATATTTCCCAGCTATTCAAGCATCTAGAGTAGGACCAGAGGACTGAATTCTTATCAAAGGAATGTAGGCAAAACAGGTAAATACTCTTCTATAGTATACTTGGCCACCAATTGTCCCATGTAATCTTTCATTTTCTTTCTCTCCCCTATCCATACATGCTGTAAGTGAAGTAATTTATGATAGCAGAGCCAAAACATAGAGGGACTGATATAAATTGGCAAACTTAATATGTGCTCTGTATTGTCACCAGTATTTCAAATAAGGAAGAATATTTTAACACCAAATAAGAAGAATATACTCTGATTAAAAAATGACAGCTCTTCTCAAGAGGGAACAGTTGACAGCTCTATGATTATATATATGTATGTATATCTACATATATATATATCACTATCTTTATCATTCTCGTTTCCTATATATCTCATAGAGATATATGTCACACTGTCTTTATCCCTTTCATTTCATTTTAATTCTTTAAATAGACTTTATTTATTTATTTGCCAGAGAGAGAGAGAGAGAAAGCACAAGCAAAGGAAGCAGCAGACAGAGGGAGAAGCAGGCTCCCTGCCATGCAAGGAACCCAATGCAGGACTCGAGGACCTAGGATCATGATCTGAGCCGAGGACAGGTGCTTAACCAACTAAGCTGCCCTGGCATTCCTCATTTCACTTTATAATATTGAAACCTTTGTCATGAACTAGCACCAACCTGAAGGCAAACCCTATACTAAATGGAAATCTCAAATGACATTCATGGTATAGGGACAACAGACCTCCTGCACATTTCACCAGGGTTAGATTTACACAAAGACAACGAAGCTTAAGGTTCAGAGTTCTCACCAGTACAACTCCTTCCAGAACCCTGACTATATTTATATGGTCATATGATTTTATAAAATCTGCAAAAGTAAGAAATTTTAACCACAATCAGTAAAGACTTCTTTTTCTATTCCAATTTCTCTTTATGTCCACTGATGCAGGCACTTTTCCACTCTGAAGTAAAAGGTGAAATGGGGATGCATTCAGTTTGAGTTGAGTGGGATATATTTATGTGGTTCGCAGTTGTTTCCATATATAGTGAAGTTATTGCTAGTTGTCCCAGTGTAGGAATGGCTTCCAGGAATACCCCCACCACCTTCCATGCCAGCTAACATGGCATCATGAAGCTTCAGAACAGAGCCAGTTTAAGAAATGAGCCTCTCATATTGCAGTTGGCACTGGAAGCATGTGGGTTGGCAATGAGAAACACAGTTGAAATGTATAGAGGTAGAATTTAGTTTGTAAAAATGCTTCCAACATCAGAAATGCAAAATGATAGTGGGGATTCAGTTCTTATCTATATCCTGTCAAAATGGAAATTCTCTCCTGTCAAGATTATATACTCGATGACTCAGCATATACAGTTATTAAAACATCATATATTATTTTTTCCTTTTTCTTTTTTGTGTGTGAAAATGTCATACTTGATAAAGCTTAATTTCAATCTAGCAAAAAGTTTAGTTTTTTAAAAGCAGTAAGAAATTGCAAACTCCCGATTTGGTTTTATATAAAGCATACCCTTTTTTATAATTTAAATTTATTTAATAAATTTTTTAAAGTTCAATAAAAATTAATGGACTATAAAACAAAAGCAGTGGGGCACCTGGGTGGCTTAGTAGGTTAAAGCCTCTGCCTTCGACTCAGGTCATGATCTCAGGGTCCTGGGATGGAGCCCCACATTAGGCTCTCTGCTCAGCAGGGAGCCTGCTTCCCCCTCTCCCTCTGCCTGCCTCTGCCTACTTGTGATCTCTCTTTCTGTGTCAAATAAATGAATAAAATCTTTTTAAAAAAGCAGTAAAGATGAGAATAAAATAAGTTGAAATTAATGTTGAAAAGGGAACTGTAAAATCTTTTTTAAAACATCCCAAAAGCAATAATTAATGAAGGGAAATTGATAAATTTCAAATAGTAATGATATGTAGATGCTGATTATTTGCAAATCTAAATAATAAAGAGATGTGAATCATTGGGAAATGTTTTCAATTTTCTTTTTGCTGATTTGACATCTACAAAGATATAGCAATAAATCAGTATAATGAGAACATAGACACCAAACTAGTTAATATATCAGTTCAGAGTTAACATATCAATTCAGAGTATTGACAATCACTGCACAGGAAAAAAATTAATATACTGAAATCTTTCAGTTAATAAATGAAAGAAAATTGAAAGACGTTTCCCCAAATTTGACAATATTGTAGGCAGAATTGTGTTCCCCCAAAATTCATATATTGAGTCTCTAATCCCCAGTGCCTCAGAATGTGACTATATTTGGAGATAGGGTTTTGTAGAGGCATTTTAGCTAAAATGGAGTCATTAATGTGGGCCCTAATTCAGTATGACTGGTGCCCTCCTAAGAGACATTAGGACACAGACAACAAAGAGGAGCAACCACATGAGCACAGAGAGAGAAGGAGGCCATGTGTGAACAAAGAGGAGAGGTCTCAGAAGAAACCAAACCTACTAATACCTTAATCTTAGACTTCTAGCCTCCAGAATTGTGTGAAAACAATTGTGTATTTTGTTATGGCAGCCCTAGCAAACTAATACACACACCAGTCTTACATTTTTCAATAACAAGTTGTGAGGTAGGGAAGAAACTTTTCTCAACTATCATCAATAAAAAATAAGCTTCATTTAACCATACTGAAGGAAAGGCCAAACAGTTGTTGTAGTCCATCTAAACGTAAGTAAGAGTATGAATCTGATAAATATAATGTAGAAAGTATTAAAAAGACCATGTAAGGCAGTTAATTAAAAATATTTTTGTGCATTTATGTTCATGAGATTTGTCAGCTTTCTAAAATTTGCAATATAACTAGAAGTCTGGAATTGTGATGCCTCTAGCTTTGCTTTTCTTTAAGATTGCTTTGGCTATTTGGGGTGTTTTGTAGTTCCATACAAATTTTAGGATTGTTTATTCTAGCTCTGTGAAAAATGGTGGTGGTATTTCAGTATGGATTGCATTAAATGTGTAGATTGCTTTGGGTAGTACAGACATTTTAACAATATTTGTTCTTCCAATCCATGAGCATAGAATGTTTTTCTATTTCCTTGTAATTGTATTCAATTTTTTTAAATCAATGTTTTATAGTTTTCAGAGTACAGGTCTTTCACCTCTTTGGTTAAGTTTATTCCTAGGTAGGATGCCTGGGTGGCTGAACTGATTAAGTGGCTGCCTTTGGCTTAGGTCATGGTCCTAGGATCAAGTCCCACATCAGGTTCCTTGCTCAGCAGGAAGCCTACTTCTCCCTCTGCCTCCCACTCTCTCTGGTTGTGCTTTCTCTCTCTCTCTGACAAATGAATAAAATCTTTAAAAAAAGTTTATTCTTAGGTATCTTACGGTTTTTGGTGCAATTGTAAATGGTATTTATTCCTTGATTTCTCTTTCTTCTGCATCATTATTGGTATATAGAAATGTTGATTTTGTATCAAGGGATTTTACTGAAATTGTTTTTGATATGTTGATTTTGTATCAAGGGATTTTGATGTGTTGATTTTGTATCAAGGGATTTTACTGAATTTATGTGTCAGTTCTAGCAATTTTTAATTGGAGTCTTTTGAGTTTTCTATGTAGAGTATCATATCATCTGCAAATAGTGAGAGTTTGGCTTCTTCCTTACTGATTGGGATGCCTTTTATTTCTTTTTGTTGTCTGATTGCTGAGGCTAGGACTTCCAGTACTGTGTTAAATAACAATGGTGAGAATGGACATCCCTGTCTTGTTTCTGACTATAGAGGAAAAGCTCTGTTTTTCCCCATTGAAGATGATTTTGGCTGTGGGTCTTTCATATATAGCTTTTATGATGTTAGGGTATGTTCCCTCTCTCCCTACTTTGTTTTGAGGGTTTTTATTATAAGTGGCTGTTGTACTTTATCAAAATTTTCTGCATCTCTTGAAATGATCATATGGTTTTTATCCTTGATGTGATGTATCACATTGATTGATTCGGGAATGTTGAACCACTCCTGCAGCCCAGGAATAAATCCCACTTGATCGTGATAAGTGATTCTTCTAATGTACTGTTGGATTTGTTTGCTAGTATTTTGTTGAGAATTTTTGCATCCATGTTCATCAGGGATATTGGCCTGTAGTTCGCTTTTTTAGTGGAATCTTTGTCTGGTTTTAAAATCAGAGTGATGCTGGCTTCATAGATTAAGTTTGCAAGTTTTCCTTCCATTTCTATTTTTGAAATAATTTGAGAAGAATAGGAATTAACTCTTCTTTAAATGTTTGGTAGAATTCCCCTATGAAGCCATCTGACCATGGACTTTCGTTTGCTGGGAAATTTATTTATTTATTTGAGAAAGAGAATGAGCGTGAGCAGGGGGTGGGAGGAGCAAAGGGAGAGGAAGAAGGAGAAGCAGGCCGAGCAAGGATCCCGATGCGGGGCTTGGATCCCAGGACCCCAGGATCATGACCTAAGCCACTCAGGCCAAATGCAGACACTTAACCAACTAAGCCAACCAGGTGCCCCTGTTGGGAGATTTTTTTTATTACTGATTCATTTTTTTTACTAGTTATCAGTCTGTTGAAGTTTTCTATTTCTTCTGTTTCAGTTTTGGAAGTTTATATGTTTCTAGGTATTTATCCATTTCTTCCAAATTGTCCAATTTGTTGGCATATAAGTTTTCATAATATTCTCTTATAATTGTATTTCTGTGCTGTTGGTTATTTTTCCTTTCTTGTTTGTGATTTTATATGGGTCCTTTCTCTTTTCTTTTTGATAAATCTGGCTATCAGTTTATCAATTTTTTTAATTATGGAAAGAGCCCAAAATGTCCATCAACTGATGAATGGATAGCACACACACAAAAAAAATATGGAATAGTACTCAGCCATAAAACATAATGAAATCTTGCCATTTGCAATCATGTGAATGGAGGTGGAGAGTATTATGCTAAGTGAAATAAGTCAGTCAGAGAAAGACAGATACCACATGATTTCATTCATATGTGAAATTTAAGAAATAAAACAAATGAACATGGCGGGGGGCAGAGAGGCAAACCAAAAAGCAGACTCTTATCTATAGAGAATAAACTGATGCTTACCAAAGGGGGGGTGGATAGAGGATAGGTTAAATAGGCGATGGGGATTAAGGAGTGCACTTGTTGTGATGAGGCGTTGGGTATTATATGTAAGTGACAAATCACTAAATTCTACATTTGAAACTAATATTACCCTGTATGCTAACTAATTGGAATTTGAATAAAAATTTAAGAACTAAATAAAATAAAATTTGTAATTTGTTGTTTTACTTTCTCATTCTATGGAAATATTTCTTATCTAATTTGTATTATGTTTCTTAAAAAGAGCTCCAGAATTGTGTAAGCTTCAGGCTCCACAAAATCTGAATCCATCCCTCACTTCACTTATCTCACTTCTCAGTGACAAGTGAATTCATTCTTGTCACTCCCCCAGTTCAGCTGTATTCCCAAATCTGTGAAGTAAAAAGTTTCAGCAACCTCTCTTAACTCCCTGGCTTTTCTGATTTAATACATTTTATGTGAAACCTGGGTATTTGTACTTCTGCAGAGTTCTGCAAGTTTTTCTGATGTGTAGCCCAGGTTTTGAAAACCACTGTCCTGCAGTGCCAGGGGAACTTGCTTTATAAAGGGTGGGCCATCACTTATTATGCGTCGTGAAGTCAATTTAGTGGGCCCAATCAGCACTGTTTTTATGTTTGTTTGTTTTAATTTTATTTTATTTTTAATTTTTTATTTTATTTTATTTTTTCAGTGTTCCAAGATTCATTGTTCACGCACCACACCCAGTGCTCCATGCAACATGCGCCCTCCTCAATGCCCACCACCAGGTTCACCCAACCCCCCACTCCCCTCCCCTCCAAAACCCTCAGTTTGTTTCTCAGAGTCCACAGTCTCCCATGTTTTGTCTCTCCCTCCGATTTCTCACAATTCACCCTTCCTTTCCTTCTCCCAATGTCCTCTGTGTTTTTCCTTATGCTTCACACATAAGTGAAACCATATGAAAATTGACTCTCTCTGCTCGACTTATTTCACTCAGCATAATCTCTTCCAGTTCTGCCCATGTTGATACAGAAGTTGGGTATTCATCCTTTCTGATTCCATTATATGCAATATTATGGACCTAATCTTCTTTATCCATTCGTCTGTTGAAGGGCATCTTGGCTCTTTCCACAGTTTGGCAATTGTGACCATTGCTGCTATGAACATTGCAATCAGCACCATCTTAACAGAATGGAATTTAAGTTAGCATGCATCACAGGGTGTTAGTGGTATTTATCAAATTTTTGTTTTGTTTCAAAACAAAACAAAATTTACATTATCTACATTGCTTTGGGGAACCCAATTGTAATATCAGGGATACTAGAAACTATTTATGACCCAAAAAAATGACCTGGATTTAACTAATTGTAAACAGCCTCTCTGGCTTATGCTCTTAAGGATAACTTTGTTGGGGCACCTGGGCAGCTCAATGGGTTAAGCCTCTGCCTTCAGCTCAGGTCATGATGTCAGGGTCCTGGGATCGAGCCCCTCATTGGGCTTTCTGCTCAGCAGGGAGCCTGCTTCCTCCTCTCTCTCTGCCTGCCTCTCTGCCTACTTGTGATCTCTCTCTCTGTGTCAAATAAATAAATAAAATCTTTTTTTAAAAAGAGGGTAACTTTGTTACTGACTTATGAGGAAAACTGTAGAATAGAGAAATTATGAGCTCACAGAACTTTTTTAAAAAAAAAATAGGGATTGTGGGGTGTGTGTGTGTGTGTGTTTGTGTGTGTGCATGTTTTCAAATCCTGGAAATACTAAAATATCTGTAGAAAGAGGAAAAGCAACTTGAGATATATATTTTTTTAAATTATTGTTTTTACTATGGAGTGTGGTGAGGAAAGGAAATAGGACTTTGGAAAAGTTTCATTCCATGCTAGCAAAAGTTTCTATGTACCTAAGAAGTAATAACCACAGACGAAAGAACATGGTATGAAAGCAAACTGTATGACATTTGTAGGGCACGAAGACTGAATTCTTGCTACTAAAAATAAAATGCTTAAGTTATGCTGTCTGGCAAAACCAACTGAGAGTTTGTAATGTTCTGGTACCTGGATATCTTTATTTCCTGGAGCCCTAAAAATAAAAAGACATATTCTATGTGGCATTTAGATTTAGTGATTAACTAACCCTGGACTTAGGTTTTCACTAAGAACCTGCTGCACTTAATTTGGGCAGCAATGAATCATCTCTTCTTCTAGCATTCATGAACTGATAATCATGAACTTGGAGGACCTTGAAAATTCAATGTAGCATGTTTTTAAAAGCATTTTAACAAGAAAATTTAAAATGATGGGTCAATAAGTACTATATTTTCCTGTGGGAAAAAGCATTTTTTGTGTTCTAGTTTGACTACTATTGAGTGACGTTTGGACATTATTCTATTAAATGTGTTGGCATTTACTGAAGATGGTATTGCAAATGAATTAAAGCCAAGGCTCAGGAGTCAGACTTCTTAGTAACAAAATAGCACTGTACTTATCTGCATGAGCCTGTGCCTTAGTCTTCCCATTTGTAAGTGAAGATACTAACAAATATAACTCATGGGGATATTGTGAACATTAAATGAAATAATACATACAATGTGCTTAATATATTTCTGACATGTAGTAAGCATTCAATAAATTAATTTTAAACACATACATGCACATACACACAGAAAGATCAAAGAAGAGACTTTAATGTTAACTCAACATTCATCTAACTATTTTGTCCAGTTTCAGTTCTAATATATTAGAAACAATGTCAGGGAAAATAGAGCTATTTTTAAAGAGGATCAAAACCTTATTTTTAGAATGGACTCTAACAGAGTGATTCTCAAATTAAGGCAATGAGGATTTTCACATTTCATTTACCAGTACTATTATTTTTTTTAATCTTTTTTTAAGATTTTATTTATCGATTTGACAGAGAGAGACACAACGAGAGAGGGAACACAAGCAGGGGGAGTGGGAGAGGGAGAACCAGACTTCCCGCGGAGCAGGGAGCCCTATCCGGGGCTCGATTGCAGGACCCCTAGATCATGACCCAAGCCGAAGGCAGCTGCTCAACGACTGAGCCACCCAGGTGCCCTCCAGTACGATTGTTTTTAAACAAATTCTCTGTTGGGTGTTTTTTTAATTAAATGTGTCATTAATAAAAAAAAATTTATTTATTACTTTGTTACAGTTTTGTAACCTGGGATTATTTGAGCTACCCTAGGATAACCAAACTAGGAATCACTGTTGTATATAAGAAATATTTACCAAGGGAGGTAGGAGGGATTGGGAGAGGGGGTTATCCGGAGGCAGAACTGCTTGGAAAACTTCAAAGTGCAAATGTCCATGCTCCCCTCTACTGCCCCTCTAGAGTAAACCACTGATACAAAAGAAGGTAGAGAAACAAAATAGTTAAAACGTTGGAAGTATAATGGCAGTGGCCACAAGTTTGCCAATCTTAAGAATTAACTTTTTCTTTAATTTACAAACCAAATGATGCAAACCACATTCCACATACAATGGGAAATCCAGAGCCTTTTCCAATGTTCCAGTGATTTACTCTGAAAGAGATTTTTGTTCTCCTAGACATCTGTCACTGCAAATTCCTGCTTCCACAGAACTCTGAGTCCCCACTCGCTGTACCCTTTGCATTCTCACCCCACTGTGTGAGTGGTCCTCTCTGTGCTTTCTCTTCGTTCATTCCAAATACCACTAATATATTTCACCTCCACTTCTGGCTCTCCCTCCCCTTTACTCGGCTTCATTTCTTGCCCTAGAATTTGTCATCATCTGGAAAATTATATGTCGATTTCATGAGGACAGAGACTCCGTCTGTTGTGTTTGCTGCGTTACCCCTAGCACTGTACCACATGCAGTAAGAACTCAGTAATATGCACATAATGAATGAATGACTGAATGAAGATTTTATTATTTATTTCATCAATGCAACAGACTTTTACTGTGCACTTTGGATAATGGTGGTTACTCACATTAGAGCTCAGAACAGGAAACCAATTTAAAATGGACCCCTCAACATCTGTTTTCCAAGCTCCTAGACCATCTGCCACTTGGACTTCTCACAAGTCTTTCTCCTTAGGCCCTGTTTGTGACCCTGTTGGGCCTTCTTTCCCTTTAACTTTCAGATATTATCTTATCTCTCCTCCTGTCTCAGGTCTCGGGCTCTTCCTGCTTCTGGCGTTGATTCGACCAGGAACAATCAGAAGTTCAGTTGTTGTGTTTTCAATACTAAAATTTGATTAATCATAATCTTTGGCCTATGACACAGTCTCAACCATGGTCTAGGCCTGGCCTTTATTTTATTTTATTTTATTAGTTACATATTTGTTTATTAAACAGTAAGTAGGGTATACACGCCACCCAGCATACAAATGAGAACATTCAAAATTTCTAATATTTACCTATGTTTTCCTCCCTATTTTATACCCTGCCTCTCTGCAGTAAAAGAAACCACTGTCCTGCAACTTTTACTATTATTCGCTTCACTTTTTAGAATGATAGCTTTATCACAATATAAATATCTCTTTAAAATATATTGGGCAGTTTTAGTTGTTTGTGACTTTTTTGAAGGGATGTTGGGTATTACAGGATATCTAATCTTTGGGGGCTTACTTTTTACTTAAATTCTAGTTCTAGGATACACTTGCATTCACTTTTCTTTAAGGTTATAGATATGTAAGTAGAATTACAAATATAGGTTATATGAATCTCCTCTTTTAAAACATAATGCCAAAATTTTTTCCGAATTAGCTGAATGAATTTGTACTCCTAACAGCAAAGTATAAGCTAGCCTGTTTATCCACATCTTCTCCAATATTTGATGATATTAGACTTCAATTAACTAACTGATTGGGTTTTAAGTAGTATCTCATTGTGGTCTTCTTATTAGTTTATAAATGCTTTTTATGTATTCTTGCTATCAGGTCTTTGCCACGGTGTTGCAAAGATTTTGTCTTCATTTATTTTTTTACTTTTTAAAAGATACCTTTTAATACGAAATCCTTTTAGTTTAATATGTCACGTTTATTATGAAAGAAATCAGCTATCACAAATGTTAAAGCAATAGCCTTGAAAGACAGTGATAAGGGAAGTGACCGCAATAGGTAGAGCTTCAGGGTATGTACCTAATCATCCATTTTGTGTGAAGGGAGGAGGGACCTAAGGTTAAAGCATACGTGGACTCTTAGATAGTAGCAAATGCTTGGCCAGCTGGTCAGGGACTGTGCTCTTTTCCTAGAACTACCATACATATTAGGCAGCTTGAATTTATTCCCTCATAGATCAAGGGAGCCAGAAGCCTGAAATCAAGATGTTAGTAGGGTTAGTTCTTGTGGAGGCTCTAAGGAAGAATCTTCCGAAGCCTTACTCCTAGCATCCAGTGATCACCAGCAATCCTTGGCATTCCTTGGTTTGCGGACTTAACCATTCCAATCTCTGCCTTCTTCTCCATGTACCTATCAGGGTCTTCCTCTCTTCTTGTAAGAGATCCAGTCATTGGACTTAGGGCCTACCCTAAATCCAGGACGATTTTATCTCTAGATTTTTAACTAATTGCATTTACAAAAATACTAACTCCAAATAAGGTTAAAATCTGAGGTTCCAGGGAGGCATGAATTTGGGAGAAACACTGCTAAGCCACTAAGGGGTTCTAAAAGGAGAAGGACTGGAATATCGGGAAAAAAGAAGTCTGGGAAACAGGCATATAGTTGAACATTAGAGAAGAGCATAAATTATAAAGAGCTTTAAAACACATAACACCCACCCAAGATTACCAACATGGGAAGAGCACCAAACAACTGAGTAGTCAAAAATGACTCGGACAGTTGACATTATTCATCCTCTACTAACAGCCACCCACTGCTGGCACAATGGGAAATGGATGAAATAGCTTTCGGGGAGAGACACAATGCATGTGCCCAACCTATAGTCTCATTCACCAATGCTAATTTAACTGTTGCACCTGCCAAATGGTCTCTTTTGCTTGCAGGTTGTACAATGCTGAGTACCTCATATGGTATCACACTCTTCTGCATCTTATATTCCTCACTCGACAACAATTTGTGGGAATTGCTGAAAATCATTTGGATTAGCTCTGATTCATTATTTTTAATGGCCACATAACATTCTGTGACATTCCAAAGCTTTTTCAGCCATGGCTTCCTTTCATTTTATAACACCCTATTAAATTTCTCTTATGGTAGGAAAATGGGAGAGGTACTCAAGGACAATAGATGGTGAGGACACCTGAGAAGACCCTATCTGACCTGCCCACCCCCAGCCCCATCAAACAACATGCTCCTGATCTAGGTTCACAGTACACATCCAAATTTAACAATACAGAGAAGAGTTGAGTTTCTGCAGTTGCTAAGTTTAATTCTGAGAACTAACTATATTTTTTAAATCCATTTTTGGCCACAAGCTAATAAAGCTACTGTTCTCTCAAATGATGAAAGCAGAGAAACTCTTCGAAGAACTTTCCAGGAGACTTGGCAGTAAGATAATAGTGTTGAAAAAGTTCGCAGCAAAAACATTCTCTGAGTTGCTGTAAGTAGAGGAAGGTCAAAAGCAACTATCCAGCGTAGATTCTTTTGAGGATCACCGTATACATACAAATTTTTCTTAATGACAAGCCTCAAATTGATTTAGGAAGGGGAAGCGGAGATGGTGAAAGAGAACACGTCTACTTTCCAGCTGCCAAAAAGCAACAGCTGCTGCAGGATGCCCTTACATGGCATTGTTTCCTGTTGTCCCTGAGTGAAGTCTGCTGGGACAAACTAAGGCAAGTGGTATTTGCCATTTCCTGGAAGACAACCACAAGGCCAACTCTATAATTACCCAGAGGTCCTGTCTAGGCACCACAGCCATAATCAGGGATCGGTCACTAGGAGAAGAGACTGACTGGGGGCTTTGGGTAGGTATGTTCGGCATGTAGAGTGAAGGGTCCAAACCACATCTGGTCAGATCCTACCAGGAAAGCTTTGCCTCTACAGATGCTGCAAGAAACAGCTCTGCATGAGGCAGCCGACAACCACCTCAGTCCAAAATATCTGCATGAGGGAACAATTTCATAAGAGCAAATACAGATTTTTTTTAATATTTAGAGATGCAGTTTATATTGGCAACAGATCCAATGCTAGGCCAAGCTGCGTAGTTTTGCAGCAGTTCTTGTCTTGCCTAACTGGGTCTCAGATTGAAAAATCACTGCTCCACCAGCTAACTGCTAGTTTTAAATGACTTCTAGGAAAAGTTCACCAACAATTTCATTTCCCTGCGATGCAACAAGCAGTATGTTAGCTACGGTTAACTTCAGCATTTGTAATTTCATAACGAACCAATTCTCGTTCCATGTCTAAAATATGTGACTACTTGTAATCACTTCCCTTGGAAGCTACAACCTGTGTTCCCATAAATAATACTCAAATTGCCTTCTAAGGCATATCTACTTTTCTTGATTAAAAACTAAATTATCGAACATGATTTGATTTCTATTGTCTCAAAACATTTCTATAACCTTTTAGAAATGGTTTTCAAACTGTATCCCAGGAACTCTGTCTTCATAAGAAGTCTTTCCAGAGGGATAAACAGATGAGAGCAGAACTGTTCTGATTAAAATAGTTTGGCATTCTTGCCCCTCCTTGCATTACCTCCCATAAAATAAAATAAATAGATTAAAGAATAGGCTGTAATAGTTGGTGAGTTAATGTAATCATTATTTCAAAATTTTTTATTTTGAAATAATAGATTCACAAGAAGTTGCAAAAATAGTATAGGGAGATCCTGTGAACCCTTCACCCAGCTTCTCCTAAAGTAATATCTCACTTAACTGTAGCACATTATCAAAACCAGGAATACTATTAACTGGACTATAGACTTTACTCAAATTTCACTGATTTTCACATACACTCCCTTGGTATGGTTCTATGAAATGTTATCAGTATATAGATTTCATCACCACTGAACTCTCTCATGTAGTCTTACGTCCTTCCACCTCCATCCCCAATCCATTGATCTGTTCTCACTGATCTGATCCCTATCATTTTGCTATTTCAAGAATATAATATGCATGAAATCATACTGTAGGTAATATTTTCAGATTGGCTTTTTTCACTTAGCATGATGGCTTGAGATTTATCCAAGTTGATGTGTATGTAAATAATTCCTTTGTATTTCAAAATAGTATTCCATTATACATATTTACTTTAATTTTTGTATTCATTCACCTTTGTAAGAATATTTCAGTTGTTTCCAGTTAGGTCTTTTACAATTGAAGCTGCTAAGAGCATTTGTATATAGATTTTTGTAGAATAAGTTTTCCTTTTTCTAAGATAAAGTTCAAGTGTGCAATTGCTAGATTATATGATATGTTTAACTCTATAAGAAACTGCAAAACGTTTTCTAGACCAATAGTCCACTTTTGTATTTCAGCCAGCATTATATGAAAGATCCAGTTTCCCTGTATTCTTTTCAGCATTTAGTACTATCAGTATTTTCCCTCTGGCTACCTGATGTAGTAGGGTAATCATTTATTTTTAAGATCAATATTACCTTTCTTTTCTTTGTCCAATTTAAAACTGAGAGCTGTTTAATTATTTTTTTAAAGATTATTTATTTCTTTGTTTTTTTGTTTATTTATTTATTTGACAGAGAGAGATCACAAGTAGGCAGAGAGGCAGGCAGAGAGAGAAAAGAAGCAGGCTCCCTGCTGAGCAGAGATCCTGATGCAGGGCTCGATCCTAGGATCCTGAGATCATGATCTGAGCCGAAGGCAGAGGCTTTAAACCACTAAGCCACGCAGGTACCCCAGAACTGTTTAATTATTAAGAATAGTTCTCCAAAGAAGACATACAAATGGCCAACAGACACATGAAAAAATGTTCATCATCTTTAGCCAGCAGGGAGATTCAAATCAAAACCACACTGAGATACCATCTTACACCAATTAGAATGGCCAAAATCAACAAGACAGTAAACAACAAATGTTGGAGAGGATGTGGAGAAAGGGAAACCCTCTTACACTTTTGGTGGGAATGCAAGTTGGTGCAGCCACTTTGAAAAACAATGTGGAGATTCCTGAAGAAATTAAAAATAGAGCTACCCTATGACCCTGCAATTGCACTACTGGGTATTTACCCCAAAGAAGCAGATGCAATACAAAGAAGGGCCACATGTACCCCAATGTTCATAGCAGCAATGGCCACAATCGCCAAACTGTGGAAAGAACCAAAATGCCCTTCAACAGATGAATGGATAAAGAAGATATGGTACATATATACAATGGAATACTATGCCTCCATCAGAAAGGACGAATACCCAACTTTTGTATCAACATGGACGGGACCAGAAGAGATCATGTGGAGTGAAATAAGTCAAGTGGAGAGAGTCAATTATCATATGGTCCCATTTTCATGTGGAACATAAGGAAAACCATGGAGGATATTTTGAGAAGGAAGGGAAGGGTGAATGGGGGGAAATCAGAGGGGGCGATGAACCAGGAGAGACTGTAGACTCTGAGCAACAAACTGAGGCTTTTGGAGGGGAGGGGGTTGGGGGGTTGGGCAAGCCTGGTGGTGGGTATTGAGGAGGGCATGTACTGCATGAAGCACTGGAATGTGGTGCATGAACAATTAATCTTGTAGCACTGAAAAAATAAACATATTTGGGGGGAAAAAAAGAATAGTGCTCCCCAAACATAAAATTAACATACAAATACCTGTGATCTCAAAGGCTGAAACCTCAGAGCATATGTTTACGGAAGGAAAGCACAGGATGTGGATGTTCTTATAGGCATTTTTATAAAGCTACACTAGCTTGATGAAAGGCTGCCTTCACTTTAGATATTCGCAGATGTTCAAAATTGCAGTACATAGGATGAAATCATCCTTTGGCCATGGCTGTGCTGAAGGAAAAGGTCAACTTTTAACACCCTTTCTATAGCAGGGTCACTTACCTTATGGTGGATTTTACACTGTAGCACGAACCTGCTTCTTTCAATTTCCATTATCATGCTCATTCCTAAAAGTATTAATTTCACTTACTACATTTTATAATATTGACTTCCTTATAGTCAGTGGTACTGTAGAGTGCTATATGGTGAAGGATGGTAGCTACACTTGTGGTGAGCACAGCATAGTGTACAGAGCTATCGAATCACTATTTTGTACACCTGAAATTAATGTAGCACTGCATGTCAACTATACTTCAATAAATATATATGTATACATATATATTAATTATAATATATATATTAATTAAAATAAAATTTGCTGACTTCCTAAGGATGCTTAAACTCACTCTCATAGAGTAGTAAACTACCTCCAAATTGTAGGATAATTCTAAATTTGCAATCAATCTCAACCTTAGCATGTAATTTTTTAAAGATTTTTTTAAATATAGAAACAGTACATACTCACAGTAAATAATTCAGACTTGCAAATCTTGAGCATGTCATTCCCTGATATGATTGTATCAACCTCTTGCTGGCATTTTAATATACTTATCTTTTATCCCAAATTTTAGGGTCATTTTTACTTTGGTGTCTGCATCACTCTAATCCATAGACGTTAAACCCAAATGAAAGATTGTGTAGATAATAACATTGGTATTTGTTTGAAGTCTAGCCATACTAGATAGTATCTAACCACAAACCCAAAGAGCGAAGGTAATTGATACTATTGCAGGCATAACTGTGAGTTACTACTGATCACTAGAGCTGGACCTTTAGCAGGGCACTAAGTATGCGAAAAGGCTTGGAAAATGCTTTCAAGTTCAAACCTTAATGTAGTCTCTTAGACTTAAAATGATCTACCTCAAAGGCTGAGGTATTTCCTTTCTGAAAATGTTTTCATTACATTCAAACTGTTTGACATTGTCTTCCTTTATGATTGGGTTGAGGGGAGTGCCACTTTTTTGAGTTATTTTAGCTGTTTTAGTTATAGGCCACGAGATCCTAAAGTCTAGCGGCCAATACAATATGGAAGTTTACTGTTGTCTCACATGTGAAAGTCCAGTGATAGACAATCCAAGATTGGTAGGGCATCTCTACATCCTCATTTAGAATCTTCCATCTCAGGGCAGCTGGGTGGCTCAGTCAGTTAAGTAAGCATCTGCCTTTGGCTCAGGTCATGATCCCAGGGTCCTGGGATCAGGTCCCACATCGGGCTCCCTGCTCAGTGGGGAGCCTGCTTCTCCCTCTCTCTCTACCTGCCACTCTGCCTACTTATGCATGCTCTCGCTGTCAAATAAATAAATAAAATCTTTTTTAAAAAATTAGAAATAAATAAAATAAGAAAGAAAGAAAGAAAGAAAGAAAGAAAGAAAGAAAGAAAGAAAGAAAAAGAAAGAACCTTACATTTCTTTGTCTAAAACAGTTGCTCCAACACCCTCCATCATATGGACATCCCAGGTAGTGAGAAGAAAGAAAGGAAAAGAAATGTGTATTGCCCATTTCTTTTAAGGGTATAACCTAGGAGTGATACATAACACTTCTATTGTCACTCTGTTGTAAAGAACTTAGTCATAAGGGCACAGCCAGCTGCAAGTGAATGTAGGAAAAAGAGTCTCCAACTAAAAATCAGAGTACCCCACTATGACCTAGGAATTTTAATATTAAAGAAAGACGAAATAGATATTGATGGAGAACTCACTGCCTCTGCCAGAGTAACCAGTTATCCGTCAGTTATCAGCCAGCTCCTCATCCTTGCCATTATTTTCAGTATGCCAAAGTCCATGTACAAATGAAATGAACTGGAAAACAGAGACATTTGCACTCAAAGATGCTGCTCAGATTACAACCTAAGGAACTCCATGACCACTTCCGGAGTCAAGAATCTGCAGTGTCTCCCCTTCCTCTAATATCTTGGTATCATTCACCCATTTCTATTGATAAATGATTGTACTTCAGTGGTAAACAAAGGAATACGGATAGGAAGGTGAGAGAAATGTTTTCAAAAACTGTAAACAAGGGCGCCTGGGTGGCTCAGTTGGTTGGGCCACTGCCTTCGGTTCGGGTCATGATCCCGGAGTCCTGGGATCGAGTCCCATATCGGACTCCCAGCTCTGCGGGAGGTCTGCTTCTCCCTCTGACCTTCTCCCCTCTCATTCTCAGTCTCTCTCTCTCTCTAATAAATAAATAAAAATCTTAAAAAAAAAAAACTGTAAACAAGAATCTCTTTGATTCTTGAATTTTGTGGGATTTGTTCCAACCTTCTTCACGTTGCCTAGTAATATAGTAGCAGCAGCAGCACAGCGGGTGCAGTAATAGTAACAGTAGCAGTGGTAATTGTAGCAGGAAGTAAGAGGCCGAGAAGGTGCCTTTTATGGCATACTTGCTATATGTCAGCTCTTTCCTAAGTTATCTCTCTAAACTATTTTGTTGGATTCTCATAACAATTCTTTGTGGCGATTTGTCTCTTGAAAATGAAGCTAAGCAAAATGATACGCAGTATCTTGCCCCGAGCTGCATAACAAGTGAGGAGCAAAGCCGGAATTTTAATATAGGCCATCTGACTGCCCGTATGGTACAATATGCCTGGATACCCTTACCTGGGGTACTGTGCTAGACACTTTATATCCGCTCGTTTTATCCTTGCAATAGTTTCATGGTACTGTTTACAGATGGGAAAACTGAGGATTGAAAAAATTAGATAGCTTTCCTTTAATCATGGCCATTAAGTCATGGAGCAAGATTTAAATCCAGGCATTCTGATTCCTATCCTCCAAACTAATACAGAGCTCATGTTCAAAGCTGTGCTCACTAACAGAATCCTCGTACTGGGGAAGAAAGCATAAACTAATATGACCTTATTGTCTTCTAATAAACTTTCCGTTTCGCCTTCTAATTCAGCTGGAGCACACTGGAATATCAAGTTAAAACAGCTTCCCAGGAATGAACAGGTGGGTTTGTAAAACTAGATTTGTTTTGTCTGATGAGTCATCTTTGTCTTGTGTCTGGTAAAAATGAAGTTGTTTTGTCTCACCGTGGCCCTGAGAGGTATTTAAGGTTATATCCAGAGACATCTTGAGTTCGTCATCTTTGTCTGACTATAAAAATAAAAACCAGATGGCATGCTGCAGGTATGAGCATGATGGTTGAGTGTATGGAGGTGGAAGGTAGGAGAGGTCAAGTGAGTGACAGGAAGTTTCTTAGCCATACTATGTAATGCCTTCCCTACACACACACACACACACACACTCTCTCTCTCTCTCTCTCTCTCCTTTTCTCTCTCTCTCTCTCTCAAAAATCCCAGCCCTTGAGAAGCTTACATTCTAGCAAAGGCAGGCAATAAATAAACAGTTCACATTATAAATGCATACCTTATTTAGTCTATTAGTTTGTTATTAATACTGTATAAAACCAGAGAAAAGTTGAGTAGGGAAGAAGGATCAAGAGAGCTGAGGGGAGAAGGCAAAGGTGTGGTTTGAAATATTCAGTAGTACGATCAGAAGAGGTCTCAGTGAGAAGAATTTGGAGCAAAGACTTGAGTTTGGGAGAGAATGAGCAAGTGGATAAACTAGGAAAGACCATTCTAGGCATAAGAAGGAACAAGTACAAAGGCCCTGGGCCAGAATGTGTCTGAAGGGTTTGAGAAACTGCAAAGAGGCAGAGTCCTGGAGCAGAGTAAGTGAGTGAGGGGAGAATAGCAGAAGATGAGGTTAGCAAGATCAAGGCAGCCATAGCCTCTAGACCTTATAGACCAATGCAAGGACTTTGGATATTAAATTGGGAGCAAATGTTAAATTTTCTCTTCAATTTAATGGATACAGAAAAAATATTCTCCTCTGCTTTTTAAAAGATTTTATTTATTTATTTATTTGAACAGATTGAGAGATCACAAGTAGGCAGAGAGGCAGGCAGAGAGAGAAGGGAAGCAGGTTTGCTACTGAGCAGAGATCCTGATGCAGGGCTCAATCCCAGGACCCTGAGATCATGACCTGAGCTGAAGGCAGAGGCTTTAAACCACTGAGCCACCCAGCTACCCCAAATATTCTCCTCTTTTAAGAAACATATGGAAACCTAAGAAATAATAAGGTGGACCAATGGCCTATTCAACTCCGTCTTCTACATCTAAAGTGTTTCCAGCTTGCTGAGTGGAAGAGCCTTGTGCTATATCCTAATTGCTAAACTCCCCTTAAAAGTCTACTAGACATTTATGTAGAAATGCACATAATTCCAGCCTAAAACATATTCTTTTAGTTTGCATAAACTCTTGTGAGACGATCTATGTCGTGGATAGGAAGTTCCAACACTTGGAGCTTACCTGTTGGGTCCTCCATTGATGTAGAAGTCCCTACCACCACACCAGCCCTCTGTCACCATGAACCCAAGACTTCTGTGAAATTAAAAAACACACACACTTTCTTCCAATAACAATTTGAGGATTTAGGTTCTCTAAATTATTTACACTTTCAAGAAGCATCCCTGAATCAATACAGCCATGAAATCTAGAGACATTATTTAATCGTAATCAATAGTAATAACTCTCTTCCTTAGGATTTTTAATGCTTGAATGATTTATGGTATTGTATTTTCTTCTCCCAGTGATGGAGGAAATAGGCACCTATTGTTAATTCTGGGTTGCATGTGATGACATCACTAAGTCAACAAGAAAGCAAAAGGAAAAGGGAAAGTGTTAACTAGATTATAGGACAGGGTTTCTCAACCTCGGCACTACTGACATTTTGGACAAGATAATTCTTTGTCAGGAAGTCAGGGGTACCTATTCTGGGCATTGCAGAATGTTTAGAAGCATCCCTGACTGCTGCTTAGTAACACTAAGATGCCAGTAGCACCTTCCCAGGCACAACAATCAAAAATGTCTCTCGATTTTGCTAAATGCAGAATCATCCCCAGTTGAGGCTGTCTGTCATGGGGTGATCCAGTTGTGCCATACATAACTCTAAGCTTATGCTCATCCTCAAATACTCTCTAAAAACAGTAAGGAGGCTGATATATCTGTGCCTTTGGAAACTACAAGTGAAGTAGCAATTAAAAAGTCAACAGACGTAAAAAGTAAATTTCAGAATTGTGATTACATAGGTTCCAACCTTAATGCCTTTGCAGTGACTATGTGAATATTTTGCATAGACAAGAGACTATTTTCTATAAATTGTGTTTATTGATGTGATCAAGAATTGTAGCCTATACGAAAAAAACTTTATCAACTGCTGAAGAACTGAAAGGTTGAATCTTTTATTTCCTTGGTCAAAAGGTGAGCTTATCCCTTCCCCTCTTCTTTTAAGTGAAATAAAGACAGAGTTTGAAAATGCACCTACCCATTTGGCTCAGTAGTTAAGTCTTGTCTGGCTATTGTGTAAAAATAGACATTCTTCTGTCTGAACATGAAAATAGTACTTCCCCAACAAAAGCCAAATGTCTTGGAGCTGCAAAAGATGTTTACTTTTATAAAAAAGCCTTTTCCTCTAGTGTGTATTTTGGGATCGTGTAGGTGTTCTCATAGAAGTAAGCAGGTATATAAAGCTTAGAGACAAACCCATAAGACCATGCTTCCCACTGTAGGTGAGCGAATCTTGTGCTAATCAGAACTTTCTGCATGTTAGGTTGGGAATATATGCTGGTGTAATATTTATCCTCCCCTCTTGAAAAGTTGTGGATATATTGAAATAATGATATTGACCATAACTGTCTAATTTTTCTGGAACACTTTATATTCATTCAACAAGCAGTTATTAAAGACCTACCATGCCCTTTGCAGGTCACATTTTCTCTCAACTCTTCTGTTATGGGGCAGAATTGGGCACAGTCAAGACACTAAAAAATGAATATGGTTGTGTTCCAATAAAACTTTTGTTTGCAAAAGCGGGGGCCATAGTTTCTCAACCTCTGAAATAGAGAAAAAGGAATAAGGAGTTCTTGGGGGGGTCACCACTTTTAAATAGGATGACCAAGGTGAACTTCCTTGAAAAGATACTATTCAGCCAAAAACTAGAAGGAGGTAAACAAGTCAGGCGTGTAGTTTATGTAGAGGAAGAACATTCCAGGTAGAGGGAGCAGCAAGTGCTAAAGTCCTGTGGCAGCAGTGTGTCTGGTGTGTTTTGAAGCATCAGGAAGGAGCTCTGTCTGGTTTGGGCACAATGATTGAGTGACCCTACTTATAACCACTCTCACAAAATGGAACATGTTTTCCTACAGTGAGTAAGGTCTCAGAAATAGGCCTTTTCGGGGCACCTGGGTGGCTCAGTCAGTTAAGCATTTGCCTTTGGCTCAGGTCATAATCCTAGAGTCCTGAAATCGAGTCCCGAAGGCTCTCTATTCAGCAGGGAGTCTACTTTACCTCTCCCATTACTCCTCCCTCCTGCGCATGTTCTCTCTCACTCGCTCGCTCTCTTTCTCTCAAATAAATAGGGGGTTAAAAAGGGGGGGCACCTGGGTGGCTCGGTGGGTTAAGCCTCTGCCTTCGGCCCAGGTCATGATCTCAGGGTCCTGGGAGCAAGCCTGCAACAGGCTCTCTGCTCAGCGGGGAGCCTGCTTCCCCCTCTCCCTCTGCCTGCCTCCCTGCCTACTTGTGATCTCTCTCTCTCTCTCTGTCAAATAAATAAATAAAATCTTTTTTAAAAAAAAGAAGTAAGCCATTAAGTGACATAGGAAAGATAAGCAGCATTGATATGTTTTGTTTTGTTCTCATTAAGGCCTTGGTTCAAATTAATACTGAGAACAAAGGCAACAGGATGAAGGCAAAAATGCCTAACCATAGAGGTTTCCTTTGGGAATCTTTTACCATCACATTCTAATCCTCAGCAAAGCTAGCAGAATGAAAGTTTATAATGAAAAAGCAACTATAAAATACTGCCTTTTTACTCACTTGGCCTGTTTATCCCTGAATTTTTTTAAGAGGCAACTCATGGTAGTATTTACAGAACCAGAAGGCAGGGCTATTATTTCTAAATTGTCAATAAACCTAACTTCTAAGAAGAACTCTCTAACTCTTGACCTGGATATGCTGCGAAGGTAGAATAATGTGAGCCTCTAATTGCCATGAGAGCAAAGCCAGTCTGTGTTCTCAAGGCCACAAGCTCACCCAGGGTGGGCCAGCACACCTGAGAATGAGTGAGAACCGGTGGACATGGGCAAGCCTTGGTGGTGATGGATGTGTAAAATGGTTTTCATGTGGTGTTTGATGGAGCCAGCTTGTAAAGCAATTTGGAGTAATAACTTGTCATTTATACCCCATCCTATTCCACAAAAATCTATTTATTATGAAAGGATAATAGACAAGAGTTAGAGGGTAAAACAGAAGCCTCAGCAAAGCCACCAAACCTCACTGTCCTCTCAAGCCTTGCCCCATACCTTCCTCATCTTAACCTGTACTTCAGCCCCGCTGGAATTCCTCCAGTTGCCAGAATGCACAGTGCTGTCCCCTGCTGGTCAGGAATGTCTGTGGCCCACCCCTGTCACTCAAGCAACCTATTCATGCTTGTGTTCAAAGAGCACTTCTTCCCAATTAAGTCCAGGCATCCTGTTATGCACTTTCATGCTGGGAAGCTTCCTTTCTTTCATAGCACTTTTCAGTTGGTAGTTCATACATTCATCTGAGTGACTATATCAAATTGTGATTTTTGGCATGTTGTCCTAGGCCTATCACAGTTCATTATAAACGATTCTAAATGGGGCAAAACAAAGTAATCCAAGAACAGTTTTCTCAGGATTCTGCTTTAATGCAAATGTAAAATGACTTTAGTGGAACTGAGGGAGAGGAGCTGCATGTCCTTCAAGCCCTTTCTATAAATCTTTCTTTTAATCAGCATCGTGGTATGATTGGACAGCTGAGAGTTGAAGGTTATATTTTCCATGAATACATAAAGTGCAAACCCACATTCATTCTTTGACAGTCAACCGGAAGGAATATGATTATTCAGTTGACTGTTGTTCAGAATAGAGCATGCATTCAGCTGGAGAAAGAATGATTCATCAGTCCATGCCTTTGTGAAAGATGACTGTGGTTCATACTCCCCTCTTGTGGCCACTTTCAAGGATACCGGCTTGTACATAGGAGTGTAGAAGACTAATAAGAAATCAGATTCCTTTACTCAAGTTAGGAACCTGAGAATCACTCATTCTTTAGCCCTTCTTAATGTCAGACCACTTTTTTTTTTTTTAAGATTTTATTTATTTATTTGACAGAGAGAGAGATCACAAGTAGGCAGAGAGGCAGGCAGAGAGAGAGGGGGAAGCAGGCTCCCTGTTGAGCAGAAAGCCCGATGCGGGGCTCGATCCCAGGACCCCGAGATCATGACCTGAGCTGAAGGCAGAGGCTTTAACCCACTGAGCCACCCAGGCGCCCCTGTCAGACCACTTTTGAAAAGTTGGCAGGCCATTTAACAGCATCTCCAAACAAGGATCAATAGACTTTGTGTTAAATCTTAAACGATAGAAGTTTGTAAATGTTTTAAAAGTTCAACACGTAAGCCAGTGGAGGGTTTGATGCAAATACCTGAGAGGCCTGATCATTTCTTGCAAATTGTCTTTCCTTAATTATATATGCCTTATCTCAGTTTGTTCCTCTTCTTATGTCCTTACTAAGCAGTAATGTCCTTACTAAGCACATTAGTAAATTTGGAATTTTGGGGAGTGTGGGAAGGAATGATCTGGTGGATGAAGGGATCAATAACATCACAAATGCTCGTTGTACAAATATTTATTATTTGCCACTGTAGGGAATCATAGTTTCATAAAAATTTTCCCTGCCTTCCAATATTATCCAGAAGGGTGAGGGGACCTGTATACATATCGACATTACATGATGAAAAGTCATAAATGCCAAAGGAAAAAAATTAATATGCTCTTTGGCTATGACATAGGACAAAGCCAGAGACAGGAAGTGAAGAGGGGCAGTTGCTGAGCTGCTCCTCCTGAACCAACACATTCTAGTGCAGGACGAATACGGATACGGCACTTACTCTGCATCAGTTGTTCTAAGCACCTCATCAAAGATAATACAGTACTTACCTCACACCCATTAGGATGGCTACCACGCAAAAGGAAAATAACGAATGTTGGCAAGGATGTGGGGAAATTAGAATCCTTGTGCACCGATATTGGAAATGTGAAATGGTACAGCTGCTGTAGAAAACAGTATGGAGGTTTCTCAAAAAATTTAAAATAAAATTATTATATGATCCAGCAACTCCACTTCTGGGCATGTACCAAAAGAATTGAAAGCAAGATCTCAAAGAGATATTTGTTCATCGCAGCATTATTTATAATGGCTAAAACATAGAAGCAACCCAAGAGTCTGCTGACAGATGAATGGATAAGCAAAATGGGGTCTATACGTACAACAGAATATTAATCAGTGTCAAAAAGGAAGGGAATTCTGACACATGCTACAACATGGATGAAGCTTGAGGACATTATGCTAAGTGAAATAAGCGAATCCCAAAAAGACAATCACTATTTAATTGACACGATCCACTCATATGAGGTACTTAGGTCAAAGTCATAGGGAGGGAAAGTAGAATGGTGGTTGCCAGGGCTAGAGGGAAGGAGGAATGGGAGTTATTGTTTAATGGGTACAGAGTTTCAGTTTTTACAAGGTGAAGTGTTCTAGAAACAGATGGTAGTGATGGTGGCACATTATAA
Organism: Nasua narica; assembly: GCA_028533885.1. Classification (NCBI taxonomy): domain Eukaryota; kingdom Metazoa; phylum Chordata; class Mammalia; order Carnivora; family Procyonidae; genus Nasua; species Nasua narica. The sequence continues at coordinate 63,052,056 of CM052800.1, read as the reverse complement.
ATGCATTTAATATCACTGAACTGTACATTTAAAAATGGTTAAGTAGGTACATTTCATCTTTCTACACAATAAAAAATTCTTTCAAAAATATGCTATCGAAGTTCAAAAAATAACTTCCTATTAGAGGTAGCAGAGAAAGCTTCTTAGAAAGGAAGCATCTAGGTTGGACTTTGAAAAATTGGTCACTTTAACCATGGGAATTTCAGGCAGAAGGAGCCACCTAAACAAAAGCGTGGAGGCAGAAAACTACAAGGCAAGGAAAAGAAAATATTGGTGCTCACGGAAAATAGTACGTATCATGGCAGATAGTTTTAAACACCTGGCTCATGAGTTTAGAATCAGCTTAGTAGGCAGTGAGAAGGTATTGAAAGCATTTCAGCAGGAGAGGGATGTGATGTGAGTTGCACTTTGAGAGGATTAAATATTTAAAATACTGTTCAAGTTGGATTGGCTTGGAGAGGGAAGAAGTATCTGGAACCGAGGCCAAAAATTAGTGTTCTGTGGCTCAATCCAGCCCATAGACCTATTTTATTTTACTTAAAGAGTGGTGAGCAGTATTTAATGATCACATAAAGTTTCAAATCTCTGGCTTCTCTTTAAAATGCTAAAATGATCTGGTGACACCGGCTGTCATTTCCTCATGACAGTTAGACTGCAAGAGTTGAGTAGCAGCTACTCTGATGCTACAAAAGCCTGGTGTCAGCTGCCAGTCCTCACTGTCCTGTGTGTTTTGTCTTCCTACTTCAGACCTTCTTTCTTAATGTATGTGGCCTCCCTAACTCGTTGGGGCAATCGCATTTGTGACTGTGAGTCCAGAGGGACACAGTAGTTGGATGTAAGGGGACCCGAGCTGTCATCAAGAATCTGATCAGAGGGAATGAAGAAGAGAGGCATTTGCAAGAGATCTTTGTCCTGCTGTTTTTTCTAAATCTGAACCAGCATACAATGTGAAAATTGCTGACTTGGATGGAAAAAATTATAATTATGAACAGTTTGACTGCATTTCCTCAGAATTTTCCCCAAAAAAGCTATTTTGCTTTTTTCCTTTATAAAGTTTTTAGAGTAATGAATGTTGTTATTATATAAACAGAAAAACAGGAATGACTCCATTTCTCCCACCATAAAGTATGATAGTCAATTGATTACACCACAGTAAATTGTATTTTTAAGCATGAGATGTGTTTCAAGCAGTTGGTGAGGTTCATTAGTCAAGGGGGCAAAACTGGCTCATGGGAGGGACAAAAAATCCTATTTTTTTAATATCTAAAACACAGCTATGGATATAGTACATAAATGGATATGCAGAATATTTGTGGTATTACAGTTGCATAGGGAGGGAACACTGAGGGGAAAAAAGTTCAAAGGGCCCCTTGGGAGAGTAATATTGAAAAGAATATTTGAGAAATACTAGACAGAACAGACATTGAGCAAATTATCTGTTTTGTCTCCATCTGAATTGCCTGCCAGTTAATGCCAGCGTAGACTCTAACCAGATCAAATCTGCTTGCTTATCATTTGTGCGAGATCAAGCTTCAGTCACATCACCAATGCTCATGTGTAAAGACCACATGAAAGCTCTGTAACAAACCCAGTACTGTTTACAACCGAAATATTGACACAAATACAGATCCCCTTGCTCAAAACCAAGAAGAAAACACAAGCACCAGGACAAATTTCCAGAACAGGATCACTTCATTACACAGACAGTACTTCTTGGTCTGAAACATCTTGCCCTGGGAACTGAACACTACAGCCAAGAAAACACCAGACAGATTTGGAGAAGGGCGGCTTTTGGCGAATAACAGCAAAGTGACCTCACCCGTGAGATGGCCTGAGTACAAACTCCAGTGTTGGTGAACAAGACACATCCTGCAAGTCAAATGCACAGAAGTATGAAGAAGTCCAACTGCACCTCACTTAGACCAGAAATCCACACACCAGGCGATTTGATAGATGGCGCTCTGTGTCTCACCCACGGTGAAGTCAGAATGAGAGCGCAGCTAGCAGAGCTCACATTGCTAGTACACAACCAACCTGAATTCCCCCAAACTCAATGAGGGTTCTGTCTGGGAAAAGACAACGACACAGGACTCCAGGGATTGATGTGAGCAGCTGCTGTGTTTGACTAAACACAGAGCTTGACTAAAAGGATGTGTTTCATCCCTCAAGAGGATATTAGCAGTTTATGTGAAAAGAGGAGACATGCTAGTTCTTATTACAGAAGGCTCCGGGACAATCTCCAGCAATGTCTGGCTTCCTTATTGGGGCCTACATCATCATCATCATCATCATCATTTTTTTATTATTATTATTTATTGAGCCCTAGTCCAGTCACATATTGGACAAAGTACTATGTCAACATCCTCTCTTTTCCTCCAGATTACCTTATGAGGTAGGCATTATTATCATCCTCATGTGAAAGATGAGGACGTGGAAACAAAGAGAGGCTAAGTAACTTGCCCAACATCACACAACTACGAAGCATGAGAGCTAGGGCTTGAATTCAGGTCTGTCTGACTCATCAACTCTCTGCTACTTCCTACTTCCTCCAGGTAGAAAAAGGATTTTGAACATGTGTTCCATCCTCTGAGGGCTTGATTGGTGTAACTTAGATTGAGAGGCCACAGAATTTATTTCTGGTAGTATTCAATTGCATTAGTGATTAGCAAGATCCTATCAAGCCTTTCTGATGTCCTTTGGTAATCTGGCACCTGACAGGGAGATAGGCACAAAGGATTGGAGGTACGAGAAAACAGCAGGCATTTTAGAATTCACCAATCCTGAATCAAAGCAATGGATATATGTACTTACATGTAACTTTTGGGGCTGGAACTCGGACATGTGTGTCTTGTACCTTCGTAATGGATTTGACAGTCCATATTCATAGCCAACTACTACCAGAGTTAGGTTCTTTTGGAATCTTCCAATGCTGGTTAAAATTAACAAAAAGGAAAGAAAAGGGAAGGGAGGAAGGAAGGAAATATTTCTTGCTAATTTGATGAAGGACTTCAAGAATACAAAAAGACAGGGGTGCCTGCATGGCTCAGTCAGTTAAGCATCTGTCTTCGGCTCACGGCATGATCCCAGAGTCCTGAGTTGGAGTCCCACATTGGGCTCCTTGCTCAGCAGGAAGTCTGCTTCTCCTTCTCTCTCTGCCCCTCCTCCCCATTCATTCTCTCTCTCTCTCTCTCAAATAAATAAAATTTTAAAAAAATCTTTAAAAACAAAAGAATACAAAAAGACAGAACTCATAACTACTAAATGAAAATCTGCTACACACAGATGCAAAAATATCATGAACTGGGCCACATAAAAACAGTTACAGATTTTTACTGAACTGAGAATGATCTTAATTTCAGAAGAAATTTCCTAGTTCCTTTCTCAGACCACTGCAGCTTTACTTCTTTTACTTTCAACTTTACTCTTTAAACTCAGCTCTCCAAATCAAAGTTATGCTCAATCATTACCTTCCTCATGTCCTCAAGGATTTCTCCTGTGTTCTAGATTCCCAGTTATCACATGATGTCTCCCATTTCCTAATCTCTTGCCATGGCTCCTCTGGGATTATTTACTGCCTCGAAAGCTACATGAGATCAGCAGCTCTGCTCTGAGGCCCATGACTGGGCCACCTCTCACCAGAACACCCCCTTACCCCCTTTGGGTTTCACTGTGTTTGCCAGACACCACTACCTCTAGAGGGCACCGCGATCATTGCCTAACGCCACCAACCTCATCAGGCACTCTGCCCCTGCTGAGCACTGTCACCCCAGTCAGCATCACTACCATGGTCACCCCAGGGGTCTACACTGTGCACTATTGCCTGTGGCTGGTGCCACTGAGATGCCCCAGTAACTCTGCGCTCTGGAGTCAGCCATGCACAGCTGTGCTTTCATTGCACTGAGTCACATGGGTATGAACGCAAAACTGCTTATGCCCTGGTTTTTCAAGAGATTCGATGAAATGGCTTATCCTGTTTAAACCCAGAGCCTCCCCTCTTTCCAGGATGCACTTGCATTCCTTGAGAGCTCAGGTCAAAACTAAGAGAAATAAAATACAGGCATACCTTATTTTATTACGCTCCACTTTGCTGTGCTTTGTGGATACTGCATTTTTTTTTTTTTTTTTTTACAAATTGAAGGTTTGTGGCAACCCTGTGTTGACCAAGTCTGTCAGCACCATTTTTTTTAACTGAAGTACAGCTGACACACAATGCTGCGTTAATTTTAGGCATACGTCATAGTGATTCCACAAGTGTCTACGTTACCATGCTTACCACAGGGGTAAGCTACCGTCCAGCATATCAGCACCGTTTTTCCACCACTGATCTCTGTGTCACATTTTGGTAATCTTCGTAAGATTTTGAGCATTTTCATTATTATTATATTTGAATTCCTGCAACGTCAAGATAAAGCTTTCATGAATGAGGAGTTGCTTCTTACCGATGAGCAAAGAAAGAAGTTTCTTGAGATGGAATACAGTCCTTCCTGGTGAAGATACTGTGAAGATTATTGAAATGACAACAAAGGATTTAGATTATTACATAAACCTAGTTGATAAATCAGTGTCAATATTTAAAGGATTAATTCCAAATTTTGAAAGAAGCTCTACTGTAGGTAAAATGTTATCAAACAGCATCACATGCTACACAGAAATCGTTCGTCAAAGGAGGAGTTAATCAGAGCAAACTTTATTGTCATCTTATTTTAAGAAATTGCCACAGCCATCCCAACACTCAGCAACCACCACGCTAATCAGTCAGCAGCCATCAACACAGTGGCAGACCCCCCACTAGCAAAAAGATTACAACTCACTGAAAGTTCAGATGATGGTTAGCATTTTAGCCATAAAGTATTTATTTATTAAGATATATACATTGTTTTTGAAGACATATGCTATTGCACACTTAGTAGACTATAGCATAGGGTAAATATAACTTTTCTATGTCCTGGGAAATGAAAAAAATTATTTGACTTGCTTCAGTTTGCAATATTTGCTTTATTACAGTGGTCTGGAACCAAACCCCTCACGTCTCCATGATATGCCTGTGTCCCACTGCTTCACTGGCTGTAATTGAACTAATCATATCTGCGTAGCCTCCTGTTCCCTTAGAATGTGTCTTACCCAAAAATCCTTGGCTTTTCCTAAAGGGCCCACCCCTCTCATCCCTCAATACATGTCCAGATTTTTTTCAGTGGTGCATGAACCTAAGTTTAAACCAAACCCACCGAACAGAGTTTAGAATTTAATCACAAATAGCAGTTACATTTGTTTCTGTAGGTTTGTTAATGTCAGCACTGAAGAATAAAAACCAAACCAGCACAGATCATTTGTTACTGCCTTGTAGAATTTATTTTACTTAATTGGACTTTAGCCTTTTCCCATTACCTATCCACCCAGGGGTGTTGTACAAACCAGCAAAAAGAAATGTGATATTGCAATGATGCTATAGGGGTACCATTTGCTGCTTCACATAGCATCTCCTATATTTTTTCTAAAATTATTTTACATCATGAATTTTACCACTGATCATATTTTCCTCCTTCCTTTGGTTGCCCAGTTTAGAGTCAAATCTTCAACCCACCTGGTAGTGGCTTGAATTGTGTGCCTCAAAAAAACACAGGTCAACATCTGGTGCCTGTGAACAGGGCCTTGTTTGGAAATAGGGTCTTTGCAGATCTAACTAAGTTAAGGTGAAGTTATACTGGATTTGGGTGGGCTTTAGATCCAATGACCAATATCTGTATAAGAAAACCGGACACACAGATTCAGAGGAGACACAGAGGGAAGAAGGTCATGTGAAGATGGAGGCACAGATTGATAAAATGCTGCTCCAAACCAAGGAATGGCAAGGATTTCTGGGAGCCATTAGAAGCTAGGAAGAGCCAAAGAAGGATTCCTCCCTAAAGCCTTCTTAAGGAACATGTGCATGCTGACACCTTGATTTTAGACTTTTAGCCTCCAGAACTTTGAGAAAAGAAAATTTGGTTGTTGAAAGCCACCCAATTTGTGGTACTTTGTTATGATAGCCCTAGGAAACTACTACATAACTTACAACTGCATAGAACCATCTGGTCAGTATTCCTCTACCCTAATTTAACCCCTTCTATTTCTGTTGTCCCAGTGTTCTCAATTATTTATTTGTATCTTCTATAGAGTTGCCTCTGGTTTTTTCTTTTCTTTTCTACCCCCTTCCCCTTTTTATCCTATCCCTTTTTCTCTAAGTTTGATTCTGCCCTTTTTATTTTCTTCCTTTTTCCTAGTACTCTTTTCAATGGGCTATCCTATTTTTCCATTCTCATTAAAATCTATTTTCTGATTTTCTTGCCTATGATTCCTCTTCTCTGGAGAAGGAATATACCTGCCCACACTGCTGAACTCAGATGTGGCCACATGATCTGCTTTGGTCAGTGAAATGTGGTCAGAAGTGATTTGTATCACACTGAGGCAAAAGCTTTAAAACTAAGCATAGATGGCCATATTTCTTTTCCTTTGGCCACAGGAACTGGTTGGCCAGCCTGGATCCCAGAGTGAAGACAATGTATAGTACAATTATAGTAGACCTACAGTAAATATGCAGCATGAATGAAAAATAAACCTTTGTTGTAAGTCCCTAATGTTTAGGGGATATTTGTTATGATGGCTTAAGCTGTCCTGATAGATACAGGTTTCTTTAAAGATTTTATTTTTGAGGGACACCTGGGTGGCTCAGTTGGTTAAGCAACTGCCTTCGCCTCAGGTCTTGATTCCAGCGTCCTGGGATCGAGTCCCGCATCGGGCTCTCTGCTCGGCAGGGAGCCTGCTCCTCTCTCTGCCTCTGCCTGCCTCTCTGCCTGCTTGTGTTTTCTCTCTGTTAAAATAAATAAATAAAATCTTTAAAAAAAAAAAAAAAGGATTTTATTTTTGAGTAATCTCTCCACCCAACATAGGGCTCGAACTCACAACCCAAGATCAAGAGTCGTTTGCTCCACCGACTGAGCCAGCCAGGCACCCCCTAAATATAGTATATTATCTTAACGTCTTCCTCTTCTTCCTAACCTTCAATGGGAAAACCTTCCAGAGCTCCCTTTTACCTAATGAATAAAGCCCAAACTATTGAGACTGACATGTAAAATTTACCTCACCCTAACCAGTTTTTCTTCTTTTTATTTTTATTTTTTTGCTTTGAAAGTTATTACTAGAAAAACAGCAGTCCATCACAGCAGCCACATTATATTTAGCAGAATATTATGCATATTTTGCCACTCTCTTACTTAATCGTTTCTGTAAGTCAAGCCTCTGCTTAAGACCAACCGGAGAGTATGACTAAGCCACAGAAGAGCCAGGCTAGGAAATGATGGCTAGAGTAAAGTCCAGCAGGAGCTGATGGTCAGAAATTGACCCAGTAGGTGGATGACCACAACAGAACTGAAAGATCTGAAATGGTTCAGGGCCAGAATATGTTGGTAGTGCTGGGAGATGGGGGAGATTGCATGAGTAGAAGTCAGTAGCTAAACCAGAAATGAGAAATGAGTGTGCGTCCCAAGAGTAAGACCCACAGGGAATTAAATATCAAGGTATGAAAGGTAATGGACTGTTATGGACTGAATTGTATCCCTCACCCAATTCACATGTTGAACCCCTAACATCTAATGTGAGTAAATTTGGAGATAGAGCCTTTAAAGAGGTAATTCGTGTTGAATGAGGTCACAAGGGTAGTGCTCTCACCCAACATGAATGGTGTTCTTTTAAGAAAAGGAAGAGACACGAGGAATGTGTGAGTATAGAGAAAAGTCCATGTGAGGACACAGGGAGAAGATAGCATCTATAAGCCAAAGGGAGAAGCCTCGGGAGAAACCAATCCAGCTAGCACTTTGATCTTGGACTTTCAGCCTTCAGAACTGTGAGAAAATAAATTTCTGTTACGTAAGTAAGCCACCTATTCTGTGGTAGTTTGTTATGATAGCACATGGCATAGCAAGGAGGAAGGTCCTACAGGCCAAGTCCTGGACAAGATAATTATTGGAACTCTTCTTTCACCACAACTTTTCTTCATACCCACTTCCTACCTGTAGCTCTCCACTACTCCAAAGAATACACCCCTTCTGAAAATGAGTGTATGTCTTGGGTCTTAGACTCCTACCAGGAGGAACTACGATATTTCTCTCGTATCACCCAGAGATTTGTGCTATGTATAACAAAAAGGCTTATTCAGTGCCTGAGGGTTGATTCATGTATTCTCTGTGTTTACCTAAATCAGAGGTTCATAACTTCATGGGAGCCCTGAGTAAGGGGGTAATTCGTAGATTACCCCCTTACTAATTACCCCCTAATTCATAGGACTTTAGGAGCTTGCCCACAGCTTTTGTCAGATTCTCAAAAAGAATCCTAGACCTTGAGGGTTAAAAAAATACTTCAACTCTGATATTTTTTGGCTTTTGTTAGACCCTTTTGACCAATGCTGATTTATGTGGGTCAGTTCATATGCAGTAATGTAATAAGCACTTGATTTGTCAAAGTTCTCTGATCACATTTAGACATTGGATAAGTTTCTAAATCTGATCTCCAGCTCCATCTATTAGGGGAGTATCATAGGTTTATCGTCCTCAACTTCATGAGCTATAACTATTTTAGAAATGAGCCTAGAAACAATGAGAGTTTGGACATCTGCCCATAAACATTCCCAAAATAAAGCCATACTTAAGACATTGTAGGGGGTGCCTGGGTGGCTCAGTCAGTTAAGCATCTGCCTTCAGCTCATGTCATGACCCCAGGGTCCTGGGGTCAAGTCTCACATAGGGCTCCCTGCTCCGATGGGAGTCTGCTTCTCCCTCTGCCCCTCCTCCCACTAGTTCTTTTAATCAAATAAATAAATAATCTTTTTTTAAGAAAAAGACATTGTAGATTCAAGGTTTTTTATTTAAAAAAATAATAGTAGATAACTAGATAAGTTAGAAGAAATGTGGTGGATTTTTTTTTAAGATTTTATTTACTTATTTATTTGACAGAGAGAGAGAGAGAGATCACAAGTAGGTAGAGAGGCAGGCAGAGAGAGAGAGGGAAGCAGGCTCCCCGCCGAGCAGAGAGCCCGATGCAGGGCTCGATCCCAGGACTCTGAGATCATGACCTGAGCCGAAGGCAGAGGCTTTAACCCACTGAGCCACCCAGTTACCCCTGTAGTGGATCTTTTTAATCATGTTATAGATATTAATCTATAGATCTAGAGAAAACATCTAATAGAACAGAATCAAAATTCTCAGGCTTTGCCACCTACAAATGAACTCTATAGCTACATAATTACATTTAAGAGATAAGTTACATATCTTCACTTAAGATATAAATCTAGTTTGCTTTATCCAAATTATTTCTGTTAATGTAGATTTCTATAAGAAATTTCACTTTGATCATTTCATAAAAACATAAAATATCAATTTTAGGATTAGAAAGAATATTTTTATTGGTCAAGTCTTTTTTCCATAGTCCTTCAGCTACAACTTTCTCTACATTGTCATCGAATTAATGTAATCACCTGAAATCAGTCTCATCAAGCTATCTCAAATAAGTGGGGAATGTGATTAGAAGACGAAGTCGATATTTCGGGTCCCAGAGAAAATTTCCATAGCCAAACCAGGCAAAATCTTCAGAAACGCTTGTCCTATATACCCTGCGATAGTACCACCATACCCATGGCCCTCAGGAGCTACCAGAAAAATGGTACCTGTGTCTCCTACACTTCTGAGACCCAGATGTGCACAGAGGCAGAGGAGAAGCAAAGTCAAACACAGCCCACTCCTTTGATCCTGCCTCTGAGGAGATGGCTCACACCCTAGACCTTGGCTAAGGAAAAACATCCTATTGTCTGAGGCAAAAGGACATCACGTCATTTCATCCTGTGCCTGGTGCCTGGAAAGGCCGTTCCAAACAAGTAATCCTGATTGTAGAGACGTGAGACAGTTCCCAGCTGCACTGTGACTTGTTTTCGGTTCCTAGGCAAATTGCCCATTTTCCTCTGCTTCCAAATTTCCCCAACTGCAAAATAGAGATAATTATTGTTACCTTTCTCTTGCGGTGTTCTGACAAAGAAATAGGGCAAATGTTTCTCAAGTGGTTGGAAACAATTCTCTAAGGATAGACTTGCCTAAAACGATAGGTGGGGTTTTTGTTTATTTTTGTTGTTGTTATTTTGCTTTTGGCCTGACTTTGGCCTAAGTGTAGAAGAATCTAAATCAAATTATAACCATTCATCTGATGTTCGTGGAGCACTTAGAGTCAACAAAGCTCTGTGCCAGGCAGAAGGAGGACATCCCTACCCTCAAGGAACTCACAGCTCACTCAGAAGGAGGTATTTTATGTAGCCTAGAGGTGGGCTAATGCAAGCACAGCAGTTGGCCAAGGTAGCTGGGTTGGAATCCTACTTTATAACTCACAAGCTGGAGACCTGGAAAAATTACTAAGCTGTACTAAACCGTGGTTTCCTCCCGCAAACCACAGCAGCCGCCATTAGAGTGTCTGCTGGGTGGCGGGAGGTGTTCTTTGCCCTTGCATTGACCTGAAACTCCGAACAACTGCCCGAGATAGAGATGAGTATCATCCCCGTATTTGGAGCCCCATCTTACAGATAAGGATACTGAAGCTGAGAGAGGTTACATAATTTGTCCCGGGTCATACAGTTAGGGAGTGGGGAAGCCAGGACGCAAACCCGAGCTGCGTCGCCTCAAAGCACGCAGACCTTACCGCTTATACAGCACTAGCCCCCCATGGGGAAACAGTTCCACTCGCCTCATGTAGGCTTGTGAGGATCAACTGAAATCATGCATTAAGAAAACTGGTAGCACAGCGTCTGACCCGTAATAAATGTACAGTAAAGGTAGAAGTAGCAACGGAACAGATAGACACGTACAAAAAACCCGAATGCCAAATCAGGAATAAATGCATAACACCAGTCTATTTCATGAGAAAACTTCTTCTCATAGACCAGTCACTGTACAGAGGGTTTTAGTAAAGAGTGGTGATGGGGGAATAATAGTCCATGAGCCATGCCATTTCTGAATCAGCATCCAAGTGATCTGTACTATGAATGAGTGATGCTTCGTCTATACAGAAGTTTCTGAAGGCCTTTTAAAGAAAGTTGAAAGTATCTGAGGTTCCCCGCTTCTATTAAAACTGAGACTGTGTTCGTGAGAACAGTTTCCAATTAAGCAGTGTAAAAATGCATCTGCTGTAATTATTCCTCTCCCCTTCCCTTACCCCCCACCCCCCCCAATTTCCTTTAAGAAGAAACAATAGCGGAGTGTCTTTTCAAAGTCTTAAAATAAAAATCCCCAAAAAAGGGATCCTGCTTGCTTTTAGAGTTGTTTGAAAAAGGAAAAAAAATGCATAAAGAGCCACGTGCTTCTGTTCTGGCCAAGTTATTAGCCTCTGAGAACAAGAGCTAGAGGAGAGGACTGTTAACCCCATCGTCTCAGGCAGAATGAGCTGGTTCCCGGTTGGCTTGTGCTGCCTGGAAAGCTCCTCGCACCCTCCGAGAGAGGCCAGCCTGCTGGAGAACTGCAGGAATCTGCAACAAAAACGATGACAGCCTGAAATACACCCCGCTGCCAACCTCCACATTTGTCTGTCACCTCAGACCCTGACTAGCTGACAGAGCAGCAGAATTTCAACTCCAACAGACTCATATGTGTTTCTGGGCAGAGAAGCAGAGCTAACGAGGGAAGAGATCTTTTAAAGAGTTTGGCTATTCATCCAACTTTTATTTCCTGGCTGTGTGCAAAGAGGAAATTCAACTCCAATTTTGTATCAAGGCTCTGCGTCCAGTCACATCCCTGAAGGTAAATTTTTATAAGTTTACTGTATCATCTAATTGCATTTGTTATACTAATTTGCGTGATCTGATGAAGATATCTAATATTTTTTTCCTAGTACAAAACCATTTATTTACCAAAGGAAAAAAAAAAAAACCTTTTGTGTGATTTACAGAAAATTTACTTAATAGGAAAACTTAACTCTCGTATTCATGTTTCCTTTTCTTCTCCAAGATTAAATAGTAAATAGTAATAAATGATGGTTTTTAATGTAGCCCAAGAACACAAATGCAGAACTGTTGTTGGTCAGATTAGCATTCAGATCTTGGTGAAGTCTGAATCTGGAAATAGGTTTTGTAGAAATATTTTACTAAATATATTAAATAAATCATAAGGGATGTAGTTTTTTTTTTAACTTTCAAATCAAAGCATTTTCCATGTTTAAATTACCTGAAATTATTTCATCACCACCATTGTCCTAGGCTGTACCTTACAGCAATGTAGAGATGGAACATTTTGCTTTTCCAAAAGGTAAGAAAATTCTTATCCTACTATGATCTTTGATTATTTTTTAGTTATTATGACTATTATTCCTTTCCTAACTCCCTTTTGTACTTTTATGACTAATTATCTCTTGTCTCCTTTTACTATTTTTTAAGATGCACACACATAAAATTTCTTTAATTCGTAATGATGTCTTATTTGGGGAGGGAAAGGGAAGAGAGGAGAGCCAAAGAGCTAAGGAGATTATTATTACTCCTCTAGTGTGAAGTACTGTCATTTCTGGCTCTACTGAAATAAAAAACCATAATGCAAGTCGTGCTCACTCATTCCTCCTAGCTTTCAGAGGTCCCCCTGCAGGAGAAAACCATGCTTTCAACTGCAGATTGCTGCTGTTGATAATCTAACCAAGCGGTACTTTGGAAAGTGTATCTCTTTTGCACTGCCTTTAATCTGCAAAGAGGTTAAGTATGTCACCTTGGCATTGTATCTGAGCTTTCCTCTGGCCCACTGCCTAAGTACGCTGAATAGAAATGTTCACTCAATCCAACTCAGCAGAAACCTTTTTTTTTTTTTTTTAATTCTCCCCTTTCTCTTGGATACCAACTTTTTTTCGGTTCAGAGCTTATCCACCTAAACTTTGATGGTAATGACTACTGTTAACTACGACTATTTTTTTTTTAAGATTTTATTTATTTACTTGATACAGAGAGAGAGATCACAAGTAGGCAGAGAGGCAGGCAGAGAGAGAGGGGGAAGCAGGCTCCCTGCTGAGCAGAGAGCCCGATGCGGGGCTCGATCCCAGGACTCTAAGATCACGACCCGAGACGAAGGCAGCAGCTCAACCAACTGAGCCACCCAGGCGCCCCTAACTACGACTATTTAAAAAAAAGATACCCTTCTTATGAAAGATTTAAATTTATATTTCTGTTCATTCAACAAGATCTAACAAAGCAGAGCAGTCTATTTCATCCACTTATCATCCAGTCAATTAATGCTACTTCCCACATTATTTAAAAGATTATGACCTGTTATTAATGAATCTTGCCCTTTTTTTCTTTTATGGAATTTCTGTACAGCCATTCAGCAATCACTGAGGTTTCTTTTCCTGGTCTTTTGGGATTCAATTCCCAGTCTTTCTCATGTGCAGCTCCACTTACCAACTATGTAAAAAAAACAGTGATGACAGAAATGAAACGAACGGCTGTGTTTCTAGACAACGCCCGAACATTATTCATTTCATTTCCTCTTGACAGCTTGTCATTTTTATTCCATTAATTTGTAACAGTACACATTGCTGTTTAAGTTTAACACAATGTCCAGAACATGTTAGGAATCATTTTCCACCAAGAAGAAAAAAAACAACTACTGTTGAAAGACTTCAGGTGCCCTTTTCCCTCACATATCCTTCTGGAACAACCTCCCATGAAGGAGAAGGGAGCTCCTTAAGTCCAGGAGAATTTCTCTGGTCAGTCTGGCAGTCCAAGAGATGCCCAGCAAAGCTGGGGTCTGGTTCATACAGGCCGACCGGGCATCTTCCACCAAAGGCTCAGCTTGCAGTGGTAGTACCAGCTGGGGCTAGCCTGGTTTTTGTCTTGGGCACCAAAAGATGGACAGAGTTCTGGGGAACAGAGTGTGTGGTCTTGACTGGTTGTAGGGAAATGGTGTAATAAAGTAAGATCAGGGGCTCTGGAAACACACAGACCTAGTTTACATCTGGACTTTACTAGGCTCTGTGACTTTGGGCAAATGATTTTTTGAGCCTCAGGCCCCTCATTTGTGGAAATGAGGGTCATAAAATAGTTGCCACCTCAGAGATTTGTGGTGATATTAAGTCAAGAAAACAGCTATGCCTGGTGCATGTGAAGTGATCAATCAATCATAGTTAATATGAAAACACTACCCTACCTGTATGTCCCAACGAGAACTCTGTAAGAAGGGGATTTTCTGTAGGTTTTCCCTCCGGGTCTCTTAGTTTACTCATCTATTAAGCATGTAGTAATAATAATACCCACCAATGTGGTTGTTGTGGGAATTAAAGGAGGTATTTTTTGAATACCAAGTACAGCACCTGGCAGAGGGACATGCCAGGAGAAAGTGTTCAGTTAGACCCTTGAAGTGATTTTTCCGCTAACAAAATTGAGGATCAGGAAGGAAATATTCTTTGAATTGTCTTTTTTTACCCAAAGAAATGGAAAAATAAATCTGTCTCTATTGTACTCCCCTGGGGTAGGGGGACTCAACATGAAGTATTTATTACTGTGAGTCTTTTACTCCTTCATCAATTAGTTGTTTCTTAATGGCCAAGTCAAATGAAACCAAAGGGAGTTTTCTGTTTCAGAGTACCATTAAGAGAGAGAGAGAGCGAGAGAGAGATGAAATGCTGCTTTGCAGTCAATTCTGTTTCATTGGCCTAGTTGGACAGAGGAGAAGGCCCCCAACATTTCTCCTTTCTTATCTTTTCTAAAGGCAAGAATAGGGGTTTTGACTTATTCTGGGGGTATTTTTTTCCCTTTCTAACTGAAATTCAAACGAAAGGGTTTGGGTTTTGTTTTTTGTTTTTGTAAACCTCTCCCCTACGCTCCTCGCATTGAAATGTCAGCTGCTTTTTCTGGCTACATGTAGCAGGAGCAGCCTGTCGTCATAGCAATGAAAGGGTATAGAGAGAATCGAGTTTCATGACCCACTCTGTGAAATAACTCTTCGTCCGCTCTAAAATCCTTCTTTAGAAATGAAGTCTCCAGTCCTGGCTTGTTTCCTTCCTATTATGCAACCCACTTATGTACACCAATTGCAGTAGCTAAATGTTTCCTTTAGAGATTCGATGAATCAGTGCTAAGAAAATGAACAAGAAAGCTACTAAAACAGTGACCAGTTTCTTCTGGAGTGCAGGGGAAAAACAACTGGAAAGGCAAAGGAAGAAGGATATAACCTCCCTTCATAGCGCATACTGCACAGCCAGAATAAATCCATTTTCTGAGTTCCCACTGCCTCCTCCCATCTTCAGGACACACCACGGTAGAGTAGTTATCCAGGGGGATCCTGGAGCAGCCTGCCTGCCTGGGCTCACAGCCTGGCACGCTCTAGTCTTCCTTGCCTCCGTCTTCTCATCTGTAAAACAGAGATAATCATAGTTATAAAACTGTTGTGGGAATCAAATGAGGTAGTGGGTGTAAGGCTCTTAACCGGGGTCTGACCAGTAGTCCAGGTTGACTATCAGGCTTGCCAGGCCTCGGTTTCCCCTGTTTGTTAAATGAGCATAACAGCAATTCATAAGTTTGTTATAGGATTAACTGAAATAATGGATGTAAGTGCTCAATAAGTCATAGTTCTTTGAATACTTTTCATCTTTGTGTCTAACTCTGATGGCAGTAGCTTTTTTCCAACTTGGAATTTCCCAATGAGTAAACTGTAACGAATGCAGGCCTCAGAATTATCATCATATAAATGTGAACCATTGAATTTCTGAAGAGGAAAAAAAAAAAGAAAGAAGGGTTCTTAAATTTATAAAAAATAAAGAGAATTCTCATTTTGATTAACAATAGAGTAAAAGGTTATTAAAACACCTTAGCTTTTATTAAGATGCTTTATATTAAAATTTGTTTGAGTTTCTCCAGTGTTGTCATGCCATGCAATTATGTAAACAAGTAATCTTATGTCTCGGAACCTCATGTATTCAATGTTCCATACCGTGAGAAATGCCAGAGATGCTGCAGGAGTGAATAGAGAGACAGGCTGTGCTCTGGTGGCTCTTACTGTGTAGGTAGGGAGACTGTCATTCAACAAGTCATCACGTTAATAAAAAGTGCTTATGCCCAAACACAAGGTGACCTCAAATACAAAGCCATCTTTATTTTTCTAATGAAAAGATCCTCAGCCAAAGATCTAAATGCACAAAGGATGTAAATGCACAAATGGAGAGTATATTGTAATGTATACTTAAGATGCCTAAGATCTACTCACTGAACCCACTCTGTAATTTTCTAATACAGACTAGCGCATCATCAGTCCTCTGGCAATTGTTTATGACACACTTCTTAAAAATCTGCCGATGCTGCAAATTGGATCCCCAAGCATAAATTCTCTTTCTGTGGTAATGATCTCTATGTATTAATTACTTTATTGCTTTTCCCAGCCCTCTTTCAAGTGATATAGGAAAGATGTTAGGGTTCAAAGCCAACGGCCAAGAAAGAATTCTTGAGACATCTTTGGTGCAAAAAGGGGGTTTTATTAAAGCACAGGGACAGGACCTGTGAGCAGAAAGAGCTTCAGTGGGGTCATGAGGAATAGCTGATTATATACTTTCAGGTTGGGAGGGGATTAGGGATCACACAAGCCTCCACGGTATTTTGAAAACAAGGTTTCCAGGACCTTGAGGGGGCCAGCTATTGTTAGGAAAAGGTCATTTATTACTGTTTAGTAAAAACAGTCTCAGTCATAAGACCCTTCAGATGTATATTGGTGGGTCATCTGTTTGGGGGATGATTGCCAACTTGTATCTTGAGGGGTAGAGATAAAGGAACTTTCCAAAGGAATTTTTATATCTTAAAGTAGACTTACAGGATCCTGGGGTGTCGGGCTAAGATTGCCTTTTTCCCTTAGCAAAGTATTAACGTCCGAGGGAGCTGAATTCCTAGAGTAATGTCACTCTGCCTGTTTCAAGAACTTGTCAATGCGCTGTAAGTAGTAAGGGAATTTACTTTTCTTTTGCCTTTGTTTCCCACGTCAGAAGGACTTATTTGAAACCACTTGAGTCTGTAAAGTGTGGTTTTCAAAAACTGCAGTTCCAACACTTGCAGTAATGAAATCATACCTCAAGAATAATTACCACATCTGCTTGAAATACCTTTAACTCCTTTTTTATTGTGACGATGACCGCCTTAAGTGTGACAAAAATAAGCATCACTTGAGAACATTTCAGGCTGTTTTCCTGAAATGGTACTTTGTTGTTCAAAATTAAGTCATTGAGACAGTGGTCTTTAATGTGAGAGATCTCGGAAGCACTAGAATATAAGGCAAGTCCCTCCTTTTCATAACATAATTCTGGGGGGTGAGAAATTCATAGCATATTTGAATACATATTATATATAATTGTATGCTGAAATAAGTGTTAAGAAGACAAAGCACCTTTGTTCTAAGAAAGTATGTAAGGAGCCTGACCCCTGCCAAAGGTCAGTGATGGCTTTCCCTGATCTAAAGCTAAATCAATGTTACTCTCTGGTGTCTTTGTGTGTGCGTGTGCGTATGTGTGTGTGTGTGTGTGTTGGGTGGTGGTGGTTGGGGTGAATGGGAGCTGGCAAGAGCATTCTGACTGTGACACCTTTTACAAAGACCCTGTAGCAAGGAGGATCATGGGCTATTTGAGAAACAGAGAGAAGGCCAGCTCCTGTGAGAGCAAAGAGCAGAACAATGGGAGATGTAAATCCTAAGTAACTCTCCCCAGGATGCCCTCTTTCCTGAGCACTAAGTGTTTTTTCCCCTGCTTGATTCATGTTTAATGTGTATCTTTACCATCTCTGTCAAATTTTGGTTAGACTCAATGCCCCAACCGTCATTAACTATGTTTATCCCTCACTTGGCCCCGTGAAGTAGTAGGTTGAATTAGGAAGAATGATAGCCAGCTGAAGGTCAGAGCCCCAGAAAATCTGTATCATTCACAGGGCTGGGACACCTTGATGAAGACGGTGACTCAGCAGAGAACTCAAAATAGAAGAGCATCTTTTTTTTAATCCTTCAGATAACTGTAATGTCAAGCTACAGAGCTCTCCCAAGAGACTCATTAATACCTTAAAAGCCCTGAAGCATCAGTGTTAACTCTGGATCAGGAAACCATGTGCATATGT
The DNA here is from genome assembly GCA_028533885.1 of Nasua narica. Taxonomy (NCBI): domain Eukaryota; kingdom Metazoa; phylum Chordata; class Mammalia; order Carnivora; family Procyonidae; genus Nasua; species Nasua narica. The sequence continues at coordinate 63,033,935 of CM052800.1, read as the reverse complement.
CAGCCAAAATGACTGAAGGGTAACTGAAGGGTGACTGAAGGGTTTCCTCTCTAATAACAAAGCCTTTGGCTATCTTATAAAGGCAGGGTGAAGGAAAACAGTCCATTTGAGTTTGATTATGAAATACTTAGGATAATCATTTTGTTTACTACATTTCTCTGAAAGGAAATTTCTCCAGTTATAATAATTCCTAAAAATAGCAGCCTACAGTCTTCCTCTGACATAAATGAATTTAGCAAAAGATCTACCTGGCCTTATCTAGAAACATGGTCTAAGATGTACATGGTCTAAGAAACAACATGCCAGTAGTAAGAAGAAAAATAAAATAGAGAAAACAGTGAAAACAAACCTCTCTTTTTTCTAGGGTATATGGTATGTCTTTCTCAGTTTGTTGGACTTTAGACAAGGTAAGATGAACAAATCAATAGTCATAATCTGCCTTGAAAACCAAAAATGTTAAAGGAAGGTTTGTTTCGTTTCCGTGGCCTGGAAGGAAGGGGGAGGACCTGTAAGTTTGGCTGAGGCTGCCTATGAAGGAGCCAAAATCCAGAGGGACAGGGAGCAGCTCAGCTGCCTGGGGACCTCCAGGCAACATGAGGGAAATTCACTTCAAACAATAATCACCAGCACTGAAATTTCCAAGGAGTTATTTACATGGCCAATAGAAGAGATAGAAAAGAACAGAATCCAAGCCCGTTCCTCCCTCAGAGGAATGGATAGCTATGTACCCATTCCTAGTACAGTGGTCAGACAGCTTGTTAATGCTTAAGAGAAAAGAGAAGGAAAATAGAAGATGTATATGATGACACAAGGAGTACCCAGTGGAGAGAGAAGGTTAGAAGATAGATTTAAGCCGCAAGAGAACATGCAGAACGTCAAAAATACGATTTATCTTTTTAAGTTTAAATTTAAATTAGTGCATCAAATTAATCAATTGAACAAATGTCCTACCAAACTATAGAAACTGAAATCAAATACAAAAGTCTACTCTGACCCAATCTTATTCTAATTTAAACCTCTAGAAAATAGCCTAGAAACTGAAATGCAACCAATCACAAATAAGAACTCAAAATGAATCAGAGCACCCAAAATATATTCTGGTGGTTTGTGTAAGTTCACTCCTAAATCTAGATGGGGAATGATGTTCTAGGGTGCTAAACTTTAGGCTCCCCTTCTCTAAGAGATAGAAATTTCTGGACATCAGGAGATAGAGAGACCAAGGGTCAGAGGGTTCCATTCAGAAATATTCCCTACAAAACAGGATCCAAGCCATATTTAGCTATCACATGCATGGCTTACCACCCTCCATTTGAAGGACCAGGCACTGGTCGTAGAGGCCAGAGCTGACATAGCGCCATCAATCGGGTGGCTGACACACGCATGGCCTATTTTCTGTGCCTTTCAGTCCAATCCCTTTGGTCTCAGCTGGGCTACCTTCCCAGCTAGGGGAAAGGATATCCAGGCCTTTTTCCTTGTTCTTCCAGAGACAGAGCTTGTCGACCTGCTGAGAAATCTAATTACAACCTCCTTTCATGCTAAAATCCAATTACAACCTCTCCCAGGGTGAAAGCCAATCCTTTTGATACAAAAGGAAGCCAAACAAAGAGGCTTCAAGTAGGGTGTGTGCCTGTGTTCTGCCTTCACTTAGGCAACCTCGCAGAAAGGTTGCAGTGACCTTCTCTCGCTTTGAGTAGGAAGGGCGGTCGTAATCTATTACACTCCCATCCCCATAAAAAGGAAAAATACTTTTATATCTGATGCTGGAGTTTCCAAGGATTTTCTCAAGCCTCCATTAGCTAGGCAAAGCAAATTGTGAGCCATTCTCCACACATACATTTTTGACTCAGCAAGATGACTTTTTTTATTGAATTTGGAATATGTTAAACAAGAAAGAAATGAGTTGTTAAATCCAATATCCTCCTATAATCTGTTCCTGACATCTTCAGTGTCCTATGCCACCCTTTCAGTTACCTGTTCACTTGAGGATAAGGGGAAACTGTAGTTCTGCTTAAAGAAGGGTCATCCCAAATTCCTGAAACCTAAATAAGATAGAGACAGTTCTCAAAATAGTCATTTATGGAAATACATATTTTCCAAGTACCTGGCATAAGTCTATAATTGCTGAAACAATAAAAATTCAAACCTTATTCTAATAAAATATCTATCACTACTACAAATCACTGTAGTCACAGAATATGTATAAAATCCAAATTTGCAGCTTATCCCAAAAAAATGGGCAAAATTTTTAGAAGGAGCATCCAGTTATCTATTAGGTTTTTAATTAGATATGAGTGGAGCAATGGGGTTTTTTTTAATAGGATAAAATTACACTAGGCTCAAATAAAAGTGCCACACCTATAAAGTTAATATAAATATATAAAAAAAGATAAGATCCACCATTTACTGGCTCTCAAATACCTCCAAAAGCAAAACATTTTTACTGTAGTTGACTCAATGTCAGTTACCTAATCATCTAAATAATATGATAGGGAGCCAGTAGCAAGGATGACTGGGATTTACAAAAGTCAGAAGAATTGACCATGATGGCAGGTCAATGAAAACCTATAACTAGTTTTAAGACACCATGTTTGCTCAGACCTTCATGTTCTCTTAGCCCACTGCAATCATTTTTAACTCTGAAGCCATTAGTTCAGAGGGTCCCCTCAACCTGTAATTGGGAACCAAACAACTTTAAGCTAACTAAATCGTGCAGCATTCTGTTGGAATTCAGTAGAATCAAAACTCAAATGCTAAACACCAAATGTCTTCTTTCCCTCTCTTTTTCTTCCCTGATCCCCAATGTGCTGACAGTAACCTTCGAGGATCTCACAGTGGAGTGCAGGTTAAGCTCTTTCCAGGAAACTTTTCAATAACTTCCTAAAATATAAGTAGAGGTAGATACTAGAAGCTTTTGTTTTAAACTGGGAAAACTTTTTGTTTAAACTTTGGTACTTCCAGTGATCTTGCATTTAATAGCTTCTTAGATACGTATGGGAGCAAGGGAGGAGTATGGCTTTAGCTTACTGATAAAAACAGCTGATCGATGCCTCCTTGTAATCTGAAAACAACTGAAAGTGATTGATTTCAAAAGCAAATGTTTTCTTATAGTTTGAAAAATACTGTTGGTAGGAAGTAGAAGGTCACTATAGTCTGAGCTCTGGATATGATTAACTTCTTTTCTTTTCCCACAAGGTGACAGACAAAAATCTAGCCCATGCTTATTCTGTTTGGTTCTTTGGTGTTTTATTTTCCCCAAATCCTCAGTATTTGAATGGTGGTCACAATAAGGTCTGAGGCTGGAGGTGGCTGAGTCACCTCACACTTCCCAGAATCTTGATAACAGGGCTAATATCTTTAAAGATCCATAGCATAGTTATTGAATGTAGTATGTACATTTTAGTGCCATGAAACTATCAAAAATAGTCATTGTCCAAAAAAGAATTAACAGGAGATTCCCTTATACAGTGTTATTCATCCAAAATACTTTGTTTAAATGTGGCTAATTAGACTACTCTTGATTAGGCAAATTTCTACATGTTCTGGGACTAACTACCCAGAAACAGTGGTTTTAGAACAGAGGTTTACAATTTTTAGTCAGCCTGAGCTAATGGGTTGAATTTCCTTTGGCATAGGAAAGAACTGCAAAATGGAGGGGGAAAGAACAGAGACTAATTTACTTCCTAAGGTTCCAGATTAATCCTGGTGTCCTAACATCCTACAGATTGCATGAAAAGCAAAATGGGAGCGTAAAATGGAAAGAAGCTATGTTCCAACACAAAAAACTCCCAGAGCTACTTGCCCATATTTCTTTCTAAAACTCTTCAATCCACCCTTTAAATCTTATGATTATATCAGCAAAGCCATCTTTATTGAGTGCTAATCACATTTGAATACCTTGTAGATTTGGATTCTTTCCAAAGATGAGGACTGCTGTGTTCCATTTAAAAAGAAGAATGTGCCCCAGATAAGGCAATACAGAGGAGGAAAACTTTCTCCTCTGCCCTCTTATGTTCAGTGTTTGGGGCCTGCAAATTAAACTAACAAAAGACAGGTTAACAGGAGAAAAAGATTTATCCATATTCACCCAGGAGCTGGCTCCTTAGTTACAGTTTAAGGCTTATATACCTAACTAGTAGGGGAAAGGAATGAGTGGGGGAAGAAGCTTCTATGAAAGGACAAAAGATTTCTTTAGGAAAGACACACTGTTTTGTAGAACAAACTGAAGATAAGAGAGTTTGTGAAAACGTTTAATTATACAAGTATAAGTGGCCTTTCTTCTTCAGAGCCATAAAACTCTCCTGAAGAGGAATTTATGGTAGGTTTACTCTTGGTCTCTCTCCTGGGAGTAGAAGCTACCCTGAAGAGGGAATTTATGGCATTTCTCATTTCTCAGAAGGTTCTGCTTTTAGTCAGATAAAGGGAGCTCCAAGAAAGCTTCTTTCTGCATCTGTTGAATCTCAAATGCCCCCAGCTTACAATAATCTTCATACCAGCTCAAGGGTTCCAAGTAGGTCCCCACAGCAGCTACGAGACAAACTTGAAACAGGGCAGCACAGGGGAGCAGGAGGCAGCTTCATTGGCAGAGGATCTGAAAATATTCAAACCCATGAATCCTAAATTTTGAATCAAGTGTTGTTTGGTCAAGGTTCCAGCAAGCACATGATAGATCCAGGCAGAAAAATTGAATTTAGGGATTTGAGAGAATGTATTAGGGATTTTTTATCAGGTGTAGGCAGAGTGTGGAGAAGACACAAGGGGTTCTGAGAACAGGCTAATAAGAACTAAGTTTGTACATGCCAGGGGAGGCAGCATTTTCTAAACTCAGAAAATGCTACAGAGAGAGGGTCACTGAGGGGAGCTATGACCTTCAAGAGAGGGGCATAATCACAGAGAGTGAGCTGAGAAAATGCATACCCTGATTTGGCACTCCTCCTTCCCTCAAATTTCTCCTGCAGTGCACCCCACCTGCTGAACCTAACAGAAACCATCAGGCAAGAGAACCTGAAGATGTAATTCACACAGGCTCTGGGAAAGCTCAGGTTGGAGAAGGCTTGGAGAGTGAATGTGGAGTGGATCTGGAGGAGCAGATGGAAGGTTTCTAGATACTCAATTGGGGGAAAATCTTTTCCCAGTGTGGGAGAGGTAGAATTAACAGCTGTAGACCAGCTGTGTCCCCTCCTTGCTTGAAGGAGTCTTCTGGAGCTTCCCTTTGGAAGGCATAAATATGCCCAGGTTTTTCGCCCTATTTTCAAAGAACTTCTCAAACCTCAGCTGTAGATTCATTAGGGTTATTGTATCTGCTTCTTTCAGAGAAGGCAAGTAATGTGTAACATTGCAACATTGAGTAAAGCCATTGTTCTCCCTGTTTAATGTGTTGGCCCTCACCAAGGCACGTGAGAGACCAACCATGTGCTGAATCCTGGAGGGACTTCTGCTTGGAGTGAGTCCTTTCATTAGTGGTTCTCACAAACACTACTCATCAAAGCCCACCATTGTTCCCCAGCAGATCCCAACACCATGAGAATGAGGCTACTTGGAACTGTTCTGAGGTATGATTTGCTGTTTTTCTTAATCCTGGAAGAGAACTACCCCAGTGAATAGTTCTTGATACATTCACAGAGCTGAAAGCACTTGAAATTCCTCTCCCAACTAGCAGAGCCTAACAACCAATTTACTCTATTAACAAAAGAGAGACAATTTCCATTGACTCCAAAGAGGTTTTCTGTTGTGCTGGTTGAGTTTAACTAAAGGGAAATTCAAATAAGAATAGTCAGAGCAGAAAGCTAAGAACCTGACATTCAGGGAAAAGAAATTTCAGGAAAGTAGGGAATGAAATAAATGGGGTTGGGGGGGTAGAGAAAAGAGCTAAAGGCAAAGAAAGAATAGGAGTAATATATCGGATCATATCAGGGGCTAGGCTTCCAAAGGTGGACTGTCAAGCCATTAACACCAGGAAGCAAATCATTCGGGTGTCGTTAAGTCCTGCAACATGACAAATGCCACAGGCCTTCAGGGGAGCCATGCTCAGAAGTAGATTCAGAATTTGCGAACCAAAAGTTTCCTGTATGTATTGGGCCTTCTTTTTTTAAATAGACAAATCAAAATTAGGTACAGGGCTTTGTAAGGAGCACATTAAGTGAGGAGTTCTAAAGCTTAAGTTTATAGCTTTGTAGGTCATCCACCTCTCGCTATATTCAAGTGTCTGTTGGCCCAAAGAATATGCGAAAAATGGGGGGGGGGCGGGGGGGGAATCAATGTAAATATGAGAAAATGCTGCATGCACAGAGAAAAAGAAAATAAAAGGCCAGCTATCATAATATGATTGAGCAAAGAAAAATAAATATGGCCAAAATAATTTTTCACACTACACCACTCTCAGCTCCAAAAGCAAAGCATTTTTCTATACTTGACTCAATTTCAGTTACTGAATCATCTATGTAATATGATAGGAACTGGTGGGATCACAGCCTGAAATTTACAAAAGTCAAAAGAATCAACCTTGTCTATATGTCCGTGAAAACCTGTAACTGGTTTTAAGACACCATGTTTGCAGGGTGCCTGGCTGGCTCACACAGTGGGGCATGTGATTCCTAATCTCAGCGTTGTGAATTAGAGCCCCACAGTAGGTGTAGAGGTTACCTAAAAATAAAATCTTAAAAAAAAAAAGATACCATGTTTGCTCAGGTCTTCATGCTCTCTTAGCCCGTTGGAATCGTTTTTAACATAGGCCATGTTGGAAACTTTCAGAAGGGCTGGCAGATGCCTGAGGGAAAGAACAGAGCACTGCCTTCATGGGTCCATCCTGTATAGTTGTGAAATGAGACTCAATGAGATTAGTGAGTGGCAAGTGATACAATCAGATGAGGACCTCCAGGAGGAATGATGAAGACGTGTGGAAACGTGGCTGTCGCACAGTCTTGCCTAAGATAAGCCTGTGGGATCCTCTAAATATAGTTAAAGTAATCCTTTAATTATGTGTTATAGAAGAGGAAGAATGTACTAATTTCTCTCAAGCTGGAGAGAGAGAGAAATCTTTGAGAATGTCCCTGAGAAACAATTCCTTTTGAAATCTTGCGTGTTTGTCATTCATGACTGATAGTAAAATCTCAAAAAATAGAACACATTATATTACCTATTATATATAACAGTTAATGATAAAAACCTACTTTTTCAATAAAGCTATAGGTGGGTGAACATAAGTCAAAATTCCAAAGCTTCTTATGAGCTAAACTCCAGAGTCCTAGAACATCCCTTCTACCTCAATCATTTGGTGAAGTGACTACAGCCAGTCCAGACTGAGTACCAGAGAATTACACCTCTCAACAGGAGAGACAGCAAAGAATTTACAGCCATCTTTACTGTCCTGTAATGTTTATGTGTGCGAAATAAGAAATGTTAGAAGTTGTCTCAAGACAGCTACCCATGCAAGTTAAAATAGAGTTGACATTTGTGGATGTTTGGTTCTTAAAGGGGAGACCTGTTTCTGTCATACCAAATGTTTCATCTAGATGTTTGTTTTGATCCAACATGGGCTGCCCAGTAGAAGAATTTCAGGCATCTGAAATTTCAAATCCTAGGTTTCCCCCCGAAAGGCCATTCCTGTAAAATGCGGTCTAGCTGTCGTCTTTTAAAATTCCAGATGAGGTTCTCCTGAAAGTTTGGCAACGAGACACTCTGTTTCTAACAGAAGGAAAAGGCTCTCCTCAAAGCTCTCCACCATCTCTCATCCCTAACCTCTCTAGACCCACAAAAAGAAAGAGTGGTACAAAGGAAAGAAAGAAAGAACTTAAGAACTTGAAAGGGATGAATTAAAGTCTCTGTGAAGTATTAATTATTGGACTTAGTAAGCCATTTTTGCTTTGTGAATGTTTCGAAGAAATGAAATCTTTCATTTCATTTGTACAGGTGAAATCACCAAGACTATTTGATCACGTTTGAGTCTCAAAACAACCCTCGAAGATAAATAGGAGAGGTATTATAATTTTTTCTGTTTTGTAGATAAAGAAACCAGTGACTTGACAAAAAATCTCTTGCCTGGCAGGGGCAGCTCAGTTCTGGAACTCAGATCTTCCAACTCGGTACCAAGTGTTCTCTCAGCTATGCCGATGCCTCTGAATAGACTCATATATGTGGGCAAAATAACATGACCTAATTTCCCATCAACTCTCCACATATTTAAGTCCTCAAGACTAATAACTTTGTATTCATATATTTGTCTTATTTCTGCATTTTTCACCAAGAGTCATATTTGTTCTTTTTACAAAAAGAACAATCTGCATTTTGTCGAGTGCACGCACCAAATTTGAATGTCTCAAAATATATGACTTTTTACTTATCCAAGATTAAACGGTATTCGACATGCTTAGCAAGGACATCATGGGTTTCATTTTCAAAGTACTTTGTAAGCATCAGCTAATTAAGCCTCCCTGTCATCTTCAGTATGACAGTTGTTTTCAAAATCTCTCTCATTTCCCAGGAAAGTTCTCCACTCTGTCTTATTTATACAAATCAGCACATTTGTTCAGTTCTTAAAATAAGCTAAAGGCTGTGAAATTATTTTGATCAGTGTGTGGCAAATACAATTAGCTCAGTGAGGAAAAATGCCCAGTGACTGGTCTGAAGGACAAAATAGAACGCAGCACAAGAACTCAAGGCCTTCTACATTCTGAACACTAGATTGTTCCACAAGGTCTAGTCTTTAAAAGTATAACACAGTCATCTGCTTTGTAAGTGAAAATTCGAGGTGGTTTCCCACTTGGGTCATTCTAAGTGACACAATCATATTCTGTCTTTAAATTTTGTCTTTTATTTCAAGATGAAAGTAAACATGAGACCCCTAAAAAATAGTTCCATTCTAGACACAGTATATAATCAGGGACCATACAGGAAATACTGGGTTGACTCTCAAAAAAACTGCACAACTAGTCACCAGAGGTCATGTGACAAACCCTGTACTTATTTCACCTCTTAGTATGTCTTCCCATGGCTATGCCAAGATTTTCAGCACTGTAGTAGCTCCTTTGGGCTAAGAACAATGTGAAAATACCTCTTACCTGAGACTAGAAAGACATTAATTCAGGAATATCCTTATTCCCTAAGTGTGGGTTAGATGCATGTAGAAAACTAGAATTTAAATGTGTAGAATAGAGGACACGTCCATTTGAATTTGTTTTTAATGAGTGAACTAAACGTAGAAATGTTCCAGAACTAGGACTCTTGGCAGCTTAAGATCACCAAGGAGAGGAAGACATGGAAGGATGGAGGGAAGACAGCGAAGGAACACTAAAGATTTATTTTCTTTATAACACATCTAATACAAGACATAAATGACTACAGTGATAATATTGTTGAGATGGACCAGGCAGAATGATGGAAATAATGATCATTTACATGTATATGTTACTTCAGAGTTTGCAAAGAGCTTCTCCACCTCAGTGGCTCCCTTTGACATTGCAAAGAATTGTTATTTGCATTCTGTACATGAAGTTTGGTGAGATGAAGTAATTTGTTCAAAGTAATATTTAGTACTTGACAGAGCCACGGCCCAAAGCCAAAATCTCTGATTTCTAGTCTGCAGCCTGTTCTGAAGCCATGAGAGAATGTTGGATTCTGAGTACAAAGCACTGCATTCTAATCCTTGCTCACTTCTTAAGTCTTGCACATTTAGCCAAGTAATTTAGATTCTTCAGGCTTCCATCTCTTTATAGTCAAATGTTGTCTACCTCCTTTCCTTACTGGATCAAATGAGACCATATAGACGAAAGTTTTTTATAACTGTGAAATGTTATATAAATGTAAATAGGGGTATAGCTAAGTTCAACTTAATAAATTCCTGGAGCCTTGCCTCAACATATCCTTACTGTTAAGCTTTCTTTCCTTCTGTCTGAAAGAACAAAGAATCCCTCTTCTCTTCAAAGTTAAACCTTCCACCTGTGCTTTAATATTAGACCAGCAAATATTTATCAAGATTCTATCATCTCCCTTCATCTTCATCATCATTGTACAGATAAACAACTGAGCATCAAAAAGCTAAATAATTTATTCAAGATTGTGCAAATTAAGTAGTAGAGCCCAGAAGTCCTGAATCAGAGCCTTTGTCTTTAATCACTGTGCAGGCAATATTGCCTTCACCATGACTCAGGCAACTTCTCTGTTTTCCTGTTATCTATGCATAACTGAAATCCACCCCAAATTTGGGATGGATGCATAACAATGATGCATAACAATCCACCCCAAAATTAAATGGCTTAAAACCAATCCCCTTATTTGCACATGATTCTGCAATCTGAACGGGACTCACCTGGGTGGTTCTTCTGGTGATTTTTGTCTGGAGTCACTCATGTGGCTCCAGCAAGCTGGGAGCTCAGCTGAGGCTGAACCATCTGAGATAAGTCTTTCATTTTCCAGAGTTCATTGTGGCCATTTATCATTCAGAGGTCCAAACTAGTCTCTAGTCCAAATTTTCTTACAAGATGGTGAATGGCTTTCATAGGAAGACAAATCCCAATATGTAAGTGCTTACTAAGCTTCTGCTGGCATCATGCTTGATAATATCCCATTAGACAAAACAAGTCATAAGACCAAGGCCAAAGTCGCAGAGCATAAGGCCCAAAAGTTGTAGTTCACCAGGGTTATCATTGTTTACCACATCTCCTCTCTCTTTCTCCCTTTATCTTCTCATTCATTACTTATGCTTTCCCTTCAGCATAGAAATATACTTTAATGACCATATTTAAATACAAATAAAAACTTCCTGTGACGACACATTCCCCTTTAGCTACCATCTTACCTTCTTTTCATAGTCAACCACCTTAAATGAGTGGTCTGCTTTCATTGTCTTCATTCCTTCTACTCCCCAGTCATTGCAGACTGAGCCACACCAACACTATTGCACCAAACCTACTCTCCCTCAACTCTCCAGTAACCTCTGTTTTTCCAAAAGGCAATGGATAATTCACTGGCCTTGTTTACTCTGACATTTAACACTTTCTTTTTCTTATGTGACTCCTTTCTCTCATCCTTTGTATATTTAGCTTTTCTCATCCTCTAATGGCACCTAATGGTCTTCATTCACCAGGGTTGTAGCTCCTGCTCTCTGCTCTACTCACTATATGGCTTCTCATGCTAATAGCATTCAAAACTATATCTCTAGCCCCAAAACTATATCTCTAGCTCTCTATGCTTGTCCCCAGGCCTATTTATCCAAGTATGTCTCTACTTAAATGCAATGAATTTAAAACAAATTCATCATCTTTCTTCTAAAACCTTATCTTCGGGCCCCTGGGTGGCGCAGTTGGTTGAGCGACTGCCTTTGGCTCAGGTCATGATCCCGGAGTCCCGGGATCGAGTCCCACATCAGGCTCCCAGCTCCATGGGGAGTCCGCTTCTCACTCTGACCTTCTCTCTCTCACTCTCTCTCTTTCCTAATAAATAAATAAATAAAAATCTTTAAAAAAATAAAAAAAAAATAATAAAACCTTATCTTCCTGTTATAATCCCTTATCTTGGTAATGAGTGCCACCATTTACCCTGCTGCCCAAATTAGAAATGTGATAACCCAAGACTCTTCCTTTTCTTCTTCCCACAGTATCCAATTGGTCATTAACTCTTATCTGTTCTGACTTTAAATAGTTCTCAGAACTATCCAGTGGTCGATGTTTAACGATCAGCTTTGGGCACAATGGGGTGGGGCTACTGGGGTTGTTGGGTGGCATTATCTGATTCCAAATGCCTTTTATCCTTATTTCTGTTGCATTATGTACACATCACATTATACTAAATCATTGATTTACTTGACTTCCTCCTTTTTAGTTCTTCAGACAGGAACTATGTAGCCCTGTGCTTAGGTAGTATCTAGTAAGCACTTAATAAATGGATAAAAGAGTGAAAGAGTGATGAACCCCCTGGCCAACTTGACATGTTTCTTCTTGATCCATTCAGCCATGCTCCATTTAAGGACACAAAGGGAATTATATAAGATCCTATGATCAAGCTAAAGGGAATTTTTTTCTCAAATTTAATGAGCTATACACATTGCTCTAAAAACTAAAATCAAGGGAAATTAGTCTTCAAATCCATAATACCTTTGATGATTCTTGTTTCCTCTTTTATGTTTCTACCATTTATAAGAAAATGTGGTAAGAGTCTCTTAGCCCAGTTTCATTGTTATTTGTGATGAATGCAGGAAAGACTCCTGCATCCTGCAGCCCAGTTAACAACCATCACAGATATTATCCCCGTTCTAGATAGGGAATCTGAGGCTCAGAGGGTTAAGTACTTTGCTAAAGATTATATAGAAGGCAACTGTAGGACCAAATTCAAATACATGTCTTTCTAACCCCAAAGCACCATTGGGGTTACTTTGTACTTGTACTAAACTGGTACTTCTCCTTGTACTAAACTAGTAGTTCTCCATCAGGGCAATTTTATCCTCCAGGGGATACCTGACAATATCTGGAGACATTTGTGGTGTCATAACTGGTGGGGATGAGGGACTTGCTATGAAATCTAATGGGTAGAAGTCTCAGGATTGCTGCTAAACATCCTACACGCAAGAGAATGCTAAATATTCTTCATACTACAAAGAATTACCCACCCAAAAATGTTCATAGTGCCAAGATAAAGAAACTCTGCACTAAATTATACTATTTTGTATTTTTAGTTTCCTACTGCTAGTAGAATAGTAATATGCTGATCTAAAATATAAATGACTATAGTTCCATAAATCTAATAAATACTGGTTAAATGAATGAATGAATGTTAAATTCTGAATATAGGGGAAGGAAACTGCATTTTTCAATGACTTTTTTACATTAGCATTCACTAAGAGAATAAAATATTTTAAATTATCATCAATAACAGAAATAGAAAATAGATACCACTTATGTGCTTAAAGCATTAAATACCACAATATGAAATGTTTCATTTTGATACTATGAAATCATACAATATATTTTCAGTGAGATTAGTAGTTAAAGGAAAAAAGGTAGTTGTGGTTCATGAGATTCATAAAATTATCTCCAGTTTTAGCAGCATAAACTATTAGAGCTAAAGGATCATCAAGGTCACCTGCTTCATTGTTCATCACTTAAGAAAACTGTATCTAAGGCGCCTGGGTGGCTCGGTTGGTTAAGCAACTGCCTTCGGCTCGGGTCATGATCCCAGAGTCCTGGGATCGAGTCCCACATCGGGCTCCCGGCTCCGTGGGGAGTCTGCTTCTCCCTCTGACCTTCTCCCTCTAATGCTCTCTCTCACTGTCTCTATCTCAAATAAATAAAAAATCTTAAAAAAAAAGAAAAAAGAAAGAAAACTGTATCTAGGAAAGGGTAAGTGAATTACCCAAGCTCTCTTGGGCAGTGAAGGGCAGTGTTGGAACCAGAATTCAGCTCTCCTGACAGTTACATGCTTTTTTCATTCCAAGGTATTTTTCAATATCCCTGAAGTGTTAGAATTTGGGGTGTCGGGCATTGCTGCATATTTTCATTTAAACATGTATTTCATCCAAAGGAAATTGAATTTCTATGTTTTTGCCTTGTTTAGACTATAAAAAGCATTATTGAAAGAGATTTTTGATATCAAATAACCCAACCAACATTCTGTAATAAGACTTTTTCCTCAACATAGAAAAATATATTTGCCATGTATGCAAAATCTTAAACCTTACAATATCAGAACCCTTTATTTAAAAAGTCAAAGTGAATTCTCAATTTGTCCCAGTACTGACTTGGAGTTTTTTCCTCCTTCCCTGCATCTTTGTGTAAGAGGTAAATGGAGATCTTTATTTGCAAAAAAGCTGGGAAAGCACCAGCGCAGGAGCCAGGAAAGCTGGGTTCAAGGCCAGTTTCCTTTCCTAACAGCTCTCTGGCCTCCAGCATGTCCTGTCATAGCCTTTCTAGCCCTGTTCTTCATCTGCCACATCATGGGGTTATTGCAAAGGTCAAAGAAGATACTATCCCATTTGTAAATCTGTTTGGTAAACCCAAGCACTTTGATAATATAAACTTCCAGTGTTTGTTATACACCATTACTAGTTCTAAATAATGTTTATTTAAGGATATAAATGGAACACACATTCCTCTGTTAGTACTCTGAACTCCTGAAGTTATGGATAGTCAGTTTCAGAGGGGTCCTTTAGAGGAATTAAATTTAAGTCTCCAAGCTGAGGACATGTTATTTTCATTAAAAATGGAATAGATTAGTTTATTTAAGATGATATCAGGTTACAGGTGATTTATGTTTTCCCCCACACTCAAGCTTTAATCTCCATTCTTCCAACACACTATTCCCTAGTCCAGGTGGCCCACCCTGTGAAGTTTGAATAGTGGGATAGGTGAAAGTGTGTTATTATTTTTTCTAACATGATTTGGAATTCTGTCCTACCACCTGTAGGCTCCTTTTCTTTAATAAAAACTTTATTTGCTAATGAAGTTAGAACCAAAGACCCATAGTAATTCCTATTGTCTTAGAAGTAGTAGTAGCGGCAGCAGCATAATGGAGATATAAATCGGATGAAGAAATAAAAATCATCCATTCATTAGATGGTGTAGATGAAACATATGCATATATTGCCACTCCCTACTAAAATTCCAGTATAATGATAGGAAAGGAAAAATATTAATATAAACTTGCAGTGACAAAGAAAAAAGAGAGGGTAACAAGATAAAAGATATCAGCAAATTTTTAGAATGTAGCAAGCAATTGGAAAAACAGGGGAAGCTTAAATCTAAGGATTTTCAGAGAAAGGTGCCATAAACAAAGAAGCCAGTTCCCACTGCAGAACTCAGAAAAGTTTCAAGATTGGAGGTACCAGGTCATTTGGAAGTTGAGGCAAGGGTAGAGGCTGAAATCAGGAGGATTGATTGAAAGCCTCGCAGATAAACTGATGCCAGATTCTTCCTCATGCTGGCATTGCCAGAGGACTCCCCATTTCACCCTAAACAGGAAAGGGAAGGTTATTCTCTGGTCCTGGGCTTTAGATAGGCACCATGGATGGTGGGATGTAATGCCATACAGAAATCTGGGATCTAAGTGAGAGTCAGTGTATGCCCTGAGAGATTACCAGTCCCTTCACTCCTTCATCTCACAGAATGTAGCAACCAGGCTTTTATCCCACCCTATGGGGGTAGGAAGTATGAAGATCTTCCCTAAAAAAAAAAAAGAAAAACTCCCCAAGAAAAAAAATCTGACATTGACATCAAGGGCACTGCATCAAGATTGTCAGGTTACTGTCTCAGTCCCTCCATGGTAGCTTTCCAAGGTGAGAAGCCCTGCCTGTGAAATGCCAAACTGGCTTTTTAGTGACTTACTACTAAATATTACCATCCAACCAAAGACATTGTACATTTGAGAAAAGCTTTCAACATAAAAATCAAAGACCAAAGTAAACAAACCAGAAAAACAGGGATGATATGGAAACAGAAAATACAGGGTTCAGAGAAAAATTTTTAAATATGTAATTAATATCCTCAAAAACAAGAGTATATATCGTGCTAAAGAAAAAAAAAAAGATGATAAAATTTAAAAGGGGGAACATCAGGAAATAAGGAATTAAAAGTGTGTAAACAAAATGTTTCAAAAAATCAATAGTAGAGAAAAAAGATAGAATTGAGGAAGTTTCCCAGAACAATATAAATACAATGGAAAAAAGGAGCAAAAATTGTGAGTAAATTAGAGAACCAACCTCAAAATTTTGACGTTTAACTATTATGAATTCCAGAAAGAAAATACAAAAAAATAGAGCAACAAAAATTATCAAAGCATTAACATATAAAATTTTTTCAGAACTGAAATATATGAATTTTCAAATGCTGCAGGCCTAATGAGGGCCTAAAGTAAATTAAAAAGGATCCAAACTGGCATGTCTGGCCAACTTAGAAGAATATGCAACTTTTTTTTTTTTTTTAAAGATTTTTTTTAATTTATTTATTAGAGAGCGAGAGACTGAGAATGAGAGGGGAGAAGGTCAGAGGGAGAAGCAGACTTTCCCGCAGAGCCGGGAGTCCGATATGGGACTCGATCCCGGAACTCCGGGATCATGACCTGAGCCGAAGGCAGTTGCTCAACCAACTGAGCCACCCAGGCGCCCAGAAGAATATGCAACTTTTGACCTCAGGTTATGAGTTCAAGCCCTGCATTGGGTGTAGAGATTACTAAAAATAAAAAATAATTTTTTTTTAAAAAAAGGATCCAAAGTAAGGCAGAGATTGTAATATCTTAGAATACTAAGAACAAATATTAAAGCTTGGGGGAAAAAATTAAAAACATAAAGAAAGAAAAAAACCAATTCTCATTAAAAAAAATTGAGGGGAAAACAACTTGGTATTCTTACTAGCAACGCTGGAAACTAAAAGAAAATGGAACATGTTTTAAAATTCTGAGAAAAAGAAAGTTTTGATCTAAAATTCTATATCAAGAAAAGATAAAACACTCATGTTTTCTTAATTTGCAAAGTCTCAAAACTTCTGTCCCCTATACATTGTTTCTCAGGAAGCTTCTGGAGGATGTGCTCCATGAAATGGGGGAAAACACACAAAAAAAGAAAAAACGTATGGGACCCAGCCCGCAAGAACTCAATCCCAGGAAAAGAGCAAAGGAAAGGGGATTCCCAGGGAGGTGGTGACTAGTGATGCCAGGAGGAAGGCAGGCCAGCTGCCTGGGGGTGTGTCACTCATGTGGGGCAAGACAACCAACACCTGGGAGACACATCTCCAAGGGGAAAATAAGCTTTGGGGATTCTCTTATGGGTTTGTTGTTGTTGTTCTATTGTTATCATTATTATAAAAGGAATTTTTAAATGTTATTGGGAAATTGGGGAAGAATAAGTGTACATGGAAAAGTACATTAAAAGAGGAGGCAATTTCTAGGTGCAGACAAAACAAAATATTGTTCAAGAAATAAATGTAAGTATGATTCGACACAGGAATTACTACTTGGCTCAGCTGTAAGGAATATACACATTATTCCTAAATGTTACATAGTGATTTAAATAAGAATTGTGATGTCATTATTTGAGAAGAGAAAAGGGAAGGAGGAGAAGGGTATATTTGTGCATGTGCATGCATGCATGCGGTGTGTGTGTGTGTGTGAAGTGATAGCTATTACAGTATTAAATCAATAGAATAATTTTTAACATATATTTTTAAAATATGTATTTATTTTAAATATCTATTCAAGCATTTGTTCTGAAATATTGAGGTAACTAGCAGAAGACACTGTTGACTTCTTTATAAACCTCAAAATATTATTCAAAGCTCTATGAATACATTCATGTATAAAAGATTACAAAAATAATTTTTTTTAAGATTTTATTTATTTATTTGACAGAGAAATCATAAGTAAGCAGAGAGGCAGGCAGAGAGGGGGGAAAGCAGGCTCCTTGCCAACCAGAGAGCTCTATGTGGGGCTTGATCCCAGGACCCTGAGATCATAAACTGAGCTGAAGGCAGAGGCTTCAACCCACTGAGCCACCCGGGCGCCCTGCAAAAATAATTTAAAAGAGTCATCTACTATTTCTAGGAGACCCGGAAAAAATCTTTTAAGGACTAAAATTTCTGTTCCTAATCCCAGATGGAGTTGAATTGCCAGGTTTAGAAATACTCCGCAAGGAAATGTACACCACCCACTCCTTTTAAGAGAATTCCCCAGGAGGCCAATTTACTTTGCCTCTTTGAGCCTCTCTTGCCTCATCTCTCAACTGAAAAAGTTCATTTAGAACAAACAAAACTCAAATTCAAAGCAAATAACAGAACTGAAACAGACCTGGGGCAAGTGCCAGCACTTCTTATAGAGGAGAGTCTCTACTGAGATCCTGCCAGCTGTTTCCAGGAAGACCAGTGGTTGCTAAGAGGCCCCATGGTTCAAGAGAAACTGCAGATCTGGGGGGGATTTTTTGTTTTGTTTGTTTTTGTTGTTGTTGTTCAGATCTGGGTTTTTACACGAAAACTTTGGACTTTAAAATGCTGGTTTAAATGACCCGGTTCCTACCGAACCAAACCGATCTGCAGGCCACCACCCATCCACAGATTGCCAGTGTGAGACTGGCATCCCCTCTAAAGGGGATGAACACTGGTGACTGCTTTAGGCAGTACAATGTCTCATTCCTAAAACTGTGCATTCAATGTACAGGTTTCTTCACCACCAAAGAGGCAGCTTGTTTTATCCCAATCTGACATACTATACTATTTCACTTTGTCACTTTTATCTTGACCCTGAACACTCACAGATTTGAAGACCCAAATCTGCATAGCGCTTCTATTCAAGGAAACACAAGCATAAAGAGAGGTAGGTTCTGCTGAACACAGCTGGGCCAGAAAATCAAGGAGTCATTCTCACAGAGACACAATTGGGTAAAAACTCGTTAATCCATCTTTCCAGACATGTTAGTACACAGAGACAATAATAATCACCTTTAAATATAAGGATCAATATCAAGCTCAATATTTGCTAAGATTATCTTTTAATCTTGCGCAAGGAAATTTTACCCACCACTGCTAATTATCTGCTTGGTTCACAGGCCTAGAAAACATGAAGACTGTGCTTTTTTTCCTATACATTTTGGGAACTGCAGCTGCAATCCCGGTAAATATCTTTTTTTTTCTGTTGTTACATCTCTCCGTCCTGACATTTAATTTAGACATCCTCCATTTAAAAAGCAAATGTGCATATAGTGGTTTGAAATTCTTTTTAATTTTAGTGTTATTTTTTCTCAAGTAGGGAACAATTAGAAAAATTGAGATAAAATACTTTCTAAAAGAATACTTCTTTCAGAACTACCAGATTTCACAAGATAGAATAAATCAGAAGCAGAAAATGTTGATTATCAGTTTTTAGAAAGGGGATGTACCAGGGTACAAATGCCAAAGAGAACGGGAAAAAATAAATTTCCCTGTGGAAGTTCATCACTCAGCGTGAGAAACCCAAGAAATTAGTATGAAAAGTCTTGGGAGTGCATACCCATACCCTTCAGCACCATTTTCTTCAAGTTCAAGTATATACTGGCTGATCAATTCTGAGTCTGTAATAAAACAGGAACCGATGGGTTAGGGGCAGGAAATGGTATCACAATCATAAATCAGCTCCAAACTCATCCTTGGGGGTGGAGGGGTGGCTGCCAAGCAAATATGTTGAAAATAGAACTAGAACATTTTTTTTCTTTGTGATCAGATATACTGTCCCCATCTTTCACACGGCAGTAAATCGTCTGCACACAAATCAGAATCATTTGAGACCATGTCAGCCGCCTTAAAATAACCTGAAAGTTTTTGTTGTTGTTTTTAGTGGAACCATGGCTTGGATGATCATTTAGGCGTCTCCCAAAAGATCCATGTCATCTATAATCAAACCAAAGTATTTGTGCCATTTTTTTTTCTTTTTCGCCAAATGGAGGAATCAGTCTCCTTTAAAGAAACAAAGTAATTTCTCTCATCCCTTCTCTTCCTCATTTTTGCTCTGTCTAGGATTCTGTTCTTGCTTTTTGGATAGCTGGTGGCTAACATTTGGTTGTCAGATGTGTCAGCAAAGAGAAACATCGCGCCACCCAGACCAGGCAGTTCTTAGAAAACAGAGTGTATGACAACACTGTCAGGGCTTATGCTTAAGTAGCTGGAGCTACTCCAGCAGAAATTATACATTGTCCTCTGAAATTCCAAACATGGGATAAATTATGTTCCGCACAGAAAGAAGCTTCCACAGACCCCTTGTTTTCTCCTAAAACTGTGTTTTGCCCTTGCACCTGTTGCCACTATGTAAACAGACATCAAAAGTATCTTTCAACCAAATGTTTGAATAACACATCTGCATGTAGACACATTTTAGATGTTTTCTCTTTAGGACAGTTCCTTATGCAGATCCAGTCAGATGCTAAAAAGCTAAATATCTTCTCATAGGTTTTACCCATTAAAAATCTTGTATCATTTTCCCCACCTGCCTGAATTCCATAGAAGTGGATTCTGTGTGGTTAGGAGATTCCACACAAATTTCCAGATGTTATGTTGTTATAGCTGTGGGAATAATAATAAAACAGAATTTGATTTCAGAAAATTTCTGAAAGAAGAAAAGCTGCTGTGCTTTTTGTGCATTTCTTCCAGCTTAGGGAGGCAGAGCAGAGGAAGAAGGCTGCAGAGAGGGGGAGTGGTTCCCCACTAATAAACCTAAAATCTCCTCCTTCCATTGCCTTCCATGATGCCCCTGTTGGCAACCTGCCAGACTGGCCATGATTCTTCCTCCTTTCTCTCTTATAAATGGTTTCTTTGGAAATTTTTTTTCAAATATCATTATTCTTTTTAATTGAGAAGGTGATAAGAAGCAAGAGAGCAAACAGCATCTAAAATGAATCTTGTACGCCATGTCTTTCCTTATATTATCGGTACAACAGAATGTACTAATAAAAACAAGTCAGTGCAAATAGAATCTGCGTTTTGTACTTACACCTAAGTCTGCCTGACATCTGAGCATCCATAGCATCTCTCCAATAAAGATTTGTGGTGAATACCTGCTTATAGTATCAGTTCACGGTGTTATCACTGTATAATACCACTGCTAACAATAGTCATTTTTCACTTGGGTAGTTCTTTACAATTTCCAGACTTTTATATATGCATAAACTTATCTTGATATTTCTGCTCATTTCACCTTGATAGATGACAGGGTAGGGATTCACAGTTTGTCAAATGACAGTTAGATGCTTAATAACAGAGTCCAGACTTAAAGGGAGATCTCTTATTTCTAAGTCCATTGTTAAACTTCTTCATTGTATCACTGCCAGCTCTTCATCTATGCCTTCAGTCTTGCTAGAAATAGAGCCATCCCTCTAGCTGAAATAATACTCCATAGCTCTTCTCTATCAGAATTAAGTGTACTGTTTCACACAACTTTTGAATTAGTTCTACATTAAATTATTTTTTATTGTAAGATTTCTTGTTGGATATAAGACTGTGTTAACAAAATAAATATTGAATAAAACGTTTATATCTTTTCTGCTAATTATCAGCAAGTACTTAAAAGTTAACTTAAGAAAATGTACTGTTATATCCTTTGGTTAATTTAATTTGACTTTGACTTTCTGCTAAACAACAGTTCTCAAAATTATAAAGTATGAATATTTTTTAAAAGTTTGAAAAGCACAGAAAATACTTCCAAAATTCAAAGATGACTATTATTGAAATAATTTTTGCTCCATTTTCACCTAGTTTCTGCATATATAACTTTTTCTCAAGTATGTTTGTAATTTCTGTTTTCATTTAACATTATAATGTGGACATTTGCTTGTATTCTTAAGAATTCTAAAGAGTATCTTTTAAGTAATATTATGTATGAAGCATATTGCTACTAATGATGACAATAAAAGAGTAACTAGAAATTTTAATTGTTAACATCTAGACATGAATAACATGAGCCAATTTCTAATTTTTTCAGACAAATGCAAGGTTCTTGTCTGAACATTCCAAACCAACTGCTGATTCCTTAAGTTCCATCCAACAGGCTGAAATATTAGTAACACCTAACAACACCGCAGTCCCCAAGTTAAGGGTTGAAGATGCAGAAAATGAAAAGGAAATTGCAGTGTCTGTAGACCATCCAAACCATAAGGTAAAAGTAACGTAGTTACTCTATTACAATTTTTAAATTTTCCAAAGGTCTTGATTTCACAGCATAGTCAAGGATATTATCTCATTCTTACTCAGCTTAATTTTTAAAAGATGATGATCACATCAACTGTCTCCAATCACCAGAAGAACTGTGAGAATGAATTTTACACCGTTGGCCAAGGTGCTATATAATCGTGTCATTTCACAAAATTTGAATTTAGGTTAAACTTTTAGCTATAGAATGTGGAGAACATCATTTATGAGTTTACCTGGTATTATGTGATGATAAAGAATAATGAGTATTAAGTGTTGGCTTATGAATTATAAATATAATGTCGATATTCCATTATCCTTTGTTTCAAGAGCAAACTTCTTTCCTTTTAAGGCTGAAGACTCTTCAGTACTAAAATCAAAGGAGGAAAACCATGACCAGTCAGCAGATCAGGACCAGAGTTACAGCCCAGAGCTTGGATTACAGGATGAAGAGGAAAGCGAAAGTGACTTAAGTGAGAATTTGGATTATATACCATCTGAAGATACATTGGACCTAAAAGAAGATATGGGTGAGCCTCAAAAGAAAAAAGTCCCAGAGAGCATTGATTTCCTTGCTCCTAATATTAGTTCCATTGTAGATCCTAACCAACAAGAAAGCATCACAAAAACAGAAAAAGAACAGGAACAACCAATAGATGATTTACATCCTCAGCTGAACAGGAGCAACAAACATAGCCAAGATGTAAGTGATCAAGGAAACCAAGAGCAGGATCCAAATATTCCCAATGAAGAAGAGGAAGGGGAAGAAGAACCAGGTGAAGTTGGTACCCATAATGATAACCAAGAAAGGGAGAGAGAACTTCCCAAGGAGCATTCTAACAGTAAGGAGGAAGACAGTACCCAATCTGATGATGTTTTGGAAGAGTCCAATCAACCAACTCAAGCAAGCAAGATGCAGAAAGATGAATTTGATCAGGGTGGCCAAGAACAAGAAGAGGACAGTTCCAATGCAGAAATGGAAGACAAAACTGCATCAAAAATTAATAAGCATAATCTAGATGCTGAATGGCAGAGCCAAGAAGAAAAACCTGACGTTATCAGCAACCATGAGGAGATAGATAAGAAGTCTGTTTCTGAGGCTCTGCCCGTGGAGCCTACTGAAGCTGGTAACATAACGCCCAGAAATCATGGAGCCAATGATGATGGTGATGATGACCCCAAACATGATGCAAGGGATGACTACGAATTCATCCCAAGTGAAGCCTTCGTAGAGGCTGAAAGATCTCAGTCCATTGCCTATCACCTCAAATATGAAGAGGAAAGAGAAAGAGAGAGAGCGCGTGAGAGTGGGAACGTAGATGCCAGTGAGCCTGGAGAATACCAAGGGGTGAGACTCTATAATAGTGCATTTCTGATAGAGCAGTTAGCTTTATCAAGACATAGCCATGACCTTTCTCTGTGCTCTCACAGTCCCCTATGCCTATCTCTCTCAAAACATTATTAAAATACATCAAAATTATTTATTTTCCTCTGACTCTCCATCACCAGGCTGAAAGTATCTGTTTTATTTGGGTTCTTCTAGAAGCAGATCCTGGATTTTTTTTTTTAAGATTTTTTTTTTAAGATTTTATTTATTTGACAGAGAAAGAGAGAGATCACAGGTAGGCAGAGAGAGATGGGGAAGAAGGCTCCCTTCTGAGCAGAGCCTGATGCAGGGCTCAATCCCAGGACCCTGAAATTATGACCTGGGCTGAAGGCAGAGGCTTTAACCCACTGAGCCACACAGGCGCCCCCAGATCCTGGATTTTAGTACAGTTTGACAAGTTCAGGGAACAAAGAGGAGTGGAACGTGATACAGGGAAGGTAAGGAAACTAATCAAAGGTACATCATTAAAGCCATGTAAAGCACATTCCTCTGAATTACCCCATTTGGAGAGCAAGGCAGCTGGGGCTTTAGACAGACTGAGAATTGCTAGGAGAGGTGTTAATTCCCCAGCACTTTTGGTCTGTCCTTTGAGCAGGCAAATTGATTGCCATGGTTTCTCAGGCACAGAGATGCAGATATAGGCAATTGAAAGTGGCTAGAGTGAACTAGAAGGATAAACTCTGACAGATCTGAGGGATGGGAGACACTGACAACTACTGCTCCAATGTCTTGAGAGTAGATGCCATGTAATATTCAAGTTGAATCACCAATGTCTAGCAAAATGCCTCTAACATAGTAAGAGGTCCAGGAATGTCTGTTGGTTTAACTATAAAGATTAAGAATAAAGACTTCAGCTATAACTTTATTAAGCAAACACACACCAAAATGATCATCAGGAAACTGCAGCAGAGTGGGAGTAGGGAAGAAGCATATTGTTATTGGGTTTTAATCATTCGGAGCCTTTATGCAAAACCCCAGCAGCCACCCATTAGGACTTGACATCATAGCTTTGGGTGGCCAAAGTCAACAGTAAGCTTGCTTTCTGAGAACTCTGCTGCCATTTTTAGATAAGAGTTTTATTACCTTTTAGAAACCTGGGGCACCTGTGTGACTCTGTTGGTTGAGCATCTGACTCTTGGTTTCAGTTCAGGTCCTGATCTCAGGATCATGAGATTGAGCCCCATGTAGGGCTCCGCGCTCAGCATGGAATATGCTTGAGTGTCTCTCTCCCCTCCCCTCTGCTCCTCCTCTCCCACTTAATCTCTCTCTCTTTAAAATAAAAAATCTTAAAAAAAAAAAAAAAAAGGAAACCTGGTAAGAAACCTTTATCAACAGCTTCATAGAAATTACTGACGTAATTGTGTCTTAACTATGGAATCACATGATAATACTACATTTCTGCTGTTTTCCAAAATCCAAAGGGAAGGTTCCAACTTTGCTCCTGATGTTAGTTCCAACTTTGATTGAGTAATCCCCAGCGATATAGCACGGAATCCAGTTGAAGACACAGCTCCTGTTCTCAAAGGGTTGTGGTCTGTTTCCACAAATTACAGCTGGTACCTTTTTGAGATCTGAAATGATTTGGGTATGAAAAGCTTTGTGAAGGTATACAGTAGAAATACGAATTATAATGGCTTTCCCCTAAATAGATCTCAGTTTCTACTCTTGTTATTATAAAGGCCAAGAAAGCAGAGAGCTCACCAAAAGAAGATGAAGGTTCATATGAAGACAACAGAATGGTGCATGGTATTGGTGAGTATGGGCTAAGCAGGCGGCTTGTGATGGTATCAAGGAAGAAATGGAATGGTTACTTAGGCTGTCCCCATTCCATCGTTTGTCACTGCTTCACAGAAATTTCATCTCCCAAATCCTCCCCAAGGAAATGTTCTCATAAGTTGTTGACATTCTCTTGCACACATTTGATACACAACTATGGGCCGATGTGTTTACAAACCGGAAGTCTTGTTGTAATACTGGTATGAAAGCTAGATTCTTCTTTTTTCCTAAATCCTTTTGCTTCTGAGAAGAAGAATTAATTCTGCCTTATTTAATCTCAAATCTAAAACTTACTAGTGAATTTAGACACTGTTGTTTAATTCAGACCTAATTCCCAATTGCACAGCCCAATCACAAACATTTTTAATTTCAACATGATAAAAATTTTATGGCTTATTTAACTTCTGCCCAACTTGGACAGCCTTGAATTATAGACTCCAGACTATGCCCATTATAGGCAGGCCAAGAAGGGCTGTTTGTTCTTTTTAATTCCCAGTTCAAGCTGCACAGAAATCTAAGCTATCTCATAAAACTGTTGGATGTCAGAGGGTCCCATCTTAACATTAACATGTCCATTAAAATGGTTTCTAAAATTTTCCCAAATTTTCTCTCATTAATGCAAACAAGGATAATTATCTGGATGAATTTGAGGTTGCATACTCAGTTCAGCTTTGCTCATGCTTCCTGTTCAAAATTTTCTGTTAGATTCTTGCATGAACTTCCAGTGTAAAAGAGGACACATCTGTAAGGCTGACCAACAGGGAAAACCCCACTGTGTTTGCCAAGATTCCGTGACTTGTCCTCCTACAAAACTCCTTGACCAGGTAAGTATTGTACAAAAGGGTCTCAGGGTCTCTAAGGGGCCCAAATGGTGATTTGAATGAAAGTGGTTTGCAATTGAAATATTTGGTTAAAAAAAAAGGCAAATGTCCAGGTTATCATCTAATACTTGAAATATTATTGAATAGGAACAAATGCCAGCAAAAACAAGAAGTTTCAACTGTGCCCTTAAGTAATAATGGCATTGATCTTCAGAACTCATTTTAAAATTCACTGTATCCTTGGAACATCTGCAGTTTGCATTCTACTGAATTTATCTAGAGCTAGATTGTCATCACTACTGGTATAATTTGGTTGATTTTTCTTTTTTTTTTTTTTTGCCAAATGGGACAGTTATCATTTTCATAACTTCACTTACCTGACCACATCATTGGTACAGTTGATCAGTCAGTCTACGAGGTTTAAGGAACAGGGTCTTTCCCCAGTGTACATTCAGAAACATGAGCTTTTTTTCACGCTTGTCTGTCCTAGGTTTGTGGCACTGACAATCAGACCTATGCTAGCTCCTGTCATCTGTTTGCTACTAAATGTAAACTGGAAGGGACCAAAAAAGGGCACCAACTGCAGCTGGATTATTTTGGAGCCTGCAAATGTAAGATTCCACCACTATTCTACCAACCACCGTTGCTGAGAGGATTTGGGGTGAATCTCTACATATCGGGATAATATATATACATACTCATACATGCAAATGGAAAAAGGGTAATGCAGTTCTGAACCTAGGATGCTCGCTAAAATCTACTGGAGAGACTTTAAAAAAATAAAAAGAAAAATGCCCAGGCTTTAACTATAAGAGACTGATTTAATTGGACGGGGTTGGGGCTTTGGCATTGTTTTTTCATTTGTTTTTAAAGTAACCTAGACAATTCTAATGTGCGGCCAGGGTTCAGAACCACTGTGATAATGTTACCACTTAATAACTGAGACAAGTAATTGGAATTTTGCTAAATTACTTGTCCTCTTTCCAATGTATGTTAAGTCTCTGCCAAGAAGTTTTATAACAAAATATCCTTCCAGAAGTTTTCTTAATTGTCTTCCTTCCCCAAGATACTCTCAATTGTGTTTGGATCTCCTTATCACTAAGTAATTCTCCACATTAACCATGCTCACTAGTATTTCTAGTTCTTCTCTCCTTCCTGACGCACAAGAGTATTAAACTTCTCAGCCCTCTGGATGTTAAATGTGGCCATATGAACTGCTTTGTTCAATGAAATTTCAGCCAAAAGCCCTCATGTGAGTTCTAGGCAGATGTATTTAAGAGCTAGTGTGTGGTTGTCTATGCTTCCTTCACCTTTTGTGGAAATGGTGGTGCCTTCATGATCCTGAGCCCCAGAGAGACTGCCATGAGCCCTCTTGCCAGGTTGTATTGGTCTTGAACGTCCAAAACAGTGACGGTAGTTAACGCTGCTATATAGTACATCTGAAAGTTGTTCAAAGAGTAGATCCTGAAATTTCTCATGCAAGGAAAAATAAAAATTTTGTGACTGGATGCAGTGATAACAGTTAACTAAACTTATTATGGTAGTCCTAGCACAAAATACAGATGTCAGGCATTAGGCTGCACACCTTGAACTTACACAGGGCTGTATCTCAGTTATAGCTCAATAAAACCAAAACAAAAAACAAAAAGAAACCCTTTTGTTCTTTTAAGCCACTGAGATTGAACATTATTTTTTACCACAGCATAATCTTCCACTTTTTTTTTCTCCTAATTAAGAATTCTTATGTCCCCCACCTCTACATGCCAACTTTCTGATTCTAGAACAGTGGTTCTCAGCCTTGCCTGTGTACCAAATTATCTCTGGATCTTTTAAAACATCCTGATGCCCAAGATCCACTCCAAAGCAATCAAATCAGAATTTCTTCGAACGGAAGCCAGTGTCTGGGATGTTTATAAAACACACTAGGAAGTCCTATTGGGCCGCCATGGTTAAGGACACTGTTGTGATGGGAAAACAGTGAGGGAGTGCTCAGTCACCGGATATCGTTAGGCTTCCTAAGTGACGACTTGCCATAGGATAGGCGTAGGACCCAAAGATTAAAATCTCTTTTTTTTCCTTTTGGAATAGCTATTCCTATTTGTACAGACTTTGAAGTGACTCAGTTTCCCCTAAGGATGAGAGACTGGCTCAAGAATATCCTCATGCAGCTTTATGAGACGAACCCTGAACATGCTGGATATCTAAATGAGAAGCAGAGAAATAAAGTAAGTTATCCACAGGTCAGCTCCCTAAGTGTCTACCTGCAGGGCTTGAGGAAAAAGGATTTGTGTTTTGGGGGAAAGAGGGACCTACTTCCCGCTGCATATCAGCAAGAGCCCACTTTGCCTCCCCCCGCCTGGTAAGAATAGTAGTGGTCACCATTCATGCCACAAGGCTTGAGACATAGCCAAACCACCCCATTCCTACTCAAAGGGCAGTGGCCTGAGCAAGGACTCTTTAACTCGTGTCCAGAGCAAGCCCTGGTTGAGCAAAGTGAACCTCAATTCAGCATTTCTACCTGCAGGCCCAGGCATAGTTTTTAAATTTAAACATCTTTTTTGCCTTCCTAAGCCAGGCAGATTTATATGATACAAGAGAAATCCCTTATTTGCAAAGTCAGTCATATATTAAGATTTTAAAGTTTAGAATATTTATTCCAGAAGTTCTCAGGGAAAATTCTTTCATCAAATAGCTATTGAGTACATCTTAGATATCTGGAATTGATGTGTGTACTGGAGATATAGCAATGAACCAGACAAAAATCTCTGCCTTCGTGAGCTTACGTTCTAGGCAAAGGGACTCTGAACAAGTAAGTGTGTGTGTGTGTAGATGTATAAATGTATATACATATTGCACATATATAAACATGTAAATAAATATGCAAATATATGCATTAGAAAAATCAGATGGGCTAAAACATGCTATAAAGAAAAAAATTTAGCAAAAAGGAAGCTGTGGATTAACTGTGTCAAATGCTGTTTACAGGCTATAAGATGAGGATTGAGTTGGCTACTGATTTGGCAAATGTGGTGGCCGCAGAGTTGATCTTGACAGAAGCTGTTTCTGCAGAATGGAAAGAAGGAAAGCCTGAGTGGGCAAGAGTTCAAAAGAGAATAGGAGAAAAGAAGCAGCAAACATAGTATTTTCACAGCACTTGCTATAAAGATGAAAAACGAAATGGGGAGCAGATGGAGGGGAATATGAGTTTAGAAGACATTTATATGCCCCTCTGGTAGCCCAGTAAAGTAGGAAAAGCTAATGAGGGAAAGAAAAGGTACCCAACTGCCATAGGGTGTCCTTAAAGAGAAGAAAAGGGGTAGACTCCTGAGCACCAGTGAAAAGTTGGGCTTATATTCACAGCGCAGGAAGTTCATCCATGATGACGAGGAGGGAGGTTGGCGGAGATGGCCATGGGAATGAGTAGAAGTTCTGTTTAATTGCTTCCAATTAGTTCATGAGTAACATCACAAGTTGAGAGTTTTACATGAATTGCCCAGAAATAATTTCTGTCCTCTCTCTTTAATACGTCATCATGAAAACCTTGAGAGCATTTAATACAAAACGGAAATTTTAATGAGAATGGCCAAGTCGTGTCACACGACAGCTAGACTGAACATGAGCAGACACTGGACAAAAATACACAGAACTAAGAATGGAGTATCCTGCTCGGGGAAAAGCAAGACTTTTTACTAACCAATAATTTTGCTTGGGTCAGTTCAGCCCCTTTCATTAAAACCCTCTCCTACTGTGATGAATAGTACCTGGTTAAAAGAAAAATTAAAAAATACTTAAATCTCTTCTGAAAACCACAGTTTTTTTTTTTAATGTTAGCTGTTATTCTCTGTAGAAATAAGAAAGTCTATAGTGTTGATTAGAAAGTATTTCGTTTGGTCTCATATGATGATCTGGGCTTTTCCTCTGTCATGTCACTATGACTCTTTAAGTAAAGTTCAGCAAGTGATAATTCCATTACACTTGTCTGACTCCCTGATGATTTTCTCCCTTCCTAATCCCAGGTCAAGAAAATTTACCTGGATGAAAAGAGGCTCTTGGCAGGGGACCATTCCATTGACCTTCTCTTAAGGGACTTTAAGAAAAACTACCACATGTATGTATATCCTGTGCACTGGCAGTTTGGTGAACTCGACCAGCATCCTATGGACAGGTACAAACTCTTTACCTTCCCATTGCTAGATCATCACCCTGATATAATGTCTTAGTTATCTGTACAAAGATAATTCTAAACAAGTTTAGGAAGTTTCCCAGCTCTGATTTAGAATACTGAGATGCCAAAAATATGTGGTTAGGTGTCTAAACACAAAACTCTTTTGAAAAGAACAGAATATGGCCGCACCACGGTTCCCAAGTTTACGTGTTACGACCTAGCCTGCAACAGAGACTCCTTCAATTCTTTCTCATTCTTGATTCTAAATTCCCAAGATAATGTGATTAGCCCAACTTGAGTCAAATGCCTACACCTAGAACAATCAGGTATGGTCAGTGCTTGTACTGAGCCAGGTTGTACAGACATGATGGTTGGTGGGGGCATTCCTATAAATTAAAGATGGTGGAAGGACACTTCCCAGTGAGAAAGGAAACCTGGTGACATCCCAAGCACTGTCTAGCTTACCCCTAAATAATTTATTTCATTTGGGGTTTTTCATGAGTGTACTATTTTTTGGCATACTTAGCAACCTTGTGGAAGAAAAATGCCTTGGTTATCCTGAACGTTAACTTTAATATATAAGCTACTTTTTAACGTACTGCCATCCACTTTATTGCAGAGTCTTGACTCATTCTGAGCTTGCTCCTTTGCGAGCATCTCTGGTGCCCATGGAACACTGCATAACTCGATTCTTTGAGGAGTGTGACCCCAACAAGGATAAACACATCACCCTGAAGGAGTGGGGCCACTGCTTTGGAATTAAAGAAGGTAAATTCATCATCATCCCAGGGAGAGGGGTATCCTTTTCTCCAGCAGAGCCCTAAGCCCCGCAGCCCTCCTAGAGAGGTCCTGCTGTGTCCTCAGATGGAAACCTCAAGACAGCAAGGTGGCAGCACCGCAGGTAGGACTCCCTCGGTGCACACGCTGTCATGGCAAGGTTCTTGCCTACTTCCATTACAATACTCTTTTTTCATTTTTTTTTAAAGTAATTTTTTTAATTTTTTTTTTTTTTAGATTCTATTTGACAGAGAGAGAGAGAGATTACAAGTAGGCAGAGAGGCAGGCAGAGAGAAAAGGGGGAAGCAGGCTCCCCGCCGAGCAGAGAGCCTGATGCGGGGCTCGATCCCAGGACCCTGAGATTATGACCTGAGCAGAAGGCAGAGGTTTTAACCCACTGAGCCACCCAGGCGCCCCACTACTCTTTTTTCAAAGGGTAACAAGTGGGAATATTTAGGGGATAACTGAGGTCTTAGCAGTTGGCTAAACCAAAGAAAATGGTGTCAATCCAGAGAGCTGTGCCAAATGTCAGAAGGCTACCCTTATGAGGAGGGATTTTATATCCTTTCTTAACCTGGGTATTGGTTTAAACTTCTAAAAATCATAGGTAAAGAGTAAAAGAGAAAGTCTGATTCTGCGAGTGGGAAATGTCAGAAAAATCTTAGAATTCATTATGGATGCACTAAAGATTGGGCCTCCTATCACAAGTTGTGTCCAGATGTTATGCCTTTAATCCATAACTGAATCTTCAATAACAAAAATAATAGTAGTAGTAATAATAATAATAAATAATAATCAGAGGGTTCTTTCTTTACTCCTGCGATGGAGGAACTTAACTTTAGACATTTGTTTTGCTAGGTTATATCTTAATGTATGTCCTTCTATTTTCCTAAATTAAATCTGATTTTTATGAGAAGGCATGTTTTTAATGATCAAGATTTGAAACATGTTAAAAAAATGAAGCATCAGAACTGCTTGCACAATGTAAATCAACAGTAAATATCAAATCTCTAAAGCAAGGGTTTTCTATGTATGTTCAAAACATACAAGTAGGATAAATGTCTAGCCAATCAATAAAGAAAAGTAAGTTCATCAAAGGTCAGAATTTCCCAAAAAAAAAGATAACTCGTTTGACCTTCACTTTAAAAATATTCTCGGGGTGCCTCGGTGGCTCAGTTGGTTGGGCGACTGCCTTCGGCTCAGGTCATGATCCCAGAGTCCCGGGATCGAGTCCCATATCGGACTCCCGGCTCTGCTGGAAGTCTGCTTCTCCCTCTGACCTTCTCCCCTCTCATTCTCAGTCTCTCTCTCTTTAATAAATAAATTAAAAAATCTTTAAAAAAATATTCTTCATGGTATGTAGAATGCCTTGAAATTAAAGAGAAAGAGCTGAGAGTAGGAGAATTTACTTACTGATAAATAGGTGAGAAGAAAAGGTTAGCTCTTCTCTGCAATATCATTCTGTGAATAAGCACAACTGTAATGAGCAAAGAATGTGTATTTCTGTGAGCACCGACTGCTGTGTATTGGTTACCTACTGCTGCAAAACCAATTACTCTAAAATTGAGAAGCTTAAAATCTCGGTTTCCAGGATCAGGAATCTAGGATTAGTTTGCCTGGATGGTTCTGGCTTGGGATCTGCTCTGAGCTCACCCACATGGCTACTATGTTGGGAGGCTTCATTTCCTCACCCTGTGGTCTTCTCCATGAGATTGCTCACAGCACAGCATCTGGTTTCCTCCGCAGTGAGTGATCAGAGAGAAAACAGAGAGTGAGAGAACCCCAGACTGAAGCTATAAGGTCTTTTATAACCTAATCACAGAAGTGACATACGTTACTTCTGCTATATTCTGTTGGTGAGACAACCTGTTGTAATGTGGGAGGAGCTCTTGGAGGTGGGCCATGACATACTGTTTATAGCCTGTTAGCATTGACAGGAAATTAACAAGCTAGTAAGACTGAGACCTGCATAATTAATACCAATTTCCTTTCTAACATCTATTCTATAAGCACAGTACTTATAAATTCAAATATACTCCTAAGAATGGCTGAAACTGTCTTTTCTAATTCCCATGTTAAAAAGGACAAAATCTAGCAATTTTGGGGTGGAGTCTTTAGGTTTTCCACACAAAGTATCATGTCACCTTCAAAGAGCAAGAGTTTGACTTCTACTTTGCCAGTATGGATGCCTTTCCGTTCTTTTTGTTATCTGATTGCTGAGGCCAGGACTTCTAGCACTATGTTGAACAACAGTAGTGAGAGTGGGCATCCCTGGTGTGTTCCTGACCTTTGGGGAAAAGCTCTCAGTTTTTTCCCATTGAGAATGATATTCGCTGTGGGCTTTTCATACAGCCACTCTGGAAAACAGTATGGAGGTTGTTCAAGAAGCTAATAATCGAGCTACCCTAGGACCCAGCAATTGTACTACTAGGTATTTACCCCAAAGATACAAATGTAGGGATCTGAAGGGGCACCTGCACCCGAATGTTTATAGCAGCAATGTCCACTGTTGCCAAACTATGGAAAGAGCCCAGATGTCCATCGACAGATGAATGGATAAAGAAGATGTGGTATATGTATACAATGGAATATTACTCAACCTTCAGAAAGGATGAAATCTTACCATTTACATCAACGTGGATGGAGCTGGAGGATATTATGCTGAGCGGAATAAGTCAATCAGAGAAAGACAATTATCATATGGTTTCACTCATATGTGGAATATAAGAAACAGTGCAGAGGATCATGGGGGAAGGGAGGGAAAACTGAATGGGAAGAAATCATAGAGGGAGAGGAACCACGAGAGACTCTTAACTCTAGGAAACAAACTGAGGGTTGCTGGAGGGGAGGTGGGTGGGGGCCTGGGGTAACTGGGTGACGGGCATTAAGGAGGGCATGTGATATGATGAGCACTGGGTGTTCTATGTAACTGATGAATCACTGAACACCACGTCTGAAATTAATGATGTGCTATATGTTGGCTAATTGAGTTTAAATTTTTAAAAAAGGACAAAATATAACCAAGTACAGCTACCCCACTCCCTCCACTCCACCATTATCAAGAAGGGGGGAAACTTAGCTGGGACAGGACATATTTGTGTATGCCCTTTTATGTGGCACTTGATTTTAACAGAGTGATCAAATTGGAACAGAGGCCATTTATTTAAGGAAACAACTTGTGCTTCACTGTTCTGAAACTTCTGGCAACTCCTCAGCATGTAGTCTCACTCAGGCTCTGTGCTGGGCGGTCGTCTGGGAGAAGCAGGAAAGGCTTAGAGTTCAGTGACTCGAAGAGCTCCTAATGATCTTGTTTGTTCACTGTGGTTTGGCCATGGTTATGTTATTTTGAAGAAGGGAAAGAATTATCACATAGTAAACCAATAAAGCAGATATTTAATATTCAGTCAGAACAAGTAAACAGGTTACTGCTTTGGGATGTAGCTAGGGAAAACAAAACAAAACAAAATATTTCTAAGTATGTCCTTCCTTCCCTCATGGCTGAGAAATCCACAGAAGGACAAGGTAAATTTTAGCCAGCGTTTTCCTGAATTTTAACTGACTTTTACCTGAGCGAGATGTGCTCAAGCATTACAGCTCTGTCATTCACTAGCTATGTGAATTAGGGCATACCACTTAACCTCAGCAAGTCTCATTTTCCTTATGTGTAAAAAACGAGGTTTAATTAAAAGGTGTAGGAGTCTTACTTATTTAGTGCCCATGACATATCATGTATCCACTTTAATCTTCAAAAGAACCTTCCAAGTAAGACCAACAGACCCAACGAGTCAGATCATGCAGATCCTACTAAACCACTTAAAGACATTATCCTAAGAATACTGAAGGATCATGAAAGTGTTTTAAACAAAAGAATGATTTCACTAGATCTGTATTTAAGAAAGATTCTTTTGGTTGTATTGTGGAGAAGCCTGAGAAGAGTTGAGGGGACGTGTGGTAAGTTCAGGCATAGTTGATGAGAACTTGAACTAGGGCAGTTCCAGGGAGGTGGGGGGAGGCGTGGAGGGAGGGAAGGAAACCTGTTCAAGATATATTTCAAAATATAAACATATTCAAGATATATTCAAGAATATAAACATATTCAAGATGTACAGAAATAGTAAGACAGGGCACCTGGGTGGCTCAGGGGGTTGAAGCCTCTGCCTTCAGCTCGGGTCATGATCTCAGGGTCCTGAGATCGAACCCCGCATCGGGCTCTCTGCTCGGCGGGGAGCCTGCTTCCCCCTCTCTCTGCCTGCCTCTCTGCTTACTTGTGATCTCTCTCTCTCTCTGTCAAATAAATAAATAAATAAAATCTTAAAAAAAAAAGAAATAGTAAGACAGTGTTTGCTAGGAAATATGTGGGGGCAGGGAACAGATAGTAGAGAGATTGAGAGAAAGAGAAGTAGGTTCCCTGCTTCAGGTTCCCTGCTCAGGCCAGGCAGGTAAACAGAGACATGGAGATAGAAAACACAAGAACAGAAACAGATTAGGGGAAGATGGTAACTTCCATTTATGACATGTTGAACTTTTAAGTGCGTGGGAAACAATGTGCAGTTGATAGATGAATACGTGGGCCAGCTTTTCAAGACAGCATTTCTGAATTTAAGTACACAGTTGAGCATTATGAGCATACAGAAAGTAATTAGCACCATAGAAGGGAATTGCTTTCCCAAGAAAAATGTGTTGAGTTACATGGAAAAGGCTCTAGGGTTGAACACCAAGGAATAACAACATCTGGGTGATAGAGGAGGAAGAAGGAGCTCACAAAAAAGAATGAAAAGTCTCCTGCCAGGAAGGAAGAAAACAGGATAATGCCTTGTCGAAGGAGGTTTTCGAAGAGGAGGAAGAGTTCACAGTGCCAGATGCTGCTGAGATGTCAACTAAGACAAAAGACTAAGAAGAACATTGCTTTTACACAGAACTAAGGATATCCTGGGTAGCCTTAGTAAGAGCAATTTGGGAAGAATGGTAGAGATGGAAGCCAGATTCTACAGGCTGAGAAAGAATAGATGAAAAATGGGAGAGTGGCTGTTTGAAGGCAGGAAAGAGCTGAAGAAGGATATAAAGTTGAGGGAAGCATTTCTGAGAATAAAATAAGCTTGAGCACTGACCCATTCATTCATTCAACAGATGTTTACTGATGGTCCACATAGAGCCAGGCACTGTTCTCAAAGCTGGATATGCAGCATATTTATATGTTAATAACAAGGGCCCAGGGAGGAACGAAAGGTAGCGGATATAAGCAAAAGAGGAAACTTAGGGGAAAATCTCTGAGGTCAGGAGAGATCCTGGACACAGGCAGAGAATTAGCCTAAAGTCAGCAGGAAGGACATCTCTCATCCAAACAACAGAAAGAAGACAAAACGTATGAGCACAATGGTAAGTAAATTTACAAGTAATGAGCCTAAAATGTCCGTTTTACAAATGAAGCCATTGTTCAAAAGAAATATGCCAAAGTTTATAATATTTCCTATTCTTAGGCAGAGACTTCTATTGGGCAGGAAAATTACCTGGTGTCCCAGACATGGTATTAGTTTAATATACTTCAAGTTCATCTGCTGAAGTATTTGTTCAACAATTATTGAGTAAGGGTGGGACACACTGGTAAGAGTGGTCTCAACCCCTAAAGGATGCTGTCTTCTTCCATAGGTGTGGCAGCAAGTTCTTTTTTAATTACATGGTTGGAGGAGCACCTGGGTAGCTCAGTCCGTTAAGCATTTGACTCTCAATTTCAGCTCAGTTCATGACCTCAGGGTTGTGAGATCAAGCCCTGAGTTGGGCTCTGCACTGGCCATGGGGGCTGCTTAAGATTCTTTCTCTCTCTCTGCCCCTCTCCCGACTCTGGTGCATGCATTCTCTCTCTAACTCTCTCTCATGCATGCACAAAAAATAATAATTACTTGGCTGGAAATTTGATTTAATTGGCACTATACTTCTACTTGTTTCTATTATATTTTAACAGTCCTTAGAGGTTAGTATATTTGGCACTTTCTTGGCTGGGCCTCTGTCAGTGCTTCTAAACCCTACATTATAACTACCAATGGAGCTTTTTAAATGTATACATGCCATTAGCCCATTCCTGGAAGTTCTGATTCAGGAGGCCAGGGATAAGGCCTGAGGGTGTATCTTTTTTTTTAAATTGAGTGTAGATGACACATAATACTACATTAGTTTCAGGTGTGCAATATTGGGATTCAACAAGTCTATATGTTACCATTATGCTCACCTCTAGTGTAGCTACCATCTGTCCCCATACAAAGCTCTTACAATACCATTGACTATATTCCTTACACTGTACCGTTTATCCCTGTGACTTATTCGTTCCGTAACTGGAGGCCTGAACCTCCCACTCCCCTTCACCCATTTTGCCCATCACCCTACCGTCATCCTTCTGGCAACCATCAATTTGTTCTCTATTTCTGCTTTTTGTGTGTTCATTTGTTTTGTTTTTTAGATTCCGCATAAAAGTGAAACCATATGGTATCTTTTTAAAAGCTTCACAGGTGATACTGATGCCCTGACAGGGTCGAGAACTATCCTACAATCTTATTAGATGGTTTCTCTAATCCCCTAGCTCTGACATTATTTGTTCATATTACTACTCTGGCTATTTTCTAATAGTGTGTTTTGTTTTGTTTTTGTTTTTTACAGAAGATATAGATGAAAATCTCCTATTTTGAATAAAGATTTGAGAGAATTTGAACATTCCAGCATCCCCCTGTGTTTCTGACCACTCCTGAAAGTATATGCAGCCACAATACTTGTAGATTTATATTTAGCAAAATGTTTGCATGTCTGAGAAGGCAATGAGAATAATTGCTTGCTAACAGTGTATGCACCAAGCATTTAACATTAGCTTTGGAAATAAAACTTTAAATAAAGTCAACACATGCCAAATACTGTGTATTGTTTCCGAACAGGAGTTTAAATCATCACTCTCTGCATCCATTTATGAAACACTAATTGTAAAACTTGAAGAAAATACTACATTCATTTTGTTCATAATATCGTGTACACTTCAAGAAAATGGCATAATGCTCTTTTGTTGTTAATGTGTATTATTTTCAGCATCTTAATGTCCTAATAAAAATCTAAATGCTTACTCAAGTTTATTTCCAGTCATTTATCTAAACAACTATATGTGAAAGACCAACTCAGGACTCACACTTCAAATCAAATTATAATTGTGCTTCCTAGAACCTACTATTTTAAAAAAGAAAAAAAAAGTAAGTATTGTCAGGGGAGATGTTTCCTATGGGAAACAAATATTCAGTTGCTAAATGGTAGATGCTTATTAATGTCCTTTGTCATAATGTAAATTTAAACAAAAAAATAAATTCAAGTGCTTTCTACTAAGTTCAGTTTAAAATATGGATGATTATGCACTGCTCAACACAACTAATTCTAACTTTTGTGCGGCTGTTGGGGGAGAGGAGAGGCCTGTAAAATCTCTACACATTTCATGTCCTCAAAATAAAAGTAATGTGAAGGTAATGCAAACAGTAAAAAGCTCTGAAGTGTCTTAATGTCCAATGTAGTCAGAGATAAATATTACTACTGTAAATTGATAGCAAGAAATTGGTCATAAGAGAAAATTTGTGTTTTCATTTGAACTTTTTCTTCTTTGATAACTATTAATACAATAAAGGCTAGATTACAAAAATAATAAGACATCATAATAGAGCTCTTTCCAAGGTCTGAACCAAGGCAGTAAAAGAACCTGACACCTTCTATATTCTACTTAACAATATTTAAAAGAAAATAAAATGAAATAAAATGAAAGATATCAATGCGATTGTCTTTATTTTTTTAAATAATCAAAAGTATGTCATTGTGGTTGTTAAGAGCTTTGTCTCTTGTAGTCACTGAGAGAATGTGCCCATGGAATTTCATCTGAAGGAACTCATGGAAAAGTCTGATTTTTATCAGAATAATTTTCTCTTATTAACTTCAAAATTGTATTATCTATTTTCTTAGCGCTGTGCATCACTTGTTCTTGACCAGACATATCACATCTGTCATTTCTAAATAATTAAGTTCAATTTGATTAATCAAACTCTACGTATTATATATAATTTTTTCCAACTAGGGAAATAATTTTAGAAATTATTCCAAAATTCAGAATGTTTTTATTTGTAGTTGGAAGGAATGTCATGAGAAATCTTAACTAATTGCCATTATAAATTTATGAATTTGTTAGGAACAGTGAAATTATATATGAAGGTATTAATTAGAACTAAGTTACCACTTTAAATGTTTTAGCATAGTGAAAAGTGATTTTAATTATAAAGAACTACCTGTTTATTTAAAATGTTATTTGAAAATAAGATAATTTTGGAATGACAAATATTATTTAATAATAGAAACTTTTAGAACCTTAAATTTTTTGTCCACTAAGTCTCCCTTGTACGTTGTTGCCCTAGATGATATATTGTAGACACACTTTAATATTCTTGGTGGTCACAATTTTTAATTGTGGTTTGTTTGTGATAAAGACATTGCTCTACCCCAACCAAGGAGATGAAGTTATTTTCTCAGTCATCAGTCTTTAAGCCCTATCTCTGTGTGAGATACCTTAGAAGTTGGACTTCTAGTCTGAAACCAGTTATTCAGTTTAGCTTTAAATCTTGTGACTCATATTGCCCATGACCATAAAGGCATTAGTAATATGACTTAAATACTAGATGGGCTTACAGAGTCTAGAAGATCACACTGCTCCTTGACTTCATTGCTCCAAGGGCCATTTGAAGCAAAGGTAATTAAAAAGACATACGGTATATTCTGGGCTGTTGCTACCGCACTAGGTAAAAGAAGGTAAATTTTTCTCATGTTGGGTAATTTATGATTTCTAACAAGCCTACTTGTCAAAGAAAAAAATTCAAGGGTTTAGATCCTGAAGGAAGAAAAATCCGAAGGAGAAACCTGAAAAACAAGAGAAAGGTAGATAAGTTGCCTAATGCAGGCAAAGTTAAATAGCATGAAGGTAAGTCATAGTTGAGTTTAAGGTATATATAAAATAGTTGAAGAGTGACTTTTATAAAGAGATATACCTTGCTTCAGATGCTGGTGACAAGTTTTAATAAGAATGTGATGAATTTGATTCTTCTTTCAAAATTCAATTTCAGAATACAGTGGTTTGGTTTGAAACTCACATGGTAAGTTCATTTGAATTAAATGTGATTTAAGACCGTAAAAATGCTTGCTTTCTGAATCTGCTGGCCACTAAAGACCACACTGATTTGCTTTTTTGAATTTACTCATATTGTACTATTCTCTACCAACCCACTATGCCTTACAAGGTTTTTCCCCTATCGTTTTCTTCTTGAGAAATTATACTTGTCAGTAACAACATCCAGCCTATGTGAAGCTCTAGTAAGTCTCATGTGGACAGAAGCTTAAGGTGGATTTATTTGTAGATTACATAAGAAATCCCATTTGAGGGGTACTTGAGTTAAGCATCTGCCTTCAACTCAGGTCATGATCCCAGGGGTTGAATCCCACAACTGGCTTTCTACTCAGCAGGGCATCTGCTTCTTTCTCTCTCTCTCTCTGTCTCTCTCTCTCTGTCTCTCTCTCATTCTTCCTCCCTTCCCACTGCTTGTTCTTGCTCTCTCAAATAAAAAAATCTCAAAAAAGAAAAGAAAAGAAAAAAATTCACTTGAACTGGTGAAGATATGTCCCCAGTACTAAGCATGATGCAACACTGGTGTTTGAAGATTGGTGAGTAGAGGTCACAAACTCAAATAACTTCAGAGATCAAACAGGTACAGGTTAAACTGTGAGATTATAGGGAAGAGTAGGAATTGTATGCTATGTTATGAGCCAGAGAATGCATGTGTTGTCTAAAGGCATTCAAAGTTTTTTTCAAGCACTAGCCTAAGCTTACAAAACCTGAATCTGGAGGCCGACTGTAGCTTGACCACTATTTCAATAGCTGTAACTAAACAGCCTATTTACAATAGGAATAGGACTTAGAAAAAACTAAAAATGATCTTCTAACCCTTCAATTCCAGACTCTTCCTTCAGAATGCAATTTCTCCTCTTGGCTGGCCTTTTGAGCGCTGCCACCGCTCTGCCCATCCCTGTGAGTACACCTCCTCCATTGTCCACTCCATTTCCAGTCTGGAGGCAGTATTTCTGGGCTAGTATGTCTGGCTAGTGTTTCTGAGCCTTTCCTGTATCTTTTCATTTCACAAAAGAGAAAGGTAGAGTCCAGAAAAGCTGTCGAATCAGGAATTGATCACTTGTCCTTAGCCCAGTGGTCATCCCAAGACAAATCTCAGTCCCACGTGCCATCTGCTAACCGGGT
Organism: Nasua narica; assembly: GCA_028533885.1. Classification (NCBI taxonomy): domain Eukaryota; kingdom Metazoa; phylum Chordata; class Mammalia; order Carnivora; family Procyonidae; genus Nasua; species Nasua narica. The sequence goes on along the minus strand of CM052800.1, from coordinate 62,993,086 downwards.
GACCTTGAGCAAGGACCTGACCCATGGCTTCCCAGTCTGTAAAATGAGTCATATGAACGACCTCACAGTATTGTGAAGATGATAAAAATGCATCTGAAGCACATAAGGGTCCTAACTGGAAAATAGGCAGCTCTCAGATAAACTTAGCAGGATAGGACTCCCATTCCACAGTGACCTAAGTACTAATTACGCAATTTGAATTGAGTTTCATTTAAAATATCTTTACCCCAAACCGTCTCATGTTGACTACAGCCATGCCTTCCACATTATACAAATGATTTCTAGGAGTGTCGTGTGTGTCAGCTATAGTCTCAATAAGTAGGACACCAAGTAGACAAGAAATCCTCTTTCCTGCACACTTTCTAACCAAGGAGCTTTCAAAGTGAGGGAGCGTTCAAAATTTGCATTTGGGGATTCAAAATATAAATTTACAGTACTATACTCCCGTCGCTTTGAACTTCTAAATGGTGAGAATGAAATTGAGAGCACTGTTGATTCGAAGATAAAGAGGCATGCAACATGCAATGACTCTTAAGAAATGTAAATAAAAACTTATTCAGAAGTAAGTTTAAAGGCAAAAAGTACACCTTCTTAATCATGTGACAAAATTAATTCAACCTTTCCCCAGTAGAAAGGCAACTGCTTTTCATTTCGGAAGCGAAGGTACACCACGGATGGGCTTACTTCAAGTAGTGGCCTGTTACCGACTCTCATAAAACTCTTTGTAACAAACGCTGTATTATTACATGTTACTTCACCTTGTTACTGTTGTTGTTTTACAAGCTTGAACAATTTGGAGGAAGTACCAGTGAACAGGTAAACTTCTCATTGTATTTTCAAATGCTGCGTTCATCATTTCTAAAGTTGAGAGTTGTCTGAAATGACTGACATCATGTATCTTTTTACAGAGATTTGGCTTTTTCCCACCGCCAGGACCACCATTTTTCCCTCAGATCCTGTTTCCCCCACCTCCACCTCCACAGCTGCCCTTGGTAAACACGGGTTTGCGGAATCTCAAATTACAAAAAAAAATTTATTACTTAGATGATGGTTGTTAAATTTCCCAAATTTTCATACCCAAATATGAGGCTGAATTTAAGAGGTTGCCAGTCATCATCAGCTCTTTACACCCCCACCTTGCATAGCCTGTGGCGGAATGTGACAAGGAGCCAGCAGATTTCCCTGTCTGAACATTCAGTGACTTCTTCCAATGGCTCTCTCTCTACACTTGCCATCAAGAAGGTGTTCATACTGAATTCCTTTGACTATGGTGAGCCTAGTTGCTCTTCATGAAGAAAATACCTCTTTCGATATCTTTTTGTAAATCATCTTGCTGCTTTTTTTTCTCAAAAGTTTTTTTTTTTTTTTCAACTCTCTGTAGCTTTTTCTCACAGGTGAAGCAATATAATAAAATTACTCTGTTAGTTCCTCCCCAATCTCTCCTAAAATCTGGATTCTTAGAACATTTTTAAATGAAGGCCAGAAGAGTGCTAAATACGTACTAGAATTTCCTTCACTCTCTATGGAATAGTTACACTGGTACAGACAGATGATGTTCATTTGATTAATATTTACTGCGTGTCTACTGCATGATAGGGTCTCTAGAGAGGGCTGGAAATACAAAAACTATGAGATAAGTTCACAGTCAGATGAGAGATTCATCAATGTAAAAATGTAAGATGATAAGTGCTTCTAGATGTAAATACAGAGTTGACCTGGGCTGTAGATCAAAGACTTCATTCGCAGAGGAGACGTGACCTGAGCCAGGTCCACAAGGGCTGAGGAGCGGCTGGGATGAGCAGAGGGAACAGCAAGTGTGCAGGACGGACCTGAGAGTGACAGGACAGTTTGGGCAAATGATCAATACAATGAGGTTTTGGAAAAGTTCACACACATTTTAACATAGCATCTTGCTCAAGTTCTTGTCTATCATCTACGTTGAAAACATGATTTTGCATAATTTTGGTTTTATAGCTAAATGTAATAAACACCTTCCTTTTGCTTGTATTTAAATTCAAACTGTTTATTTGGCAACTTTAAGCAGGCTTTTGGAAATTTGTCACTGAAGTTACAGTCCTCAATGGAACAGGCTTTCCCTATAATGTTTTCTAAAATTCTATAAAATTTCCCTAAATTTCTAAGTACTTGCATTTATCATTAATTGCTAATTAATTGCTAATTTTGATTCTAGTCAAGGGTAGAGCATTGTTTCCCTTTTCATTTTTTGGCTGAAATTCATTAAGAGTTAAGTTAATGCCAAATCCTGAAGTTTGGGGTTATAATCAGAATGTAGGAATCTCTGTGTGGCAACAAAGAATCACTAGTATTTGAAATGGAAACTTCCTTCCACCAGATGGCAGAGTGGTATTAAAAAAGCAAAGAAAAAAATACTATAGAGAAACTGGTAGATTTGCAAGCACTATCAAACATGTAGATTCCTTGGTTTTTGATTTGACTAATTAAGAAAAAAAAAGCATACCTCTTGAGAGAAAAAAATAATTTAAAATCCGCTAGAATCTAAGCTCCACCAAGTTGAAAGTGGGCTCCTTGAGAGCATTGAGAGCTCAATAAGTACTGGATGGAGGACGGACAGATGGATGGATGGATAAATGAGTTAATGAGAAAGAAAGCTAAAACAAAATTTTGTTTTATTCACAATTCACTTCCCCCCCCCCTTTTTTTTTTTTTTGTTTTCCAATTCCTCTTCCTTTCCCTCTTCCTTTTCCTTTTGATCCAAATCAGGTAAGTATACTTAAACTTTCCTTTAAGAAAGTATTTAAATAAATGAAACAAAACAAAAACTTGAAAATTATTTAGATTTAATTGGAGAGAAACCTGATACCAAGGATTAATAGTCATCATTCTCTTTTGGACCTTCAGTTATTGGTATTTTATCTGGTTTGAGTCATTTAATATACATATCTCAAATACCCTTGCAAACTGAACTACTTAAGACCTGAAACTTTCCTTGATCATGCAGAAGGAACGCAGGAAACTAGTAGAAAAAGCATTTGAAGTCCAATAATCTGGGATGGAAGCTCTGCCATTTCATACTTTGGAATGATCTTGAATTCCTTTGAGTCTTACTTCTTCTAGAGTATAAATAAAATAATGAAAATGATTTATGAAGTACATTTCCCCTCTAAAATCTTATGCTTATATCTGAGAGAGATAAATTAGTCTCTCCGAGAGAGACTAATGAGAGAAAAAAATGCATTCTTTTTTTTTTTTTAAAGATTTATTTATTTATTTATTAGAGACAGAGACTGATAATGAGAGGGGAGAAGGTCAGAGGGAGAAGCAGACTTCCCGCAGAGCCGGGAGTCCGATATGGGACTCGATCCTGGGACTCCAGGATCATGACCTGAGCCAAAGGCAGTCGCTTAACCAACTGAGCCACCCAGGCGCCCCAGAAAAAATGCATTCTTACTGAAATGGAATCCTTTAAACTGGATTTAAGAATATGGTCGTGTCATAAAAGGATTATTTAAATTTCACTTTTGACAGGATTTTGCTGAATGGGAGGACAATTACATATGATGAGATTGATTTTGCTGAATGGGAGGACAGTTCCATATGATGAGATTGATTACATATGATGGTTTGGCACAAACCAAAAAATAAGTTATCTAAATTAAAGCATATTAAAACTAAATTTGTAAATGAGACTCCTATTACAATGATAGGAAATGACATTATTAAGATTTTCTTTCATAAAAAAGTGATCCTATAATATAGTCTTTTTTCCAACCTAGTAAGCCTAAGTTTAATGACCTTTTGAAGAAGTCCCTGCTATGTCTGGAGGCCACAAAAGAAAATGTGGACTCTATGCTTCCAGAGACAGTCGGTTTGGGGGGAGAGAAAGGGGTTACTTAAAATATTAGTGATTATGATTCTTAATGACATAATTTTAGAAATGCAAAAATTCTAAAAAGCATGTTTTCATTAATCAAGCTAATATAAAATGATTAACATAGACAAGATAGACAAAATGCTGAATTACAACTCCTTCATTATTTGATTATGTTTTCTTTATTCTAGGTCCTGACACTTAATGATCTTATAACGGTAAATATATCTGCTCTGTTAATGTATATAGTTCAAAAATGTTACATGCAACTCCTTATATAAGATGAAAAATTACTATCTTTATTAGCCTAATTCATCTGGAAACAAAATAAAGCACAGCTGTTAAATTCAAAGTGAAAAAACAATCTCAGTGCATATGGACAGTTCTAAATTCATTCATTCTTCAATTTATCCAAACTATAAGTTGACAAAACAACCTCTTTGATCACTGATGAGAGTGAAAGTGAAGAATCGAAAGACTTAGACCTATAGGATAAATTGCTTTAGGAGAAATGAAATAGACTTGATTATTTCTTCAGTAACAATGCAGTAGCATAAACACATAATACATTAAAAATTATAAACTAAATTCCAACAGATAATACTTTTTTAACTGAAATGCACAAATTCAACTTCTTAATGAGGCCGTTTATTGATACAATAAGTTATTCAGAATCTTAGTTTATGAAAACTCAGGAGATATACTTGAGTGGAACTACAAAAGAGAACACTAAAAAATTCCATTTCCTCTAAAAACGTATTTTCCATACTTAATCATTTTCTGAAATCAAGACAAACTTTGCAATAGATACATACATTTATTTTCAGATCTCCTTTTTCTTTAAAATGTCATTATTAACTAAAAGGTACATTTTATGATTGGTGGTATCTTAGAATCAAGGACATACATGTTTTGTAAAAATGTCAAAAACTTAGGCCTAAATCATTTGTGTGCCTGAGAGATAAATTTTCGGAATTAAGGCTATTTAAAGCCAACCATCTTGAGGAATATTTAAGTGTCCCAGAGCCTTGAGGTCAAATAGCTTCTAAGTCTAATAAATAAGAACTTTAGTCTCTTTCATTCAAGTGCTAGTGCTCTCCCCACAGTCCACTCTATTTAAGCAACATTATAGTCCATTTCCAAATGGCAAACAATAAATATTCTTGCATATTTCTAAGTGAAAATGTTTTAGGAAACAATCTTGCATGATTACAAAAATAGCAAGTTCACCTCTACATCAAAACATGGCTGAAAGACCACTGGCCTGTGGTTAGAAAGCTTCTATACTCACCTTTACAATTAAATTAGCTGTGTGACCATGGATAAAAGTACAGTTTACCTCCAAAGTCTCTTAAGTGAAAATATTGACTCCTCAGACACAGGACTCATTCAGATGACCAGATCTGAATACTTAGTACCTATTTATACCTTCCTTTACTGAACTTTTTGAATGTATTGTTGGCTGGGACATCCGGCTAGCTCAGTCAGTAGAGCGTGTGATTCTTGATCTCAGGGTTGAGAGCTCCAACTCCATGTTGAGTGACAACTTAAAAATTAAATCTTTAAAAAAAAAAAAAAAAGTACTATTGGCCACTCCTCATCCTGTGAAGAATTCTGACAGAATAACTTATAGAATTACCTTATCTTCATAGCCATAAGAATTTTTTTCTCCCAGTACTCCTAGTTAAGTCAGAAAGCAGGAAGAGATCCCCTAAGAGAACAAATATTACTTCAGATATTACTCTTGCCTAAGAGAAAATTGGGACAGTGTTTAGCTTATATGTTCTTGCATATGTGCTGGGATGGACAGCTCTGCAAATAGAGGGATTCGCCTTCTTTCAGTGATCAATTCCTTGAGCAAGCTGCCAGTCTGTTAAAAAAGAAGGACCTGTGGAAGCTACAAAGCAGTACTTTTCCAGTGAAACTGCTGTCTAAGCAGACCCTCAAAGCAAAGTATTCATAGTTGTCCTAAAATGTTGGTTCAAGTATCATTCACCTAGGGAGAGTGCATAATTTAAGAAAAGTAGCAATTGCCTGGATGTGTACACAGCGAGTTTCTTAACCATTCACATCAAGTTCCTATATTTCAGATATAGTGAATATAGTTACAAGAAAAATAGTTCTTTGAATTAAGGAGATTTAAATCTAAATATTGTATATTCATTTGAAAATCTTATGTAAATAAAGCACTAAAAATGAAATTAATTTTTCAACAAAACAAAGATTTCATACAGAAAATGTTTTAGCTTATATGTGGACGAAGTTTAAAAAATTAAGTTAAAAATAAGCCCACTGACAGCTCTAGCACTGATCATTGACTTTTCTTCTTTCATAGTTAATCACTTCTATTTTGAACCAACTTGGGGTAAGTTCATATTAATTTTTAAACTATTGTAAACTACAAACCTACTTAATGGACTGAAGAGGTCTTTTTTTCTTTTTTTAGGGTTTCATTGGGGTAAGACTTTATTTCTATGATTTTATTGATAAAAGTAAGTGACATTTAATCTCAGAAAAGGTAAGAATAATTCTCCTGAACTATAAAAACGTATGGCAGACTGACTTACGTCAACTGACTTACCCAAATTAGAACTCCTGAATTATAAACTCTGGGCTCTTAGGTCACGATTTCTGCAGGTCTAAAAAGGTATTTTTTTCATAATGTCCATGGTATGTGACAATATTTCAGCTTACAGAAATATATGCACTATTAGGTTAAGAAATTTCAAAACATTTTTATCCTAGGCTCGTTTTTGTTTTATGGACAATTCATAATAAGCAGTGAGACAAGTCTGCTGTGAAACTATCACATCTAGAAATGATTTCAAGGCAAAGCCACACATCTCCATAACACGAAAGCTCAGCCTGGTGGATAGCAAGGCTACAAACCTTGAAACTTCTCCCTTTGATTCTCATCCAAGTTTGCTTTCATTTAAAATACATACAAAAAGTAGGTATATTACTTTTTTAAATATCTGATTTAATGTCAATCAAAAGTCTATACAGTATTATTTATTTTAATCTACCTTAAGAGAAGCTAATGAATCAAAATATTCCCAATCCCAATTTTGAGAAATTGGATTTCACCCAAGTTTTCCTTCTGACAAGTTTCACTGCCCTAAAATGTTTATTTAGTATTTCTTACCACTTCAAATGCTCTTATCAGGCCATCAAAGGCCAGATGGAAGAAGTTAAAGCCCTTTGTTGCAGAAAATGCACTTTATCAGCACTTCCGGTGTAAGAGAACCACATTATTTTCTACCTCTCAGTACATGTGATTATACCAATACTAACCCATCAGCAATAAAATAACTGTAGACATGAGTGGAAGCAAATAAGAAATTATGGCACAAAAAACCTTCATATAATAACTATAATCTGTATTGTTTATTTTGGCAGAAATAATTCTCTATGTCAGAAGTTATATACGGTGAGTACAATCTCCAAATGTTTCAAGCACCATTATACATTTTAAAAATATTTTTATCTTAGGAGTTTAAAAGTCTCAGTTCATGTCCATATTGATAAATTAATAGTTTGACAAAGGGTGTACTGATAAAAGCAGGTAATTAATTAACCTACTTAAATTATTACAAATGCTTTTTTCAAAGGATTCATTTTTAAATCAGTTTATTTATTAAAACTTCATAAATATGTTAAAGTATAATACAAACCACCATTTCTTATACTGTAAGAAAATATAGCATTTAGCCTCTAAAAGTGGTTAGAATTTTCAAGTGCCTTCTTTAGCTACCAAATATGTAGGTTTTAGATAATTATGGTCTTATTATGTAAGGTCAGCATATTGCTTCCGTTTGAGTTTGAAATGCTTTGAAAAGCTTAAGAACACCTGCTAGCAAGACAAATATTGGTTGCTGCAACTTATCCTTAAGATATTACCAAATAAACTGTCTCTGAGTCAAAATTTCAATTTCAACAATGCTAGCTAAACCGCATGTGGCCATAAAGTCAAGTCATAAACTCTAACGGTATCACTATGGATAATGTGAGTACTCCTTAAGTAATGTGTAATCTTCCAAACTGCACGCTTAAAGTAACAAGAGCTTCATCTCCTTAGTAGGGAATACAATAGAGAACAGCTTTAGGAACAAGGCAGACTATGATTCAAATCCTAGCTCTATCCCTTTCTGAATTAAGCTTGGGATAATCTTTCTAATCATTTTCATCTGTGAAATGGAAATAATACCACCTAACTTCATAGGATTGTTGAGGATTGAGTGATATAATGTAGATACTCAGGAAATGGTATCTTAGTACTAACAAAATAGTTAGTACTATTTTGCTAAATATCTCTTTTAGACAAAAGCATTTTAAGAGTATTCCTTATACCTAAAATATAAGAAAAGCAAATATGAAGGTAATATCACCTAGTAATATAGGAGCACATATTCCTCCACAAATGTCTTAAACTAAAATTTTAATCTGGTTTTTATTATAGATGATGCTGGATATTTAAAACACTTATCAGAAGATTATCTACTTCTAGCCTATCAATAGTTTATAGTAGTTTTATATTTCTGCATACTTTAATATGTTCCAGAGAAAACTCCAAAGTGCCATGAAGAATTTATTATCTATAGACCATGTGCTTTAGTATTTCTTTAAATAAAGTTGTATTATCTAATATCTTTTTTAATGTCAATGTAAATGTTTCAACACTATTAGACATAAATAAATGACCTTCAGGGAATTGCTCAAACTTTAAGAGCTTTAGTAAACAGCTTCAATTTAAAGAATTCTATTCAGTGCCAGGAAAAAGCAATCTCTTCCCGCCAAACAGTAAAAGTAGAATCTAAATTGTTCATTCTAGAGGAAGGTCATCCTACCTATCACCTAATGACCAGGTTATTCTGGTCAGCACCAGTCCCTTATTACATAACCAGGGACCAGGATTTTATGGATTTTAGAAAATTAGTATCATATTTTAACCTTATACCGCTTCCAGAAGGGTTGAAACAGCATCCTGAAACCAAACATTCTAATGTTTCTCAACAAAACTTACAGTCACAGGAATAGGGAGAAAGTTTCCTGTCAGTTCAGCTCAGGTTTACCACCAAAGTAGTTTTGACGCGAAATCAGGGGGAAGAAAACTTTTTGATTTACCTTAGCCCAAGTTCTGTTCTCAAGCTACAGAGTAAACCCAATACCTTTTCCACATATGTGAAGAAAGGGAAACAACCATGTGTCTATCCCCTAAACCTCCTTTTCTTCAGATGCCCCATCTGTAGTCCAGCTGGAATGAAGGAATTATGATGGTCCCCACTTTAGGCTGACAGGACTAAATGCCACAGGACTTTCCCAATGGACACCGTACAGCCAGACTGTGATACACCCACCCACTCAGGTGTATTCTTTTTTTTAAAAAACACAATTTATTTATTTATTAGAGAGACAGAGAAAGTGAGAGAGAGCATGAGAGGAGAGAAGGTTAGAGGAAGAAGAAGACTCCCCACGGAGCTGGGAGCCTGATGTGGGACTCGATCCCAGAACTCAAGGATCATGACCTGAGCTAAAGGCAGTTGCTCAACCAACTGAGCCACCCAGGCGCCCCTCGGGTGTATTCTTTTCCTTCCTCTTCCCTGCTTCCGGGAGCACCCAGAATGTCAACAACCCTTTCTTTTCCTCAAATTATATTAGCAGTAGGCCTCTCAAAAACCTATTCAAATCCTTAATGTTCCCTTCCAAAAAAAAAAATTTTTTTTTAATTCTTAAAAGACCTTCATATGTCTTATTTCCTTTCTGAACATTTTTTTTTGTATTTATTAAAATATAACGTATTGGTTCAGGAGTATAGGTCTGATTCATCAGTCTTACACGATTCACAGCACTCAACCACAGAATATACCCTCCCCAATGTCCATCACCCAGCCACCCCATCCTTTCCATTCCCCTCCACTCCAGAAACCCTCAGTTTGTTTCCTGAGATTAAGAATCTCTTATGGTTTGTTTCCCTCTCTGGTTGGGTCTTCTTTCATTTTTCCCTCCCTTCCCCTATGATCTTCCGTCTTCCATCTCAAATTCCTCATTATCAGTGAGATCATATAATAATTTCCTTTCTCTTAGTTTTTTAAAAGATTTTATTTATTTATTTGACAGAGATCACAAGTAGGCACAGAGGCAGGCAGAGAGAGAGAGGAGGAAGCAGGCTCCCTGCTGAGCAGAGAGCCTGATGTGGGGCTCTATTCCAGGACCCTGGGATCATGACCTGAGCTGAAGGCAGAGGCTTTAACCCACTGAGCCACTCAGGCACCCTCTGATTTATTTCACTTAGCATAATACCCTCTAGTTCCATCCATGTCATTGTAAATGGCAAGATTGCATCTTTTTGATGGCTGCATAATATTCCATTGTATGACCGTCTATTCCTTTTTATTTTTTTTTAAAGATTTTCATTTATTTGACAGAGAGAGAGATCACAAGTAGGCAGAGAGACAGGCAGAGGGAGAGGGGGAAGCAGGCTCCCTGCTGATCAGAGAGCCTCACATGGGGCTCGATCCCAGGACCCTGAGATCATGACCTGAGCCAAAGGCAAAGGCTTAACCCACCTAGCCACCCAGGTGCCCCTGAACATCTATTCTTAATTCACTAATGATACATGCAGTTATAGTAGAGGAAAATAAACATATCATTTTACTATTTCCTGAACATATTTTTTAATTCAGAATTTTTGGGTTTTTTTATTTTTTTATTTATAAAGATTTTTATTTATTTATTAGACAGAGAGAAAGAAAGCACAAGGAGAGGGAACAGCAGGCAGAGGGAGAGGAGGAAACAGGATCCCCACTGAGCAGGAAGCCCGATGAGGGACTCGATCCCAGGAACTTGGGATCATGACTTGAGCTGAAGGCAGCCGCTTAATCAACTGAGCCACTCAGGCATCCCTAATTCAGAAATTTTGAAAAGTGAGAATGTGAGTTCTTGTTTATTGACCTTGATTTTTATTGACTAAAAGAGTGACTGAAATTTCTTTTAAACACTGATGACTCTAAGTCAAGAGTATATAAGGTTTCCATTTTGAAATCAGCTTCAGCAAGATCACATAAAACAAAATATGAAGCAAATAATTTAAAGACAAATTAGATTAGACAATGGTGGTGCTCCTCCTAAAGGAGCCTGATGTGGCAGGAACATCCTTCAGATACCAAAAGATCAACAGAAAAAAAAAAAAAAGAAAAGAACTGACAAATAAGAATTAGATGGAAAACAGAAGTTATGGCTGACCATAAACTTGTCTTTATTCAGATTATGATTCTTCAAAGAGCATCAGTTGTTTAGACTTGGTTTAAGCTATGCTTAAATAGCATACAAAATGATTATATATATTTCTTTTGATTGGAAAGCAGAAAATTCTGTGTTGCATTTCACCATATTTACTAATTTTATTCTGATGCGAACCTTCAAAATGCAAATAGCGTTGAAAGTAAATAAAATAAATTCCGAGTGACCAACCCTGCCCTCTTGTAAGACAAGCTGTGTGATGCCACCTTCTTTTCAGCACGTGCCCCTCTGCTGGCCCGTGGCTCTTATAGCGATGCGGGCTACAACCCGTGGCACTTGGTTTCAGAGTCCTCACTCCAGTGTGCATCGCGCTTCTCAGCCACCAGTTTGATGAATTGAGAGTGACTGGCATAAAGCTGGAGTTGATCACTGATGTCCACCCATTTCACTTTTCCAGCATCATCTCCAGCTTCTAGGGTAAGGTTATCCATTATCTCACCTATTACCAAAGAAAAAAATATCACCAAGAAAAAGTAATTTATTTATTTTCAACATAATTCTGTAGCTTCAAGTATTCTTACTAAAAACAATCTTAAATATGGCCCAGTCTATTAAAAACTAGAATGTTCCAAATTTTCCAAATGCCCAAATTTTAATCAATTCCTAAATTTTTTTTAAAAAGGTTTTATTTATTATTTACTTGAGAGAGCACGAGCAGGAGGAAGGACAGAGGGACAAGCAGACTCTGTGTTCAGTGCAAAGCACTGAGGACTCAATCCCAGGACCCTGAAATCATGACCTGAGCTGAAGTCATTTAAATAAGCCACCCAGGCACCCCTCCAAGTTCCTAAATTTTAAATAGAGGCACCAATAAGGAAGCTTTTCTCTTTAAAAAGTAAGAACATCAGCCTTTAGGGGCACCTGGGTGGCTCAGTCCGTTAAAGCCTCTGCCTTTGGCTCAGGTCATGGTCCCAGGGTCCTGGGTTTGAGCCCCACGTCAGGGCTCAGCAGGGAGCCTGCTTTCCCCTCTCTCTCTGCTGCCTCTCTGCCTACTTGTGATCTCTCTCTCTGTCAAATAAATAAATAAAAAGAATATTGCCCTTTAAAAAAAGAGTTCTATTAAATAAGTATGAAAACTTCTGTCAAAATAAATTCTAGAGGGATTAGAGATTTAAATGTAAAAAAAAATAAAACAATTTTTGGCAACTCGTTTTACACTATTAAGGTAAGTGGGCCTTTCTAAGCATGACCTCAAACCAGAAACCATAAATGAAAATATTTATAATTATATACAAACAAATATATTTACTAAAGTAATATACTTATCAAAAAATAAAAGTAATGCTCTCAATCACTATTGTACATTCATTACATATGAATGTAAATGGCTTATTTCTGTAAGAAAATTTGGCAACGCTATCAAGAGCTTTGAAAAAGCAAATGCTCTTTTTTTTTTTTAAAAGCAAATGCTCTTTGATGAGCATTTCATTCTACAAATATCAGAGTGCCTCTTACCCAGTTTAATAAACATAAGTAAGTTTACCTGTTTCATCATGGTAGTTCACAGCTTCTGTCTCCATCCACGCATTATCAGTGTTTCGAGGATCATCAACATATCCCTTATATATCTATTTTTAAAAGGAGGCAGGAAAAAAATGTGTAGAATGAAACACAAATGGGGAGAGCAGATGTGTGTTACCGTCATTAGAATCAGAAATGTAAATATCCTGTTGCAAAACAGTGTGCATATAATAAACATTACTTAATTGTACATTAAAAATAGTTAAAATGGTAAATTAGATGTTATGTATTTACTACAGTAAGAAAAAAGTACCAAGCTCAAACTGTCAGGAGGCAATAATTAAGCATTTATTTAGGATCAAAGTACTGCAATTGAGGGTACACAGATTTGGGTAGCAACCCATTGTCCCACTAGGGAGGCAAAGTCAGGGGGTTTTATTTTTTTAATTTTTATTATTTTTTAAAGATTTTATTTATTCATTTATTTATTTATTTATTTATTTTAACAGAGGGAGAGAGAGAGCGCGCGCACAAACAGGGAGAGCGGCAGAGGGAGAAGAAGAAGGATCCCCGTGGAGCAGGGAGCCCAACACAGAGCTCGATCCCAGGACTGTGGGACCATGACCTAAGCCAAAGGCAGACGCTTAACTGACTGCGCCACCCAGGCGCCCCAAGTCAGGCTTTTTTAAAACTAGAAAGAGAATGCTTATGGAAGTTGTTTACAAGGAACTGTGACTGGCGTTGGTACAGAAAACCAATCGTGGCTGAATATAATTGATAAGGCTATCACTAAGCAAGTCTACTCCTCATCAAGTTGCGAGGTATTTGTATAGAGTCTTCGGAGTATTTGTGCTTTGGCTCCGTTGAAAAGTTCAGGGCGCCACCTGGTAAAGAAGTACATAAGGCCCAACTCCCTAAAGGCCTCTTAGCTCCATTTTAAAACCCCTTGACATAACTGGCTCCACTATTTCACCTTTCATAATGAAATGTAAACATTGGGGCGCCTGGGTGGCTCAGTGGGTTAAAGCCTCTGCCTTCAGCTCAGGTCATGATCTCGGGGTCCTGGGATCGAGCCCCACATCAGGCTCTCTGCTCAGCGGGGAGCCTGCTTCCCCCTCTCTGCCTGCCTCTCTGCCTCCTTGTGATCTCTCTCCTCTCTGTCAAATAAGTAAACAAATAAAATCTTAAAAAAAGAAAATGTAAATATCACAAAACCTTTCGTGTAGCATTCCATATGCTTGTTTTAAATTTTCCAGGAAACAGTATCATCCAGAACCATTTGAATCAGCTTTAAAATTCACAAAACCCTCAGGGCACCTGGTGGCTCAGTTTGTTAGTCTCTTGATTTCAGTTCAGGTCATGATCTCCAGGTTGTGGGGCCAAGCCTGGCATTCTCTCCCTCTGTCCCTTCTCCCACCTCCTACCCCCTCACGTGAAAATAAAAAATTCACAAAACTCTCAACGCCACAGACTTTATTTTTATTTTTTTTAAGATTTTATGTATTCATTTATTTGAGAGAGAGAGAGCACAAGCAGGGGGAGCAACAGGCAGAGGAAGAGGGATAAACAGACCCCCTCTGAGCGAGAAGCCCAATGTGGGCCAAAGGCAGACATTTAACCAACAGCCACTCAGGCGCCCCAACTCCACAGACTTTAATTTCATAATATGTGAACAGTCACATTTGGGCCATATGACTTTCTTAAAGGCTCTATAAGTATTTTTATGTTTTAGTAATTTCTGTAATTATAGTTTCAGACATACAAAGATTCTTTTACTTATAAAGAGATCTATAAATAAATTTAGTAAAGACTAATATTTAAGGTATTAATACATGAAAATATCTGAATCTAGCCATCTAACACAAATGTGACCCAAAACCTAAACATTAATAAGAAATCCTAATTCTAGAAAGAAAACAAAGCAGGTAGAATAAAAGCCAGCATAAAAAAGACAAGAAACTCTGTACTTTTTCTTATCATCAGTACACATATACCTTATAACGTGATCTTTTTAAATCACAAAGCGTGTGTAGACAAAACAGAGATAAGACTTAAATGGTTATCCACCAGAAAAACTCTGAATAACAATTTAAAATGTAAATGTTCTTGCAAAGAGCTAAATTCATATAATTTTTTTAAAGGTTTTCTGATGGATGGGTGAGCTCAGGATCACATTAGCTCACATGTAGTCCAAAGAAAAACTCAGAGGAGAAAAATATATTCTAATGTAATTGACCTGAAGTCGGGCTATAAAACTTTAAGTAGAACTGTATTTACAGTGAAGATCTACTAGAATTTAAGTTGTGTTTATGAATATGTGTTTCAAATACACAGGTAATTCTTTTATTCAGAGAATAATCTACCAGATTTCCAGGTGAATTTTTAAATAATTTTCACTAATCCATGGGGCTAAGTCCCTTCAGAGGAACCACCTTTTCTTACCACTAGATGTTCTTGGCTGAAGAGTTTTTGCAACTTTTCCTCTAATTCTCTCTTTTCCGCAGCAGATTTCTGTAAGGAGTTGAGAGCTTCTTCGCCAAACTCTCTTTTAAGCGCAGCACTAATCTTCTCTCCTGGATCCACCATCCCCTAAGAGTCATATTTTTGTTTAAGAAAAAAAAAAGTAATAGTTTTAATTCAGACAACAAATTTTTACTGGGCGATACAGTAAACATTGTTCTATCTGCCCATAATCATGATCCCCATTCTCCTGTGGTATATTCTTCTATAAGCCATTCGATTCTAGTAGAAGCAGCCAGTCAGGGTACCTCATGTATTTGACCACAGTAACTGGTCCAAGGTTGGCCTATGGAAAACTGAGCCAATCAGACCTCTTTCCTGGTACCTTCCAAACTCAAGCTAAGGGAGGAAGGCCTGGAGGCAAGAAAGAATACAGCAAGCTAATACTTCCCCATTGTTCACTCCAATCCATTTTTATCCTACAATGGAAAAAACCATTGTTGTGGATAGCAGTGTATGTATAAAGAGTCAACCTCTTACCAAACTATCTCCATTTCATAATATGGCATAAAATATAAAATCCTCTACTGCTAAAAAATTTTTAAAATGTTAAAAAAAATCTCTTCTGGGGGCATATGGGTGGCTCAGTCGGCTAAGCCACTGCCTTTGGCTCAGGTCATGATCCTGGGGTCTTGGGATAGAGCACTCTTTTCGGCTCCCTGCTCAGTGGGAAGTATGCTTCTCCCTCTGCCCGTTTCTCTAGGTAGGTCTCTCTCTCTCAAATAAATAAATAAAATCTTAAAAAACAAAAGAAAACAACAACAAAAAATACCTCTGTTGCACATACACCCACTTTAAAATGCCACTTCAAATATACACTGACATGAACATAGAAAAGTACACTATTCCTGATGATATTATGGAAATTTTTAAAACTACAAGGAACTGTTAAGTTATAAAAGTTATCTTTTTTTATGTCTCAAATTATCAGAATTCAATAAAACAATGCTACCAGTTTTACTCTAGACTTGGAGTAGAGGTTGAATTCTGAAACAGAATCCAACATTTATGACTACCTACTTTATGTCAGGTGCTTTATCGCTAGTAACGCCATTAAGTAGGTATAATTATCTTTATTTTAAAGAGAAGGGTCTGAACTCCAAATACTCAGTGCAGAGTGGAAAGGCCAGGATACAAGCCTATGTCTAACTCCAAAGTCCATGTTCTTTTCCAAGGGTTTTATAATTAGACTCAAATTCTAACAACTTTGATGCATCATCTTACACTTGCTATTAACAGTGAGACTTCATTGCAGTGATGAATGACAAAAGAATTACTAACTGAAGTGGAGAGGGAGGGAAGATAAATGAAAGATGAAGATCCATACACAATAACCTTGCAGTAAATGAAGTCACTAAGAAGGACTTAAAACACTGATTTGATTAATTTTAATTCTTACCCCTGGGATTGCCCATTCTCCACAGTCTTTCCTTTTTATTGCCACAAACTGTAAGATGTTTTTCCCAGAAATGGGGTGGGTGATTTTATTTCCACTGCTATCCCTTTTCCACCTGTAAATAGTAATAGAAAATCATAACTGATTTAGAACAAAGAAAAGGGCCTGTCTCAAGCTTGAGACAAAGTTATAAAGATATATTTTTCTTTATAACAAGACTATATGTAAGTTTCCTCAAATCAGCTAGTTTTACCAAAAAATTATTCTGTAATTGAAACACTCTGTATTTATGAACCAAGCCGGATATCTACTTTCCATAGAAGATATTGTATTCTCTGTAATAAAAATTCAGAGTATAAATAGTTTTTACTACTTAAGTACTGTCAAAAAAAAGTTTAAAATACGAACAGAATTTAGAGACAGGGGCGTAAACCTAAAAAACAGTTCAAGAACATTTTTTAAAAATCACAAGTAGCGTAGGGGCACCTGGGTGGTTCAGTCAGTTAAGTGTCTGACTCTTGATTTCAGGTCAGGTCATGATCTCAAGGTCATGGGATTGAGCCCCGCATTGGGCCCTGCGCTCACTGCAGTCTGCTTGTCCCTCTCACTTTGCCCCTCCCCCTCTCTTGCTCACTCTCTCAAATGAATAAAATCTTTTTTAAAAAATTTTTAAATAAATAATTCCTTTCAGAATGCACTTCTTCTAACTGTATCTTCTTTGCCAGAAATGCTGATACATCTCCCCTTTTCCTTCTCTACCCTCACCACAGCCACCCCAACATCCAATTTTAAGAATTGTTCTAATACTATCTTAGGCAAAGATAAAGACTTTGAACTTCTAGTACTAAACCAAAAAAGAAAGCCCAGTATCTAATCACTGCTTGGCATTAGATTCAATGAAATAAATGAGGTTTTTTTTTAAAAAAGATTTTATTTATTTATTTACTTAAGACAGAGAGAGATAGTGACAGAGGTAGCGAGAGAGAACACAGGCAGGAGGAGAGGGAGAAGCAGCCTCCCGCTGACCAGGGAGCCTGAGCAGAGGAGCCTGACATGGGGCTCAATCCCAGGACCCTGGGATCATAACCTGAGCTGAAGGCAGACGCTTAACCTACTGAGCCACCCAGGTGCCCCTCAATAAAGGAGTTTAAATTAAGGATTTCCAATATAATAAAGGAATTTAAATTAAATAAAGGATTTTAAATTAAGGATTTCCAAAATAATAAAGGAATTTCCAAATTTCTTTATATAGTGGCTGACTACCAATTCCATCCCATAATTCCTGCCTTGAATGAGCTCATAGTCTAGCAGCGGAGCTAGACATGTAAGTGAATAAATTATAAGAGAGAATGACAGTTTGAGGAGTAAATAGAAATGAAAGACTAATTAGTGCAAAACAGCATCAAAAAAAAAAAAAAGACTATCAATTTTTAAGGATGGGAGGTCTGGCTCCATGGCCGTCAGTGGGGACAAGAGGCTGGAGGAGTAGGCAAAGAATTCATCAAAGTCAGCTGCTTAGAGAGCCAGGGAATATTTTTAAGCATGGTAAAGCCATAATCAACTAGTATTTTAAAAAGTTCACTCACTGACAAAAGTATGGAGGCTGGTTTGGAGGGAAGCAAGACTGGAGGCTAGAAAACTGTTACCATGATCCAGGTACAAGATGATGAGGATAGGACTGAAGGCAGACATAGTAAGAACAGAGAGAGTGTGCATTTTACTTTTATCTCTTAAAAGCCTTTTATATAGCACTTATTATGTACCTGATACTGCTTTAAGTCTTTAATGTATTCAAGCCTCAAAACAACCCTATAAAGTAGTTGATTACCTCTACTTTACAGACAGATGTGGAAAATGAGGCACAGAGAAGTAGATTAAACTTGCCCAAGACTGCAGAGCTCATAAGTGGTATAAACCAGGATTTGAACCCAGACAATCTGCTTCCAGAATCTGTTCTCTTAATCACTATACTATTTACTTAAATCAAACAAACACAAGGTTTACACTAATTAGAGAAGAGGAGGTGGTAAAAAGGTGAGTGATGAGCTCTTCACTCACCAACATTTTCTAGCACCTACTACACATCACATTCAAGGAGCTGGGAAAACAAAGACCAAGACAGTCTCGGGCTGCTCAGCCAAGCGGCCAGTCCTGGCTACAGCCCAGGGAAGAGAAGCAGAACAGAGGGAGAGAAGCTGCCTCCCGGGCACGGCAGGACCAGCCAGATGATGACTGCCTGAACCTCATGCTTACATTCTCAGGTTTTATCCTGAAGGCGCTCACTTAAGGATTTTTTTTTTAAAGACTTTATTTATTTATTTGACAGACAGAGAGAGACAGATCACAAGTAGGCAGAGAGGCAGGCAGAGAGAGGGGGAAGCAGGCTCACTGCTGAGCAGAGAGCCCAATGCGGGGCTCAATCCCAGGACCCTGAGATCATGACCTGAGCGGAAGGCAGAGGCTTTAACCCACTGAGCCACCCAGGCGCCCCTCACTTAAGGATTTTAAGCAGAGTAGTTTCTTGCTTTTTCTTTATTAGTACTTAATACATTATTACCAAATTTAAAACAAATTTAACCAAATTTAAAATTTCTTGATATAGGGCCCCCGGGGGGC
The DNA here is from genome assembly GCA_028533885.1 of Nasua narica. NCBI lineage: Eukaryota > Metazoa > Chordata > Mammalia > Carnivora > Procyonidae > Nasua > Nasua narica. Next base: position 62,973,944 of record CM052800.1, on the reverse strand, counting down.
ACAGTTGGTTGGGTGACTGCCTTCGGCTCAGGTCATGATCCTGGAGTCCCGGGTTCGAGTCCCACATCGGGCTCCCGGCTCCATGGGGAGTCCGCTTCTCACTCTGACCTGCTCTCACTCTCTCTCTTTCCTGATGAATGAATAAATAAAATCTTTAAAAAAAAAAAAATTTCTTGATATAATAGAAATAATGTATCATTTTCCTTAATGAACCTCATTAACATTTCTTTAATACCAATGATATTTCTATATACTATTGATATTCCCTTCCCACTTCTGATGGCCCACACCTTCCTGTCTCACCAAAACTAGAAAGAAAATGTTAACACCATTAATTTTTTATCTGATTTTATTCACAATAATATATTAACATTTCCCATCACATTTTCATTTTAAAGGATCTAAAGGAATGTCAGATAGTTGTACATGTAGAATCTCAGGAGAGGCACCTGGGAAGAGAAAAATTTAACACTTGCCCTGGAGAGTATGGACAAGAACATTTGTGAAATTCTATACTATACAATGCTGTTCTGAATCATGAAGTACTTGAAAGAAAAGGGAAAGGAATCTTTTCTTTAAAAGTGACTAGGTGACTCAGGATTACTTATTAATGAAAAACTGGTATAAAAGAGAAAAAGCACAATATCTGAAAACAAATACCCCTGATTCAAATTTCAGGCCTACAAGATTTAGACGAGTCACTTAACCTCAGTGAGTCTTCATTTTTAGATCTATAAAATAGATAGATCTATAAAATAGATAGGTTAATACCTACTTTGAGGAGTTTTGTGAGAAACAAATGGACAAACTAACACCCTACATTCTTCTCTTCCCTCCATTTCTACTGCCACTCCTCTATTTAAAGGGACTCGTTGGTTAATAGATCCATTACTGAGGTAGCAAAGAGCATCAGCCTAGCTGCACAGTTGAAAGCTAGACTCTGCCACCTGTGGGCTCTTTCATAGCCTCGGACCATCTCAAAGCCTTCATGAAGGTGTCTCATTTGTACAATGACAGAATTAAGTTCAAAATGTCTATTATTTTGAAACAATGCAACACAGTCACCACATACATGCCCGTATATTTGGTCCACCAGAGATAAAAATAAGCTAATGAGAAGCTAACTTTCTTTCTTTTTTTTTAGAAGCTAAATTTCAAGTCTCTAGCTTCCCTTTTCTTTTTGGCCCCTTATCAGCATTCCTGCTTCAAATGTTTCACACCTTCCTGATTTTAGCTAGCCTCAGCAAAACTGGAAAGAACTGAAACTGTCATTAATATTTTTTACTTATATTCATTAATAAAAATATATTAACTTCCCATTTCATTTGAACCATAAAGCTTCTAAAGGAATTTGAAATTGATAGGTAGGTTGGCAGGTATATATGTAGGTACATAGATAGGGAGGGAGGTAGACTGGCAGGTGGGTGGGTAGATGGATGAAAGATAAATCTGGGGTGGGGTATGGGGTAAAGATCTCTTTTGGCAGAAGAACTCAAAGGAGAAGCCGGCAAGTAAGATGGGACAAATATCGGTGCCTCTTCCAGTAACTTGAAAATAAGGGAAACAAGCTGCTTTCCTAAAGTTTAACTGTGAAATCATATTTGTATCTCAGATCAGAGAAAAACAAAGTCTCCTGAAAGAACAAAAGGCCCTCAAAATATCAAAACTAAAGAAGTAAAAATATTGAGGGTATTTGCATTTTTTAAAGGAAAGTGACAATTACATGTGAGAAGGGAATTGATAAGTGAAGACATCCTAAATATAAAAAAATTAAAAGAATGAGAGAGATGATAGAATATTCCAGATGTGCTGGAAAGATGATCCCTATGGAGGCGGTTAAGTACATGTAAATACTGGATTCACCTACCTTCTTTATTCTGATTCATGCTCACCAAGGGGCCTTCTGAATACAATCTGGCTTACAGATAGCCCTGCCTCAGGAAAAGAATGCCTGTCCCCTATTCTGAAATCTTCACTGGCTCCAGTTCACACTCCTTAACTCTGACATTTAATGTTCTCCACAATAAAATTGCACAAAAATTAAATAAGCTTGATTACCCACTATTCTCCTACAAAAATCTGCTTCAACCAAGCTGGTCTTTTCACTGACCCTCAGTACTCAGATATTACTACAAGCCTTCTTCTTGGCCCTCCTACTGTCCCCCTATCCAACCTTCAAGTTCAGCTCAAGTCCACCTCCTTAATAATGCCATAGCTATTCTGTGACAGGGAGCTGAAACTTAGGATTCTTTTATTTTTTTTATCCTCCAAAACACCTACTCAATTCTGTGAACAAAGAGATATTCAGTAAATACCAGGTGAGTTAACTTTGTTCAGATAATACCTAAAACTACGGCTTTACACTTGTATCAGTATGATTTCACATAAAGTCCCTTCAAAATACAGATTTCACAAGTATACCTATACACACACACATATATACACAACCACACGTGCTTATACATGTATACATTATATATACACCAACATACACACGTGTGTGTATATACAAACACATGGTTACAGTCCGTATTTCTCCAATCACTTAGCTCTCTGCTACTGAAATGTTTTCTTCTTACCTGGTTATGATGGGATCTGCAGCATGATTTGGGCCCCATCGCCCCAAAAGCCCCCGGCCAACCAGTCCTGTCCGTCCTGCAGGATTTCTGGGACAAAAAATGTAAAATCAATTGAATGTGGCCATTTTTTTTTAACGTAACTTGATATGGCCCAGAAAAAGGCAGAAAGTACGATAAGAGGGAAATAATATCTCATCTCAAATCCACTAGCATTATCACATATTTGGCACTAAAATCACATATTTCCTTACACTGTTAATTAACTTTTTGTGTGTGCATGTCTAAGCTCTTGAAGCTTGAACCAGGAGGAAGATCTCATTTTCAAAGTTGTTCTCAATATGAGTATTTTTTTCAGTTTCATCTATATTCCTAGATTTAAACCAGCACTTTACTGGATTCTTACAACAGGGCAAATGAATGGTCTGTACTTAATCATCATCTATCTCCACAACAGTGACAATTTATCATTCAAGATACCCACTCTTATCTTCGCTTTCTCACCATTCCCTTTTCTTATCCCCATCTCATACAACCCTTCTCATGAAAATATTTTTGTTACTTTTTTAAAGTTTATTTTTTTAAGTAATCTCTAACCCAATGTGAGGCTCAAACCCATAACCCCAAGATCAAGAGTCGCACACTTTTCTAACTGAGCCAGCCAGGCACCCCTATTTTTGTTACTTTTGAAAGTCCATTTATTCTCAGTGGGTTCTGGATTTTTTTTTTTTTACCAATAATATATATTTTGTAGCATATAATGAGGTAGTAGTATTATTCAGGATTTCAGGATTTCTAAAGAAACCAATTTTATAAAAATGCCAACTTACTGTTTAACCAAATAGCACAACCCAATGTTAAAAAGTCTGTCAGGTAAACATAGCAACACTCACGTAATTTTATTCCAGTCAACATTCCTTAAATGTTCAACTTTCATTATGTGCCAGTAAAACACTGGTTTTACAGTGTTTTTTTACAGTCTTACCTTATTAAGATTTTATCTTTTGTTCTCCCAATACATGAAAGTAAATAAACAAATAGCCCAAATTTTCCCTATCGACCATCTCTTTTTATTTCGGTCTTCCCTGTGACTATTATTCAAGTTGAATGAGTTTGCTATTGTTTTTGTAATAGGGTCAGAAATATCTCAGCAAGACTTACAAATAAAGACAAGACACCTGGCAGGTGACAATAATTTTACTTATCAAGTCCATAGGGGGAGGGACAAGGCAGCCAACAACTATGTTTTATTCCATGTAACCACACACCCTTGAATACAAATGATCAAGGCCAATATTAAAAGAGAGAATGTTAGTTTTTGTAGATGGCCAAGCCTCTACTTATACATCAGAAACTACGGAAAAGACACATAGACTATCTGTAGTCTGAGAAGCAGAAAAAGTTGTTTGCAGTGAAAGAGAAATAAATGCAACATGTAAAAAAAGCAGAGATGGATTTTCAGTTCCACCTTTTCCTAAAGTTAGCTGCATTTATGCTTTGGGCTCCTTGAGATAATCCTATAACCCTAAAGTTCACTTTTTACTCAGGCAAGCTAGAAATGTTTCTATTAGTGAGACTCTTGGCTAAAACGACATGTATCTTGCCTTTGCTGCCTTTCCCTTTACATGGGTATGTATCTTTTAACATATATTTTAATATATTTTACCCAGAAAAGAACCCAAGGAATAAGTCAAATGCAAGGAAGGTCTGACTTAAAAAGATCCAATAACACAGTAAAGTGAAGTTATGACCAAAGACTGAATTTAGCAAAACTGAAGGACCAAGTTATGGTGAGAGAAGCACAATCACTGCCTTGTCCTTGAGGAACTAAGAATACAAATCAGAACACAACTATGACTACAGATCTCTGATCTTTCTTTGGTTTATTTGAGGCACGCTAATATTCACAGTTCTTCCTTTATTTAAGTAATACCTACACCCAATGTGGGTCTCCAACTCACAACCCCCAAATCCAGAGTCACACCGAGCCAGCCAGGTGCCCCTCTCTCTCTGTTCATTTACTCAACTATTTCCACCTTCAAAGTGGAGTTACAAAAAAGTGCATTCAAATCCTGCTTCACCCACTTAATGCATGCGAACTGCTTACATTCTCTCTTTATCTGTAAACGGAACTAAAAATATCCACCCACAGGGTTATTGTAATGTTTTAATTAGATCACACATATAAATTCTTTTGTACATTGTCTGGCACATACAAGCACTCAATAAATGTTAATTGGGTTTTCTACCCTTTAAAGACCCATTACTGTAAGATATCCATCCCCAGTACCTACCTGGGTCTTCCATTTTCAATCTCATATAAACCATTCTGGCTCTTTCTCTCAACATGCCCATCCTTTTCATTAAACTTGGGAGAGAAGTTACTTTCACTGTAATGAGAATAGCAAAGCAAAATAAGAAATAATGGCCTAATACTACCAAGAGTCACTAATGCCAGTCAATTTGTTATTTATAATAAAGTATCCCTGAAACTTAATTTTTAAGTCAGTTTTCATTTACAAATCCATCTTACTCCTTCAAAACAGTTTCTTTAAAAAAGTGTTAACCAAAACACCTTATAATACAAGGATGTGTATTATAACCCCTCTAGGAAGGACTATCCAGAAAATCTGCAGCTCCTCCCACATGCTACAAAAAAGTCTACATTACTATTAGCAAGGAGGAGTTGTCTGTGGGCACAATATGGCAATTAGTGGTTCCTCTGTGGTCCCCAAAATAAGATCCTTTCTGATATCTTGGTGTTTTTACTATCTCAAAGTAATTTTAATTTCCTCAAATATATACTAGCTAATATTTTCATCAAAGTAAACCCACAAAACAGTAAATTTACCCCAAAACTTCATAATAACTATGATGTAGACTAAAATAGATATATGTTGGAAATGTTCTAAATCTTCATCTTGATGGTAGAGCCGTATAAACACAAAATCGTTCTGAGCCATAGAAGCACACATAAGAAATGTGCACTCTATCTGTCATTCCTCAATAAAAATATTTTCGAAGTAAATATAAACTACTTTCCTCACCATTATGAAACCACAGACATAACTGCATTGATACTGAATAGTTGTACAGCACTACATTGTTCATAGGCAGTTCTGACCTAAATTTTGGGTTTTTTTCTTGCTTTAATTTCAATAAGTGAGCAAAGAAGTATTTGTGTTCTATTATGGAAGTTCCAATTTGAGTAATTCAGACATTCTCTCAAGACTTCTAACAATCTTCCATCTGACACACAAAAAGAATTAAATGGTAAAAATCATGTAATTATAAAACCAGTGTTACAATGCTTCTGGGACTCTAGAAATTCACCATTGGGGAAAAAAAAGCATGAACTTAATCATAATTGAAATATTAATGTTAGTAATAAAGCTTGACTTAGATGGTGACATAAATTCAACTCTTAAAAAATAAAATGAATGAAAATATAGGAAATGTATTCCATCTTCCTCTGTTTACACTATATATAGCACCCTTGCCAATACCAGTAATTTTAATTATATATGATGTATATGTAAAATACTCTAAAATGGGGGAGTAGAATTCACTGAAATTACTGATTTCTCCACAGGTTAGATTCATGATTAATTAATAATCCAAGTACTATCACAAAGTTACAAGTACATCTTTGAGGATAAAATTAAAAAACTGTAGGTCAAAATCAAGTCACAGCAGTAAGACCATGGTAAAGTTTAAGCTAATAAACTAAAGCAACATTTTTTACTTACCTAAATAATTACCCCTTGGGAAGCATTTATAATAAATTGACCCATTAAATCAAACTTATAAAACTGTTCTAAAACCACAGTAACAGGTTAGCAGAGTGGTTAAAAGCATGAATTTTAGGAGTCAGATGGAGTTCAAGTCCAAGCTTCACCATCTACTGGCTCTATGACCAGATGTAAAGGGCAACCTTTCTTTTTTGTATACAGCAGAAATAACAACCTTGTCTTCCAGCATAGTTATAAGAATAAAATAATGCTTATAAAACACTTAGTACAATACTTAGTTCATTGATAGTACATTAAAAAAATATCATTATATTTATTAAAAGAACATAAGTATAAAATGTGAATTGATGACCTTCTAGGAATTTAGTCAAAGGATTTTTGCTTGAGTGTTTGTTTTCTTCTCTACCCTTTATCTATCTCATTTCTATTTTTGTCCCACTGCTCTAATTTTATCATCCTCCTGTTCTTAGTAATCTGAAAAAATTCTGAATATTTTCACTACGTCAAATAGGAGTCTAGCTATGGTGGAAAATAACCACCAAAGATGTTCTACTGATAACCTAAAGAGAACAAATGAAAATAAATACCACCGCTTGCCATTCTATATAAAACAACTCCACAGTAAAACAGATTTACTTTTTTGGAAGGATCATCATAAAACCCCCAAAAGAACAGCAAACATGGATTATCTAGCTTTAGCAAGAATTCAAGCCAATGAGGAAACTGAGTTCTGACAAAGTCAAACACTACGTAAAAATAATTTTTCAGCTGTCAAAATGGTAATTTACAAATACAACCATTCTCTTCACCATCTTACACCCAGCTACCAGCTAATGCCAGCTAATCTGCTCACCTGATCTGAGGATCTGCCCACCTTGGTCCTGCCAACACAGAGACTGCAGTGTATTCCACAGGATTATAGTCTTGCCACTCAACAAACCAGCCTACTTTCTCATTAGGAACCTGGCTGCGCTGGACTTTTGAACCCGGGTAAGGAGATGTCCGAGCCTTGTTGTGGGAATTCTCTTTGGCACCATTAGAACTAGACATGATGTTCGAGCTAAGATGAAACCCACTGGATGAAAATGTGTTTCTGGAGAGAAAAAAAGAAAAAAAGTGTTTTCTATAAATACCAAAAAAAATTAAAAATGAAGAACCTAACTCAAAGACCCAAAAACATACTTTTCAATTTCAAAGTATAAAAGTCTAACATCTATGAGAAAATTATTTTCAAATATGAAAACTTTTTAAATACCGCCAAATCTTATTAATTGGAACCAACTCACTGAATTTCTTTTAGTTGAGAAAAAAGGACAGAAGCTTACTTTTGTTAGCACAAAAGTTGGGGAAGTCTGTTTTGAAAATTCAACCATAAAAACAAATGTGAAAAAAGACTTTTTTTGAAAATAGTCTGCAGTCTAACACATGTGTAAAATATATGTCAAAAATGGCACAAAAGAACAAGAAAACGGAAATAACTGTTGTAAGTTCTTACATCATACAAGAAGTAACGTAATATTACAGCAATTCGGACTGTGATAAATACATTAATTCTACACTGATGACAGCATTCCTGCGCTGTTCTCACAATATCAATGATCAAACACCAACTTGTTACAGTGGTGAAATAAGTCAACATCCTGTTGTACACAGTCATCATTTCTGAGATATTCCTTACAAGAACATATGACCAGAATGGAAAACATGAGGAAATATAGAACAGAACCAGATCAAGAGACAGCTATCAAAATAAATGTGTGTACTCTTACAACTGATAACATCACGAAAGACAGAGGAACTCTTGGGGCGCCTGGGTGGCTTAGTGGGTTGAAGCCTCTGCCTTCAGCTCAGGTCATGATCTCAGGTTCCTGAGATCTAGCCCCACATCAGGCTCACTGCTCAGCGGGGAGCTTGCTTCCCCCTCTCTGCCTACTTCTTTGCCTGCTTGTGATCTCGCTCTCTCTGTCAAATGAATAAATAAAATATTTTAAAAAAAATAAAAATTAAAAAAAAAAAAGAGGAACTCTTTCAGATAGATGCAGACTAAAAGAGACATGAAAACTAAATGCAATCAATGATCTGGGATTGGTTCCTAAACCAAAAAAGAAAAAAAAAATTTTTTTGCAGGACAGTGGTGAGATTTGAATGGGGTTATATACTTTTATTTATTTTATTTTATTTTTCTTTTTTTTAAAGATTTTATTTATTTATTTGACAGGCAGAGAGAGAGTGAGCACAAGTAGGCAGAGCGGCAGGCAGAGGAAGAGGGAAAGGGAGAAGCAGGCTCCCCTCCAAGCAGAGAACCTGATGCCGGGCTCGATCCCAGTACCCTGGAGTCATGACCTGAGCCAAGGCAGCTGCTTAACCAACTGAGCCACCCAGGCGCCCCTAAGTACTTTTATTTTTTTAAGGATTTTATTTATTTGTCAGAGAGAGAGAGAGAGCACAAACGGGGAGTGGCAGGCAGAGGGAGAAGCAGGCTCCATTGTGGGACTCAAACCCAGAACCTCAGGATCAAAGGTCAAAAATGAGGGGAGGGATAGTAGAAAATTTCCTTTTGCCCAAAGTAAACATGACATGCCAAACAAAAATTCTTTTAATTTTTAAAAATTTTTTAAATTTTTAAAAAACTATTCCTAGTAACTGATTCGTTACTCTGTGCCTAGCATAATATCTAGGACCTCGTGTTTACTGAACAATGAATTAAGAGGGAAGAAAACCAGAATATAAAAGTAGGAGGCAGTATGATATACCATAAATCCCTAAATTTATCCAGGGATAAGGAGGTAGATGATAAATATATTTTTAAAAGTAGAGGTGGAGGGGAGGAATGACGACTTATACTTTTCATTTTACACCATTTATACTGTTCACATCTTTATATGCACGTATTCATTTTAATCACCATGTTTTAACTATCAACCAGGGGGGGAAAATGGCCACGGACACCACCACAACTATTTTAACTCTCGGAAGACAATAATATTAGAGACTTTGGGAGGATGGCAAATTTTTTAGTATCAGAAACGAAGAAAGATTACTATCACCAGTTTTCCTCAAAAAGCAGATAAAACATTTTGGAGCCTTTGTGAAAACGTTAATATGGCTATAAAAATTCAGGATGCAAGCAAAGCCTACAGAATCCGCAGGACCCGACGCTGGCTCACCCCACAACCCAAGGCAGCAAGGACTACGAGAGAAAATACCTGCACACCGGAAAGCTGCAACAGCCCGAGGACTTGACTGTCACAGAGGCCAAGGCCACAGAAAGAGACACTGTGGCTAAAGTCTTTCCCAGAATGCGTTCGGCCATCAGCTGCCCGAGGGCGGCTTCGCGGAGCGAGGTCACGCTTAGCTGGGGCCACAGCCTCGGTCTGCCCCACAGCCCCAGGTATCTAGCGGGCACTAAGACCGGGCCGCCCTCCCGTTCAGGGGAAGGAGTATCTACGTCTTTCACAGAAACACACAAGACCGGGAGAGCTCCCCAAATAATCCCCCGCTGGCACCAGTGAGGCGAAGGGAACCAGATCGGCCGGCGACGCAGACGCCACCAGCGCCTCCTGCCGCAGAACAGCGACCCGGGTCCTGTGACCTCCCACGTAAGTAACAGCGCCTTACAGCTGCGCCGTAAAGCAAGAACAGCGCCGGCTTCGCAGCGCTCTCCTTTTTCGACCTCCCATTATGCGCCGGCGTACTTGGGGTGGAGTAGGAGGAGCTGTATCGAGAAAGCGGCAGAAAAAGGAGAAAGCGAAAGAAGACGGGAAGCTGGAAGGGTGGAAATGGGGAAAGAAAGAAAAGGGATTGAGGATTGAGAGAAGGTTATTTACCTGTTTTTGTTTTTGTTTATCGGTAGGAAGGAGTTACAGGCCCCTCACGTAGTGAACAACGGGTGTCCTAATCCTACTTGAAGAAGTTGCAGGCAAAGGAGGTACTTAAAGAGATTTGCAATCCACTTAAGGCTTTTCTCTTCCTCTTTTACCAGGTCGCTAAATTAGACAAAGCTTTGCCGTTTGTGGCCCTGGCAAACCCGTGGAGGAGCAAACCAGCTGCGCAGCTTGGAGCGGAAATAGAGAGCAACACCCAAGACAAACAAGGGGCAAAAATTAACCAAACCGCCACACTGAAGATTGGTAATTCAGACCTGTACAAAACAGTTTGTGATCTGGCTTTAATTTTTTATATTATCTTCGTAATATGGCAAATATTTAACTTTTAAGTACATAATCCACTGTTTCAAAGATGTGGTATAGACACAGACATAAAAATTTGACTATCTCAAAAGCCAGATTAATGAAACTTTGGGAAGAATTGTTCTGAAGACTGAAGAATCCAGAACTTTTGCCATATAACAGCTCCATCACAACCTCTACACTAAGAGACGACAAAACTAATAAGACTTCTAGCAGTTTAAGTCCTTGTCCCTAGGATAACCCGGGATCCCCTTAAAATGCGGGCTTAGAAAAGCAGGAGAATTGACTGACTGTTCCAGGCAAAACCTCCTGATAGGCAGGTAGTACCTACACCTCCCCCCACTTAGAGCAGTTTCTTTCAAAAGCTTGAAATTATAAATTCTTTCTCTCCCCTTTGTAATAAAAATATGCTATCCAGAACTAGTTCCTCAAGGACCTGAGAGCCCTTCGCTTTGAAATGCAATCATTCAGAAAGGTAACTCTGTTCTCTCTCCCAGTCCCTGTGGGAGGATAAGGTCTTAACTTTAATGGACACCTTTCTTCAACCTGGAGTGCTGCCTGTTGTCATAAAGATAGAAATTTCTTCTCTGGCAGGCACCAGTTAACATACTCAGATGGCCTACTCACATGAATCAGCAGCTGACCCCCTTATACTTCGTGCCTTTCCCTTAGCACACACCAGCCTTTAAAAAGTCTCCAGCCTTCTATTTCAGGGAGGTTGAGTTTATTCGCACAATAGTATTTAAGTCTGAATATAATGTGTCCTTACCACTTTAACTAGTATCCAGGTTTGTTTATTTTTGACAGTTCTTCCAGATAGTAAAGTACTATTATTAAAATGTGTTTGCTTTTTAAAAAATAAATTTCTGAATTTGGCTTCCTCTGGTCAGATAAACTTTGCCTTCATTGTTGACAGCCATTAGCCTCTGCTTAAACTGGAAATATAATTAGGCAAGCTCTGTTTAAAATGTTCAGCTCCTCTGAAGTGTGCTAACAAATGAGTCATTAGGAAGAAGAGAAGTAAGGCAGTGAGCACAAAATGTTTGACCAGAAGTAGGAGAAAGTTCTGTGCAAGGGCATTTGCACAGAACTTTCCTCAAGTTATAGTTTTCTAACTCTACATTCCATAAGGGGAGATTGGAGTGGACTTAGCTTGAAGAACTACACAACTGTGCCAACAAAACCAACTCCTTGGTACTAGAACTATACCACAATTAGCTCAGACAGTGGGTCTCTGGGGTTCCACCCTTTGGGGACATCTACTGGAGTCTGCTAGAGTGTAGTAGGCATGTGCTATAGCCCACTCATGGGCAGAACCAAAATGCCATCTCAAAAATTTACTGTTTTATACTACCTTCCATTTATCCACATCCCAAAGTAAGTGGATATCATTAAAGACTTTATAAATAGAGAGAAGTGAGGGCTTTTGTTTTTTAATTTTTTTATTAATAACGACATACCAATTTTAAGGGCTTCTTGCAATAGTTGGTGAGATGGACAAAAGTTGCTGAATAATGAATGATTTTAAGTAGGAAAGCAATGTATGTGATTACTGGAATTGATTTTAGGTATGCTAAAATTAAAAGTGATTAATAATTTCAACTCTTTTTTTCCCTTGTTGTGTTCATTGCATCACATCACAAATATTTATGGATTATTATTTCCCAAGCACTGTCCTAGGTGCCAGGAATGAAGTTGTGAAAAGACAGACAAGGTCCTACTCTCATGAAACTTTCTAGGGGAGGTAAATGAACTATAAATAACTAAACAAACTAGGAATTGCCTATTAGGAAAAGTGCTATGAAAGAAGTAGACAACTTGCTGCATAAAAGAATAATTGAAACTGGAGTAACTATGTTACAGGAGAAGAGTGGCATTGAAGACTTCTCTGAGGAGATCACTCTTGAGAAATACTTGAGGGTGTGAAGCCGCCAGCCACTGGAAAAGCTGGGGAAAAGGCATTCCAAGCAGAGACGACTGTAAGTGCAAAATCTCTAAGGCAGAAAAGAACTTGACCATAATCAAGGAACAGACAGATCAGTGTGCTAAAGCATAGTCATAAACCAGAAAGTGTGATCTGCAATGAAGCCAGAGAGGTGGCCAGTATAGTGGACACCGCTGTCTGTTTCCCAATACCCATTTCTTCCTTCTTCCATGTCATGTAGAAATGTTGGGGCACCTGCGTGGCTCAGTCAGTTAAACATCTGCCTTCACCTCAGAGCATGATCCTAGGGTCCTGGAATGGAGCCCCACATCTGGTTCCCTGCTCAGCGGGAGCCTGCTACTCCCTCTCTCTCAACCACCGCCACCCCCACCCCACCCCCCGCCCGGGCTCACTTTCTCTGTCTCTGTTGAATAAATAAAATCTGTTTTTATTTTTTTTAATCTTTAAAAAAAAAAAAAAGAATTTACCCCCATGGCATCTAAGGGGGCCACATGACCCTTTCCTGGCCAATGAGATGAATGTAGTAGCCTACTGTGTGGGTTTTCTGGGAAGGCCATTATTTTCCTGGACAAAAGAGACTGGTGAATTAGCAAGAACCATTAACCCTTTGCAATTTCCCCACCCCCCCTCTTTATTCCCACTTGAAAGGAGAGCACATTTCCTAGAGAAGGAACAGCCATCTTGAGATGCTAGTGACAAAAGCCACACACATGGATGGCAGAATATGGTACAAGAAGGAGCCTGAAATTTTTGGGGGTTTTTTGTTGTTGATGCTGTTGTGGTTGTTACTTCCTCAAGTAGTTGCACCAGCCCCACATTGACTGCTTCTGGGCTAATAAAGAAAATAGACCCCTAAATGACTAAGCTACTATGGGTTTATTTTATGTAAAAATCTTGACCCAAAAGCCAAATCATATAAGGTCTTATAGGCTATGGTAAGGAATTAGCAGTTTATCCTAAGTGCAATGGGAAGCCATTAACACTGTACCAAACTTTGTTCCTAAAAACATGGAGAAGTAGGCATTATAAAAGTTGGAAATGGATAAACAGCAGCATAACAATAAGGGTTAGAATGAGAAGTCCTGTTACTAGACTCTTAATACTTGCCTCTACTGCTATCCTCTCTCCTTTTCCACAATCCCCTGGGTCAGAAGTAGCCTACTTCCCTCTTTCTCTTCCCTTATGGCAAGGATTTTCTTCCATATTTTTTATATTCTTTCAATCAGCCACCAGTCCTGTCTCTTAATAAGAAAATGCATGCTGAAGGAAATTTAAACAAAGAATTTAAATGACTTGTTGAGTGTCAACACACTCACAACTAGAGAGTGACAGAGTTGGAATTCCTATCTAACTTCAGAGTTTTTGCTTTGACATTATGCCGCCTCAGTCTTCATAAAGGCCAAGGATGAATAGTTTTGAGATGACTGATTTCTTCTGGTCCAGTCTGTCCCAGTTCGTCTACTAGCAGCCTCCTGCTGAGGAAGGCCACTATTTAATCATGAGAATGTAAATGCTAACTGTTGACTTTTGCTTTCAGAATCAACATAGACCAAGCACAGAAAATGTTACAGTTACAAAATGTAAAGTAGATATGATCAGTCCTGAAAATATGAAAGTAAACCAGATATGACAAGGTAGAAATGGACAGCTGAGGAAAACAATAGGGCTTACCCTCCTCTTACAGAATGGGAAGCCAGAAGCTTCATCATACAGTGGCAGGAGTAAGACATAAAAAGTGTAAAAGTTTTAAATATAAACAGGGACGCTTGCTGGCTTAGTCATTTAATTGTCTGCCTGTGGCTCAGATAAGGATCGCAGAGTCCTGGGGTCTGGCTCCCTGCTCTGCGGGGAGTCTGCTTTTCCCTCTCTGGCTCCCCCTGCTTGTGCGCTCACTCTCTTTTTCTCTCTGTTAAATAAATAAATAAAATCTTTAAAAAATAAAAAAAATTTTAAATATAACCAAAGTAATAAGAATAGTGAGTAAGAATAATTGTATTGGGAATATATAGGGAGAAGGGTGTTAGGAATAGAATAAGTGAACTATATCCTCAGCTGTCATAGAAGAAAATCAATTTGTAAAGCCTAGTATTGATTAAGAAATGACACTGTAATCCTTTCTTAGAAGCATAGATGTCAACTGTACAAGAGACAACTAAAAGGATTAAAAGTGTTTAATCCGAAGAGTTAGATAAGGGTGAGACTGAGGACTGCTGGTTTGTTTTGTTTTGTTTTGTTTAAGTTTTTTTTTTAAGATTTTATGTATTTGAGAGAGGAAGAGCGAGAGAGAACATGAGAGGGGAGAAGGTCAGAGGATGAAGCAGACTCCCTGTGGAACCGGGAGCCTGATGTGGGACTCGATTCCAGGACTCCAGGACCATGACCTGAGCCGAAGGCAGTCGCTTAACCAACTGAGCCACCCAGGCGCTCTGAGGACCTATTGGCTTTTATTATCGACCCTGCTGAACCATTTTTTTTAAAGATTTTATTTATTTATTTGAAAGAACAAGAGTGAGATTGAGAGAACGAGTGGGGCAGGGACAGAGGGAGAAGCAGACTCCCCTCTGAGCGGGGAGCCTGACATGGGACTTGATCCCAGAACCGTGGGATCATGACCTGAGCCAAAGAGGGACGTTTAACCAACTGAGCCATCCAGGCACCCATTGTTGAACCATTTTTAAACCAGATATGCTCTTTGCTTTGAACTCATGGATTCATTCCTTTAAAAAAAAAAATGTGGTTGGGCAAACTAACATTTAATTCCCTCCAGCTCTAAAAATCAGACTTCAGAGCCAACTATGAAGGCTTCTATCCCAGAATGACTGAAAAACTATTAGGAGTACCTCCTTTAGCACAGTCTGACAATCATGTCTGAATGTTCTTCTTCCGTGTTCTTTAAAGTAACAGGGAAAAAAAAGTGACTGTTCTTCCTTGGCCTATGTAATTGCAAAGTATGATGGCCTTTCCTTCTGAATCCACTAGGACTTTACAAAGCCAGCCTTGCAAACATAAACCTCTTACTGATAACTGGTTAAAATACAGTAGTAACTATCATTCATTAAGTATATTTGTATGTAAGATGTCAGCTCTGTGCTTTTTAAATATCTCATTTACTCAACCAAGCTGCTAGTGTATCCATTTTACAGATGAAGTAACTGAGACCTCAGGAAAGGGTAAGTAATTAACCAGATATTACATAGCTGACAAAAAGTTGGCAGGAATTTAAAATCCTAGTTTTAGGGGTACCTGGGTGGCTCAGTCAGTTGAGTGTCCGACTATTTCAGCTCAGGTCATGATCTCAGGGTCCTGAGATTGAGCCCCATATCAGGCTCTGCACTTGGGATTCTTTCCCTCGCCTACTACAACACACACACACACACACTCACACACACACACACACACACACACACACACGGGCACGTGCTTACTCTCTAAAAAAACAACAAATAAAACCCTTGTTTGTTTGTTTGTTTTCATATTCGAAGGCCTTTACTTTTAGTCCACTTTCAAGCCATTAAAGTGTACTTTTTTTGTTTTTATTTTTTAATTTTTTATTAACATATAATGTATTATTTGCCCCAGGGGACATGTCTGTGAATCATCAGGCTTACACATTTCACAGCATTTGCCATAGCACATACCCTCCCCAATGTCCATATCCCTACCCCCCCACCCACCTCCCAGCCACCCTTAGTTTGTTTCGTGAGTTTAGGAGTGTCTTATGAAAAACCTTGTATTAATAGCTGCACTCTATTGCCTGTTAATTAGGAATTAAGTTACCTAATTGTATGAGGGGGAGGTGTCATGAATGCTATCGGAGTTATGAATTATAAGTGGTGTTATGAGTAATAGTTTTTATCCTTTTGAATTTGTCAAAGTGATTTAGGGGTGGCTTAGCTTTTCTTCTTTGCCCTAAGAAAAAAGGCAACATAACATAGTGATAATGGCCTAGATCTAAATTCAACTCTACCATTTATACTATGACCTCAGATGATTTGCTTATTTTTCTTAATCTTTTGTTTCTTTATTCAGGTAATAGACATCTCATTGAAGCTACTTCTTTAGAATGTTGAGAGGGTAAAATGAACTGTGTCTATATGTGAAGCACTTGGCATAATGCCTAGTCATAGTTGTTAGGGTCCGTGATCAAAGGAACGAGACTGATACAAAGCGAATGTCAAGCAGAGCTTTATTTCGCGCCAAACATCGAGAATCATACTGGCAGGTCAGGGTCATCTCTATGCAGAGCGACCCGCCTAGTCTTACAGGCTATCTTTTATAGGGCAAAACTGCAAACCGACTGTGAGCTTATCCTTATTGGTCAGAAGCAGTGGGGTCAGGGGGAGTTACATCTGTGTTCTTTCCTGGTTGGGCGTCTCCACCTGACCTGACTTCAGGAGCAGTGGGGTTGAGGGAGGTGGCGTATGTGTCCTTTACTGATTGGACACCCCCACCTGGCCTGACTCGACCTTCTTCTTCTGGGGGACTGTCATCAGGAGCCAGCAGACCACATTCCATTGGTGTCCTGGACTTATCTTTCTAAGTAAGTTCCTCCAAGCTGACTTTGTTCCTCCAAGGCAAGGTCAGCTTGTTTTCACAACAAAATGGCTGCTTAGACAAGATGGAATCACTTAGGCTAAGCAGGTCCTAACAATAGTAAGTGCTCAAATCATCATTAAAGGGCTCCTTATTATCTTTACCTTCCCCCTCCCTTTTTTTAATGCCACTTCAACATCTGGGAGGGCAGCATGAAAGTAAGATGCTCTACACAGAAAACATTTTAAACTTTCCCAATGAGAGGTACTTTTAAAAACCACAAATATGTAAAGTTCCACACTTGGCCACTGTGTCGGCTTAGTAGTTAATTAACATTACAAAACCATCTACATTATAACTTTATTACTGTTAATTATAACTTACATAGAGTTGGATAGTTGATAGAGCACTGTGCTTAATGTTAACTCATTTGAACTTCGCAAGAATACTGTAGGGTAAGTATTAATAACATCCCAATTTTACAAATTAGGAAATACCCTCAGGGAAATGAAGTCACATACCCATATAAGATTCAGGTGTGACTTTTTTCAAACACTGGATTCTTTTCCTAGACCTGGGGAACTCTGGCCAACTTAGGGGGTCAAAACTACCTGATTCTCTTTAAATACAATTTTTTCTTTTTTCTTTCTTTTTTTTTTAAGATTTTATTTATTTGTCAGAGAGAGAGAGAGAGCACAAGCAGGCAGAGTGGCAGGCAGAGGCAGGGGGAGAAGCAGGCTCCCTGCAGAGCAGGGAGCCTGATGTGGGACTCGATCCCAGGACCCTGGGATCATGACCTGAGCCGAAGGCAGCTGCTTAACCAACTGAGCCACCCAGGCATCCCGACTTTTTCTTTTTTTTTTTTTAAGTGATTGCTGCACCCAACATGAGGCTTGAACTCACAAGTCTCATGCTCTCCCAACCGAGCCAGTCAGGTGCCCCAAATACAATTTTCTTAATAGAAAATATTAAAGACAGAGCCTACATATATGAAAGTCAACAGATATGAAAGCAAACACACATACACAAGTAAAGTGTGCTTTCTTCCTATAGGTATTGGGCAAAAAAGTTTGACAAACACCGAAACCTGTCCCTAGCCCCAGTTATGCCTTTACTTGCTATGGGAGCTTTAAAAAGGTAACCTAATTGGTCTATTCATTTATAAGATAGGGAGATAAATAGTTTTCCTCTCTACTTCCTAAGAGGCTTTTTAAAAATCTAATGAGATAATATATGTGGAAAAAAGCCCTGGAAACTGGAAACTTCCTATGCAAGTATTTGTACTATTGTAAACTTGGATTTGAGAACCATAAGAGAAAGCTGCAGATGATAGATGTATGAATTCTTTGTGAACTTCAATTTTTTGTGATTGTCGTGCCTCTTAAATATAAAGTGACCATCAGTCATCCACATGACAGAAGTCTCTTTCCAAGTACCGTAGTGTCTCACAATTTCAATTACTATCAAGAATTGAATTGAAAAAAGACACGCAACAAAAAAAAAAAAAGAAAAAAGACACGTAACAAACAATGATTAAGCTCTTCTGGCACACAAACCCAGACTGGGTCTTTTTTTTTTACCCCAGTAACCAATACTTATATAGGCAGGCTTCTAACCCAAAAATTACATAGGTAATCTTTATGCAAGGTGATTTTCTATTTTATTATTCATTCTGGAAGCAGTGATTCATTAGCCTGGATAAAGATAGAATTACATAAGTGTAATTTTTTTTTCACAAATTCCAACACGTTGAGTGAAAAAGGTTATCCAAATATACTGCTCTTCCTTGTTGAAACAATCCCTTATGAAATGATACAATTTTCCCTGGCCCTGATTATCGCTGCCCTTGAAAGGACAACATTTTCTCTGCCCTCCAGAAATCGCATCTAGTTCAAACTAAAATGCGAGAGAGCATAATTTCTCTGTAGGGATGTTGGGAGTAGGGGTGGGGGCTTGCAGAACAATTGGTCTTCTCCCCACGTTCCTTTTAAGACAGGAAACTATATTTGCATCCCTTCACCAGTGGTGAGCATCAAGTTTCAAAGAAGCATCTGGACTGCGGACACCGTTAGCTGTCCTTGGAACTTAGAGAGGAATTATCACATTTAGGAAAACAAGCAGCAGCTGAGCCCCGAAGGTCGGATCGCAAGACCCGGAGGTAGTAGGTCAATGAGGAGAGGACTGGGAAGCCTTGCCCTCCTCTGGACTTTGTCCCTCCCAGATTTCTGAGCGGGCGAGCAGCCGCTCAGCACTGCAGCCCGAACCAATTGTGAAAGACTTACCCAAGCCCAGCCCAGCGGAAGGAACGGTTTCAGAGTTGTTTGTTTCTCTTTGATAAAAGGAGCCCTTCCTTGCTCTGGCTTTTATTCTCGCCTGTGTTTGACCGAACCACCCTCCAGAAGCGATTTAGAGTGACTGGGGGAAGGAAACGCGCCAACAGCTCCCGACCGCGAAAAGGATGAAATTCTTTCTGCAGTGCCTCCAGTTTCTGCCCTTACTCATCATCTTCACCTTAGAGTCTCTCCTGAAGCGTTTTATTCCTAAGAAGAGAAAATCAGTTACTGGGGAAATTGTCCTGATTACTGGAGCTGGACACGGAATTGGGAGACTAACTGCCTATGAATTTGCCAAACTTAAAAGCAAACTGGTTCTGTGGGATATAAATAAGGTAATAGTGCTTCCTATGTTTTACTTTCTGGCACCTTTAATTGTAGTCATGGATGCATTCTGTAGGCAACAACCCCATGCAGCATCTCTATGAAGTAGGGAGAAAAAAATTACTATTGGCATTTTATAGATCCATTAATGTTTATGATGACAAGATAAATGGACCTAGAGGATATAAGATTCGCAGTTACTACCCATCACTAATTTTGCATTGTAAATGTATCCTTACTTTTGCCCAGAAAAGAATTTGTGATCTCCAGAGCCTGATTTCACTGATCCCTCTATCTTGAACAAATGGAAAGAGTAATGGTTTTAAGTTAGTCTATTAAGAGGTTTGAACCTGTGAAGAAAAAAAAATCCTACTTGCCATTACTGAGCTGGGTGAGTTTAAAAGATACCCAACAGAAAACAATATTACTGTATCATAGCAATTGCCAAAAATAATGTTTAAAATCATGTTTTAAGAACAATATAAAAGAAAAAACTCTTTGGGGTACCTGGCTGGCTCAGTCATTAGAGCCTGCGACTCCTGATCTTGGGGTTGTTGAGTTCTAGCTCCATGTCGGGTATCGAGTTTACTGAAAAATGTAAAAGTAAACAAAAAAAATTTTCAATAAAAATAAAAGAAAAAACTCTTCAATATACACAGTGTTTTACAAGATTAAAGATGTAGGCTTAAGGAAAAGAGGAAGATTTAGAATCTAACCTTTTATATGGCCAGCGTTGGATGGACAAAGATTTCTGCAAGGCACCTGAAGGCCTGAAAAGCCATCCCTTACCCATTAGTCAACAGCCAGCACCATAGCTGTAAACAAAAATTCGGAGAATGTGAAGTTAGATAAGAGTTCTCCCAGTGAATGGATGATCAAGATAGCAATCAACAAGTATTTATTGAGTATCTGTTGCATGGATGGTTAGGACAGAGCAAATAGGGGAATAATCTTGTAGAGAAAATAGACTTTAAATAATTATACGTGCAATAGAAGATACAAATGAGGCCCACTCTAATCTGATGTGGTCATCGGTGGTGAATGTCAGGCATGGCGGTAGGGTCAAAGTCAGCGGAGCTCTCCACCTCTTCATGAGCTACCTTCTAACTTCTAGAGCTTTAGATTCTTTTTCTGCAAAATGAGTAAAATAACAGTACTTACCTTAAAGGAGTGGAAAGCTTATATCAAATAGTGCCCATAGTGTCTAGCAGTGTTTAGCCGTATCTAGTATATGGTCTGGATAATATTAGTTATTATCCATTCACAAAGTAAAGTTTAAGCTAACATTGGATTTAGGGCTAAGAATTAGGTTACATGTCTGTGTTATTGGCTCCCAATGCCCTGTGCTGGTTCGTACAAAATTTTCTCTGATTCAGAGTGGAGTGCATTTATTCAACAAATATTTATTGAGTGCCTCCTATGTGTCAGGCACTGTTCTAATGCAGAACTAAGGACACAGCCGTAAGAAAAACATGAACTTCATGAACAAGGGACTGTAAACAAGATATGTTGTATAATCAATTATGTAATTGCTAGAAGGTGATAAGTATATGGAAGGGGATAGGGATTCTGTATGGTGGTGGTTGGGGGCGGGGAACACGGAGGAACATGTTGATTTTATACAGAAAGTCTCAAGAGATGAAGATAGTTGAGTCAAGATCCGAAGAGGCGGTCAGCCCCTCACATATCTCTGCAGGATCAGCAAACGCAGAGCATGGCGCAGCGAGGGAAGGGGGAGAAGTAAAAGGAAAGTCTAGATCTGTGCTTTTCAGTGTAGTAGTGGCTACTAACCGCTTATGGTAGTTGAGTATTTGAAATGTGGCTCATCTGCATTGAGATGTCCTATACACCCAGGATTTCGAAGATTGTATCAAAAAAGGAATGTTGAGTATCTTACAAACAACTTTTACATAGGTTATGTGTTGAAATACAATATTTCATAATAATAACAAATATTCCAAAATAATATTTTGGATATATTAAGTTGAATAAAATACACTACTAAATTTTATTTTTTCGAATGTGTCTACTAGGAAAATTAAAATTAAGTATGTGGCTCACATTATATTTTATGAGACAGCAGTGGTCCAGAAACTTCAGCAGCTCCTGATCATCAAGGATCCTAGCAGCGATTGTTTGTGCTTCGGCTTTTCTTGGGGGAGCCAGTGGAGGATTTTGAGCCAGATTCTAGGCTGTTGGGTTGCAGGGAGAGAGAGCAGTTAGGGGACTGGTGGTAATCCAGACCAGAGATGATGCTGGTTTTGCCTATCAGGGAAGTAGTAGCAGAAGTGGTCAGAAAATTAAGGACAGTGTAGTGAATATTTATTATGTTAAATTTATTTCATTAAATAAGCCCTCTATCATTTTAAGGTTATAGCCTCCCCACTTTTGTTGTGGGTGAAATATACCTATATATTTAGTGAAATTACAATGATAGCAACTGACAGTTTCTGTGTTGGCGTTAATGTCCTTACTTGGCTAAATAAAAGATGGGCAGTCCTAGTTCAGTATATTCACCGCAGTCCATTGTTCTTGAAATTTTACAGGTTTTAAAATTTTAGAAGTGTGAGAACCACTAAACCTGACTGGGGAGGGAAAGTAGGGTGGAAATTTCAAGCAGTCCAGGCAGCAGAAGTAGAGATGTCAAATTTGGGTATGATGACTGTTGGGAGAATGAGTGAAAAAGAGGAAAGTTTCATATTGTTTTCAGATCCAGCTGGAAGGGCAGGGAGGGGCCAGATCAAATTCTTCCCCTCCCCCGCCGCCGCCCCAGGGTTCAAAGACAAATTATCTCCAGAGACAAATTTCTCAGATTAAGTCAAGCTGCAAGGATAGCAATGGCCAAACATATCCTTCTCAGGATGTCGAGGACAGACATCTTCCTACTCATCAGGAAGTCCACAGAAAAGGAGCATGAATTTAGGGAGGGATTCATGATGGCTTCAGCTTTGTTATTCAACTGAGACAGATGCCATGAATTTTTTATTGTTTTATGTAGATAATCGTGTTTCTTGACCAGTCTCACCCCCAGGCCTAGTTAGATAAGTTTGTGAAGATAAATTTATAGCCAGTGGTGAGCACACATGATATACTCAAAGACTGTTTATCAAATGGAAAAGTGAATTAAGCACTAGAAAGAATCAGAAAAACACGTAGATGTTTAGTAGTCTAAGTAATGGGCAGAAAGCCTTAGTTGTGGGGATAGAGGGCAAAGAAGGATAAGTAAAGACTTAAAGGACAGCCCAGGATTAAACACTGAGAACTGAATATAGCAAGCACATTAGGAAAAAGTTTAACAAGGCAAGTGTTAAGGAATGATGAACAGTTCCACTGCGCTTAGAAAAATTTTAAGGGTCTGCTTATTTTTTATTTCTCACCAAATGAATATGGAGACTGTCTAAAATTTTTCCTGGCAGGATTTCTTGACTTGCAGAGTTCACAGACTAACCGTCAGTCCAAGGTATGGTTTTCTTTACAATGAAAAAGCTAAAACATTGGTAAAGGCAAACCAACAAACAAGCAAAAATGGAAACAAAAAAAGAAAAACAAAAACAGAACCCCTATGGTCTGATCATGAACTTAAGGTGACAAAATCAACCCAGACCGGGCTCGTCATTCCTTTTCTCAAACCCACTCCCTTTGGGACTTCCATCTGACTTGTTGCAACACTGTGTCGCCATTTCCTCTAACTAAAAAGGAAGCACTTCAGCTTCGGTTCTTCCCACCGTCCTCATCTAGTGGCCAAGTCCTGCTAGATTTGCCTCCTAAAGATATGTTTTAAGGCTCAATCTCTTCTCCTCATTCTTTCTAGTCGTACCACAGGTCAAGCTTGCATCATCTGTTGGCTGAATCATTGTAAACTGCCTACTCATGTTTCTCTATTCCTACAGTATTGACCCCTAAAATCTGTCCTCCATACTTTAGCAAGAATAATTAGGATAATATACAAATCTGATTCTGTAATTTAATCAGTGCGCCCCCCGCCCCCCCCCCCCCGCCCTAGCTTTTTGGATAAAACTTAGTATGACACACAATGCCCTTTAATCTAGACTCCTACTGACCTTGAGTTTTATGACCCAGCAATGCTAATCTGTTAATATTTTCCCACTGGATCTTTCTCCTATCGATCGGTTTGTTTACACTCTGTTTGCCTGCCCTTTGCCCTCTCTTTACCTATCTGTTCTACTCACTCTTAAGACCCAGCTCTGGTACTTTTCCTTCTAGAATTGTATTTCATGCCCCTCCTCTGTGTTCCCATAATTCTCTATATATTGTTCTGTTATTATACTTACCACAGTATATTAGTTTGAACCATAGGAAACTGCCAATATCCTTTATTCCAACACAATAACAATTTCATGTGTCCTACCTAAATCTTATACTTATTTTATGTTTCTTTCTGTTAGACTGTGAACATGCTGAGGTCAGTACTCTCTCTCATTCATATTTCTGTCTGTAAGGTTCTTCTAAGCACCGTGACTATGACCTGCACATTAAAATGTTAAAAGAATAAGTGAATGCAATTAGCCCCTTGTTTAATTATCTTGCAGTTTGAAAATTGATGTTTGTGAATAGTTTTTTGTGACAGTAGTTTTTAATGAAAGAAAAAGCTTAATATATATTTTTAATCTCGATAGGGAACACATACAAACACATATTCACAAAGTATTAAAATTCATGAATACAAAATATAAGATTTTACTTCTTTTTAAGATTTTATTTATTTATTTTACAGAGAGATAGAGAGCACAGGTAGGCAGAGTGGCAGACAGAGGGAGAGGGAGAAGCAGGGTCCCCTCTGAGCAGGGAACCCAATGCGGGGCTCGATCCCATGACCCTGAGATCACCCATGAGCCGAAGGCAGCTGTTTAACCAACTGAGCTACCCAGGCGCCCCAGGTTTTTATGTTCCTTTAGAAGCCTTGCTTTAAGTTCCGTTCCAAATAAAAGAAGCTAGTCAAAGTACTAAGAGTAAAGCGTACCTACATCCCTGCCAAAAATCCGTCCAATTGGGGCACCTGGGTGGCTCAGTGGGTTAAAGCCTCTGCCTTCGGCTCAGGTCATGATCTCAGGGTCCTGGGATGGAAGCCTGCATCGGGCTCCCTGCTAGGTGGGGAGCCTGCTTCCCCCTCTCTCTCTGCCTGCCTCTCTGCCTACTTGTGATCTCTCTCTCTCTTTCAAATAAATAAATAAAAATCTTTAAAAAAAAGTTAAAAAAAAAATCCGTCCAATTAAATTCTTGCCTAACGCTAGTTCAAACATTCTGACTATCCTTAATTTATTTTCAGCTCTTGTTATCATATGTTCGTGTCATTTATGTTGTTCTCTTTATCAAACTTTTTTTGCCTTTTCTAGCACGGAATTGAGGACACAGCTGCTGAATGCCGGAGACTGGGTGCGAAGGCTCATGCCTTTGTGGTAGACTGCAGTAACCGAGAAGATATTTACAGCTCTGCCAAGAAGGTGAAATTTTGCATTTGGTTAGAATCAGATCATGCCAGAGCCTGGAGGGACTCAGGAGATGACACTATCACGATGCAGACAAAGTAGCAGAAGTTTCGTGATTTGCCCAAAATTGTGCAGTCAGCTTGTGGCAGACCCAACAACTAGAAACTAGAACAGAGTTTCCCAGACTTCAGTGTGTTCTAGAATATTCCAGAGAGCTTGTTAAAAAATGACACCCCTGAGGTTTGCTTTCAGTGGATGGAGGGTTGGGCCCAGGAATCTGCCTGATTGGTACCCCACATACCCACACCTCACCCATGTGATTCTGCTATGGGTAAATTCTTGGATGACACTGCAAATCACTGACGGGGTCTTCAGATGCCCAAAGAACTGGGTTGGGGAGTTAGGATAAATTTAATTGTTTATCAGGCTTTCATCATAGATAGATCTATCTCTATGAAGCAGTATTTGCCTCTTGTATATACAACTGAGATGTGCTTTGTATATATAATGGAGCTTCACTCCGAGTACATTCATACATGTACTTGTTAACTAAATGCCACAATAGTAAGAAGGTCAGTAGGATTATCTGGTTAAGTTCCTTAAAATACACATTCCTGGACCTTATCCCTGGATAATCTGATCCAGTACAGTATAAAGATTTTGATTCAACCAGTCTTGAGAACCTACTTGTTTAGGGAATTATAGATTTGCAGACATTTTTAATTTATGTTTTTGAATTGTAAACTTTTATCTCAAGCTAATGCTTCTATTATTGGTGAGGCCTGAGCTAAGTCAAAAGAATAAGTAGAAATTGGGGCGCCTGGGGAACTTAGGCAACTGACTTGATAGCGGCTCAGGTCATGATCTCAGGGTCGTGAGATCGAGCCCTGCATCAGGCTCTGCACTGGGTGTGGAGCCTGCTTGGGATTCTCTCTCCCCCCCTCCCTCTGCCCCTCCCCCCACTCCACCCTCCACTCATCTCTCCCTTTCTCTCTTAGAACAAAACTAAACAAAAAACCAAACAAAACCCTCCAACTAAGTAGAAATTATTCAGGCTAGTGGTAGGAAATAGCCTTCCTGGAAGGTGGTACAGTAAGAACAAAGCCTGCAGATAAGAAACATCTGCATTTAACGGTTACTATTTTACTTAAATTAACAATGATTTTCCTTTAGAGAAATGTACACTCTTCCAGTTACTACTGGCTATATCAGTGCAAGTTACTTAACCTCTCTGTGCCCAAATTACCCCAATTATAAAATGGGGATCACAGCAGTACCCACCTCAGGGTTGTTAGGAGGTTTAAGTGAATTAGAGATGTAAAGTTTTTGGATCAGTCCCTGGGACACAGTGATCGCTTCTAGACTCGTCTGGGAATAGGCTGTTCTGGAAAAGGCAATTTCATTATTTGAACCTATTCCATGTGTTTTAACCCTACAGATGTTTTTACTGAAATTGCTCAAGGAGAAATGATATGCTTAAACAGAATATGCACTATGCCATGTGATTATCAGATATTTGGAAGTTATTTTGATGTGGCCACTTTAGTATCAGGACGCTTTTATGTCACGCAGTAGGTGATGACGAGGAGCTCAAGGATGAAGGAAGAGACAAGTGTGTCTGGGCAAATTCTTTGGCAGTATAAAAGAGTGATTTATATTTTAAGTCATGCTAGTTTGGACGCATTACAGCAGCCCCCTCGCTTCAACCGCACACCCTGTCCTGTTCTCCATATCTGAGGGGCACAATCCTGAACAACGGTTTTCATATCGTGCTAGAGATGTGGCTGTAGGTACAAATAGTGTTGATCAAGGGCCCAGTATCTTAGCTTGACTCTTCCGTACTTTAAATACAACCTGATGAAGTTCATTTCTGGCTGGGACACCAGTGGGTGTCCTGCTGGGTCGCTGGTGGGTTTTCCACCTCCTGGCTTCTTTTTGTTGGAGCTTTGAGGTTTGTCTTGGCCTCTGGGGTCAGAAGATCTGGGAGAGTCTCAGCTCCATGGGACCTTGAATAGTCATGTGACCCTTGGTCAAGAAGCAGCCGTTCTGTGTTTCGTGTTTCTCCTCTCCAAAGTGAGCACACTCAGAGTTGCCAGCTCGTGGAATTATTGTGAGAATTAAATGAGATAAATAATGAAATCGTGCAAAATGCTTAGCGCAATGAAAGCCTTTAACAGGCGATTTGCCACCTCCTCCCCAGCACTATCTAAATTCGATTAACTCCTAACAGAAGTTAGTTTTTATTTGGAACACAATGTATAACAGAATGCATTGTAACTCTAGGGTCTGTCCATCAAGAAGCTTAGTTACTCAAAGAACCTTAAAAATACCAGATAAGATATTCGGGCGTTGCCAACTGCCACTTGCAGGAGGAAGGTTGGCGAGCAACAGAATGGAGTGACTAAAAAAATAAAGACATAGAAAGTGTGACCAGCTTAGTGGTATAATCAGTTTCACATAGGTCCCCAGATAGTCCATGCATTTGCCAACTAATTAAAAACAATTTTTTGCTTACCTATCAAAGTAGTATTTAAAAAATAAATGCTGGGTTTTTTGGCTACTGGTTACGTTTTTGTTAGCCAAAGGCCTCTCAAGGTAAAATCAACAGAGCAAAGTCAAGAAACTAAATTGCAAAAGAAAACTTCTACCTAACCAGACTTACAGGTAGAGCTGTTTTGAAATTAAGTAGCTAAGATTAAAAGGTTCTTTTTTCCATATTGGTACATAGCTTACAGAACTACTTTTTCCCCCACATCTAATAGAGGAACACATAGTTCTCTAATAATCCTTGCATGCAGACCTTCTTTCAGAACTCTTCATGATGCAGATAATTGTCTTAATTTTAAAGGTGAAGGAAGAAATTGGAGATGTTAGTATTTTAGTAAATAATGCTGGTGTCGTCTACACATCGGATTTGTTTGCAACACAAGACCCTCAGATTGAAAAGACTTTTGAAGTTAATGTACTTGCACATTTCTGGGTAGGTATGACTTCTTTTATGAAAACATTCCCTTTTGTAAAGCCCAAAGACTATGTTTAAAGTGGAGAGTTCAGGACACCTGGGTAGCTCAGTCCGTTAAGCATCTGCCTTTGGCTCAGGGCATGATGCCAGGGTCCTGGGATCAAGTCCCACATCAGGCTCCTTGCTCAGGAGGGAGCCTGCTTCTCCCTCTGCCTGCTGCTCCCCCTGCTTGTGCTCTCTCTGACAAATAAATAAAAAAATCTTTAAAGTGGAAAGTGAAGATTTTAGCAGACATAAAGATGTGTCAGATTAGGGGCACCTGGGTGGCTCAGTGGGTTAAAGCCCCAGCCTTCGGCTCAGGTCATGATCTCAGGGTCCTGGGATCGAGCCCCACATTGGGCTCTCTGCTCAGCGGGGAGCCTGCTTCCCAGTCTCTCTCTGCCTGCCTCTCTGCCTACTTGTGATCTCTCTCTGTGTCAAATAAATAAAATAAAATCTTAAAAAAAAAAGAACTTTGAAACAGACTTTAAAAAAAAAAGATGTGTCAGATTAATACTGAAGTTTTCTACAAGTGCTAAGATAACATACAAAGAGGTCATTTTTCAGGGCGCCTGGCTGTCTCATTCAGAAGAGCATGAGACTCATGATTTTGGGGTTATGAGTTCGAGCCCCATGTTGGATTGATATTATTAAAAAAAATAGACTTTAAAAAAACAAAGAGATCATTTTTCATGCTCTGACCAAATCTCATCAACCATTTTTCCTCCTCCCTTAAAAATATTAATTATAGGGGCGCCTGGGTGGCTCAGTGGGTTAAAGCCTCTGCCTTCAGCTCAGGTCATGACCTCAGAGTCCTGGGATCGAGCCCCACATAGGGCTCTCTGCTCAGCAGGGAGCCTGCTTCCCCATCTCTCTCTGCCTGCCTCTCTGCCTACTTGTGATCTCTCTCTCTGTCAAATAAATAAATAAAATCTTTTAAAAATATATTAATTATGATAATTAATTAATAATAAACTTTAGGTGTTATGTATGTTTTAATTTTAAACTAGATTCTCACATCTATTTGATCTTGTTTATGAAGGAAAGAATTAGGAGTCATCTGAGTCTTTTTGTGTGGTTCTATTAAAGGTGAGCCCAGTTTATTTTCAGATTCTCATGGGATTTGGGCCTTGAGTATTTTCTGGCCCCAAAGTTGCAAAGTTTATCATAAACTTCACCATTCAAGGTCTATAGATACAGATACATATATATATATAAATAGAGAGAGAGAGAGAGAGTGTTTCTGAAGAGGCTAAAAATTGCCCACATAGCCAGTTCCTAAAAGGGTCCCTCAAAGTTTTGTTGGATGAGAGTTTGGGATATATAATCTTTAAAGAATATTGGAATTAGTGAAATGTGGTATTATTTTATGTCAATATTCCCAAGTTATTGGCATCTGTCTTTATGTCCTTTTATTTTAAGATTTTATTTATTTATTTGACAGAGAGAGAACACAAGTAGGCAGAGAGAGAGCACAAGTAGTTAGAGAGGCAGGCAGAGGGAGAGGGACAAGCATGCCCCCCGCCAAGCAGGGAGCCCAATGTGGGGCTCCATCCCAGGACCCTGGGATCATGACCTGAGCCGAAGGCAGATGCTTAATGGACTAAACCACTGAGCAGACTGAGACAGACTGAGCAGGCGCCTTGTGTATCTTTATAACTGACAAATTTGCCTGTCTTTCTGTCTTTACTAGAGTGTAGGGTATTAATGTTTTGAATCCCCATCACATAGTAGGTGCTCAATAAATATTTATTGCATGAATCATTCAGTGACTACTGGAAGATTGCTATTCATTTCAGTGTTTTGAGGACATAACCGAACTATTTTCTAACAATTTCACATTACATATAAATTCTTTGATAACTCTAGATAATTATATCTATTCACTCTATGAAATGATAGAAAACATTAGTGATAAAAGGGATAGAGGCTCAGGGGATATTAGAAGCTCACAATTTGAATGAAATGGATTCTCAAAGTTTTCAGTATCCATTGCTTTGCCTAGTTTTTCCAGTCTAGGCATCCTATTCAGTTGCCTTAATTTGCCACATTTGGCAATTAATTGGGTTTTTTTCCTTTATTCTACGAAAAATGTTAACAAAATATAGCTTTCTTTGGAAATATTCCTAATGGGTCTGCAAATCAGAAATAACTATATCTTTTTCACTTCATAAACACTATTTCTAGACTACAAAAGCATTTCTTCCAGCGATGATGAAGAATAATCATGGCCATATTGTCACTGTGGCTTCAGCGGCTGGGCATACTGGGGTCCCCTTCTTACTTGCTTATTGGTAAGTGTTTCCTTAGTTTGCTTCTATGTTTAACTTGTGTGTTATTTCCTACCCTGTCTAATGAAAACTACCATTAATGCTGATAAACACGAAGTTGCCCAAATAGAAAGTTGCACAAAGTCTCTTGTACAACAGCATTATCAACCAGTAATCCCCCCCAGGCTGACCATTCTAGAGGTGGCTGCAGGGAGATTATCCAATTAGAAGCCAGCTCTTTTTTTTTTTTTTTAATATTTTGTTTATTTACTTGAAAGAGAGAGAGCACTAGGGAGAGAGAACAAGCACAAGAGGGAGAAGCAGGCTCCCTGCTGAGCGAGGATCCCAATGTAGGACTTGATCCCAGGACTCTGAGATCATGACCTGAGCTGAAGGCAAACACTTACTGACTGAGCCACCCAGGAGCTCCTAGATGCCAGCTCTAAAAAGGATTTTTCATCCCTTTTAACAGCACGAAGTGATAAAAGAAGAGTAATATTTTTATACCATGAATAAAAGTTAATAATAAATTTTAATAATTTTGTGGAAACAAAACAGTATAAAGAGAAAGAGTATACTCTGGGATTCTAAACAGGAAAAGCATCCAAACCGTGGAATTGTTGTAAAAAAAAATTGTAATAGTTATCCATTTAAAAACCCATCCCGTTATAATACCTGAAGAACTTACTGTAACGAGGAGAATGTTGTGCTCCACTGTGCATTGTGAAGAATTGCTCAGTGAGGCCACCATAGCCCAAGGGATCCTACTGTTTGCACACACCCCAACAGTGCCTGGCCATTTCTATATTTTAGCACATAATAATTCTTAAAGTGCTGAATTACTGTGCATTATCAAATAAATATTCAGGTATGCTCAAATTTGTTTTCTGCCATCATGCCTTTTGGAATTAGGTAAGTATCTAAATTTTAGAAACAACAGGTATAGTTGTATGGGTATAAATTTATAAACATAGGCATGGGTGGATATCTGTTTTTATCTAATATATACAAATGTGTGTATATATATGTATGTATATAAAAG
This sequence comes from Nasua narica, assembly GCA_028533885.1. Lineage (NCBI taxonomy): Eukaryota > Metazoa > Chordata > Mammalia > Carnivora > Procyonidae > Nasua > Nasua narica. The sequence goes on along the minus strand of CM052800.1, from coordinate 62,942,531 downwards.
AACTGTGTCTTGCATTTTAGAAGTCCCCAAAGATATATATAGAGAGAGATATATATCTCTATATACCAAGCCATTTTCCTCTAACCACACCTAGACAGTGGTTATTCTTTGGTAATGACAAGTAATTTTATTTTATTCCTTTTATTCATCTATATTTCTTTCTTAGCATGTATTTATTTTCTAATAGTTTTTAAAATCAACACAGACTTGGATTGAGGTTTTTTCCTAAAAGGTGAAAGGACTGCTGAGGCAATCAGAGGACAGACCTGTGGTCCAGAGCCAGTAGATGTTAGACGCTTGTCCCCTGGCCCTCTGAGGCTGATACCATTTGGCCTTTACGTGATGAACAATAACTGCAGGTGTTGCTTCTCAGCCACTACGTGACACCCTGCTCCCCTGCCAGATTCTTAGTCCCCAGGCATCGAGAGAAGCCAAGAGAATCTGAGACCAGCAGGGGCTGGGAAGGTGGTCATGCCTCCTCGTTCTCTTTGCCGTAGTAAATACTGTAGCTCTTCTGATTTGGACTTGATTCTACTCCACTGTATATTCAGCAGTGAAAATCGAGAGAGAATGTGTTTTGTGTGAGAAACAGATTTATTTTGGTCACTGTTGGTAGTGCTTTCAGTGGAAGTAAAAGATCTCACTGAATCTTGTCAAAGCAGGACCGACACACACAGTTGTGTGGATTGCAGACTACACAATTCTAGGCTGCACTGTTCGTGTTCGGGTCCCTTTAAACTCGAAAGATTTTCCAGGAGATGGCAGTAAAGTCGCTGGAGAGGAGGAATAGGTTTTTCTTCTTCACACAAAGGCACCCTTTGGGCTGAAAGGCAGGGTACAAGCGTACAAGTGTTTTGTGCACTTCCGGCTTTGGGATGGAGCAGCGGCTTGCTTGCCCCTGCAGGACTCTTCTTTGGATCCTTGGCTGCACATGGCCTGAGCTGCTGCAGTCTGTGATCCTTCGTGATCGCAACTGTCGTGGATTCACTTGACTCTGGTTTTTGTTCAGCCTCTGATCAATGATAGAGCTTTCACAGAGACACACTGAAGACTTCTCCCAGCGGAAAGCAGTGTTTATCGGTGGTTGTTGTTAACAACTGGGTAATACAACTGAGACAATGCTTTTTTAAAACATAAACTTTCTTATTGAAGTAGAGCCTACATTGGTAAAAACACAGAAATCATAAATATGCAGCCCAATGAGCTACTACGAAGTGGACACATCTATTTAACCATGCATGCAGGTCAAAGAATAGGACAAGACCTTAGAAGCACTTTTTAGAACTCTTCCCAACCAGCAATCCCTCTTTCCTTTTCGAAGGACTTGTATTGGCTTGTCACGAAGAGATGAATTCTCCCTCTTTTTGATCTTTGTATACACAGAATCATGCTATGTGTGCAAGGTGTATCCTTGCTGTTGCTGGTAGCTACAGATTCATTTTTTGGCCTGCCTCATATTGCATGATGTGACTAGGCAGCTATTTATTTATCCAAACTACTGTTTAGAAACATTTGGGTTGTTTTTAGGATGGAACATATTGTTAGGAATCTTGACTCAGTCACTCACTAATGTTATGTGACCTTTGGCAAGTTACTCAACCCCTTTCTGCTTCATTTTCTTCACCCATAAGAGAGGCTAGTCATAGCAACTAACTAAATCTTCAGGATACTGTAAAGTTTAAATCGTATCGCACTTAGTATAGAATCTGGAGTCCTATAAATGTTCAGTAACAGGAGGGTACCTTTTGGTGTTACATTCCAATTCTGCTTCCCTGTAATTACACAAAACAGCAAAGTCGCACCTCTCATTTCAGCTTCTGGAATGCTTTGCCTCAGTGGAACTAATCCTACATATTCTAGCTCCCCAGTGTTGAAATGAAATGAGAGGGGATCTGTAATTACCCAGTTATTTGCCTTACAATCAAGCCTGTAGCTATCACTGGCCCGAGTTGCTACAGCCACAGCAAAATAATGTATTACAGTTCCAATCAGTTGTTGGGGAAAAAAAATGTTGCAATTTATTCTGAAGTTACAGTTCAACAGTTTTAACCGATTAATGTGAAAAATCCGAGATCACAGAACTGGATTCGCGGTGAGAGACATTCACCTTTTAATTCTGTTCTAACATGTTTTTTGCTGCTTGATGAGTATTTTGTCCAAAAGTATCTTGATTTTTAAAAGAAAATATTTAAAAGTACCATGAAACTCTGGCTAATATATCTTGTCAACTTAAAGAGCCAATTTATAATTATGAGAGTCACCAGTGTGGAAATTCGTGGCCAAATCGAGTCCTGATCTTTATTAGCTTATAATGAAATGTTATTTAAAAGAATGATTGGGATAAGAAATATTAATTCGTGTTGTTAACAATAAGTTTGACGTAATGTTACAAAGTATAGGAAAAAACCCACTCACTTTTCATTTTCATATATACATATGTCTAAAAGTAAATTCTCCGAGGTTAAAAAATACAGAGTTCTTTTAATATGCTCAACATCATTAACTCTGAGCTTTAATATACTTCTGCTCTTTTGGTTCATTTAAGAAGAACCAGGCGTGCCTCGGTGGCTCAGCGGGTTAAAGCCTCTGCCTTCAGCTCAGGCCATGATCTCAGGGTCCTGGGATCAGGCTCTCTGCTCGGCAGGGAGCCTGCTTCGCCCCTCCCTCTGCCTGCCTCTCTGCCTACTTGTGATCTCTCTCTCTGTCAAATAAATAAATAAAATCTTAAAAAAAAAAAAAGAAAAACCAGAAAGTACAGTTTAGTAAAAGAAAAAAATTACTGATGGTCTTACCATGCAGAAATAATTATGGTTAGCATTTGTTATAATTTTTTAGGACACTTTATTTTATTTTATTTTATTTTATTTTATTTTATTTTATTTTATTTTAGATTTTATTTATTTGACAGAGAGAGAGATCACAAGTAGGCAGAGAGGCAGGCAGAGGGAGGGGCGAAGCAGGCTCCCTGCAGAGCAGAGAGCCCTATGTGGGGCTCAATCCCAGGACCCTGAGATCATGACCTGAGCTGAAGGAAGAGGCTTTAACCCACTGAGCCACCCAGGCGCCCCAATTTTTTAGGACACTTTAAATACAGGTATATAGTCAAGCATTGAAAAAAATCTGCCTACATAATCTTGACTTTTTTACATTTTAAAGATTTTATTATTCATTTATGTATTTGATAGAAAAAGACACAGTTAGAGAGGGAGGGAGAGTGGGAGAGGGAGAGGGAGAAGCAGGCTTCTGCTGAGCGGGGAGCCCAATGCGGGGCTCGATCCCAGGACCCTGGAATCATGACCTGAGCTGAGGACAGCCACTTAACAACTGAGCCACCAGGGGCCCCAAATTTTACATGAACATTTTGCACGTTAATACATATATGTGCAATATCATTTTCATTTTTTGCATGGTATACCGCGGCACATATGTACCACTATTTGTGCAATTTATCCATTATTGTTGTATCATTTATCAAGACTCTTTCGGTTGCAAGGAACACAACACTTAAACTGCCTCGGATCAGAAGAGGGATGTTTTAGCTCCAGTTAAAAGTGTCAGGCAGGCTCTGCCTCTGTCTGTTGGTGAGCTAGCTACCAGCAGTTGCCGAGTAATATCCTCGCAGTAGCCAGCAGGTGGGGGAAAAGCCATGATTTCCCATCGATGCCTTCGAACGCTCTAGTTTCAGAGGCCACTCGAACTAGATGGATCCAGCCACTGGACAGGGAGCCACCTGTGGTGCAGTACTGACAGAGTGATGTCACCAGAATAAGGAAATAGGAATGCCAAAGGGCAAAAACAAACAGCTGTCCACTCCAGAAATTTAAAATTGTCTTCACCTATTGGCCTTCATGAACTATATATCCCAGAGACTAACCTTGAATAAATCTTTAGAAAGACGATTGATTATTTCTTTGGGATAAATACTTAACAGAGGAATGACTAGATCTAAGAGCATGGCATATTTTTAATGAATGATACCTTTTGCCAAATTGCATTCCAGAAAATCTGCCAATTAGCCTGTGCTTTGGAAAATATAGGGCTGTGGAAAGTCCTCTCTCATCTTTTTTTTTTTTTTTTTTTAAGCTTAGGTATATATTGAAGGCTTAAAAAGAAAAGATTCCTATTCCTGGTTCAATGATTTAAAATGAAAACATTCTGTACTTTGAAAAGCAACTCAAACAAATAAAAATTTCCTCACATCCTCACCATTACTGCTAAGCAAAAATACCATCTCGTTTTAGTTTGTGTTTATTTTATTCCTGAAATAACACATTTTTATATGCATATACCCATTGGTATTTTTATTTTTTTATTTTTATTTATTTATTTTTTTAAAGATTTTATTTATTTATTTGACAGAGAGAGAGATCACAAGCAGGCAGAGAGAGAGGAGGAAGCAGGCTTCCCACTGAGCAGAGAGCCCGATGCGGGGCTTGATCCCAGGACCCTGAGATTATGACCTGAGCCGAAGGCAGAGGCTTAACCCACTGAGCCACCCAGGCGCCCCCCATTGGTATTTTTATATCGTGACTTTTCTGCTAATGTCCTTTAGCTGCTTATCCACGAGACTATTGTCTTATTCACTTATAAAAGTTCCCCTATATCAATCCTTACCCACGGCTTACATGTTGCAACTGCTTTACCAGTTTGCCATTTGCTTCTTACCTAGGTTGGGAGCTAATAAAGTTTAGAGTACATCATATAGAGGCCTGGTTTATTGCCCTAATTTAAAGCCTGATTCTGCCACTTTGTTTTGTGGCTTCGGGCAAGCCCTGTAACACTGTTGAGGGAGGTCATCCAGAAGACGAGACCTGCGAGCTGGACCTAGGTAGGCATTTGGAGGCTCCTCCCTACGGCCCTGTCCTTGGAATGGGATATCCCACTGCCTTCCCATTCCCAAAAGCTGCCCCAAGGACACAGCATTAAGATAGAAATGCGGTGTCTCAGGACGTCTGGGTGGCTCAGTTGTTAAGCCTCTGCCTGTGGCTCAAGTCATGATCCCAGTGTCCTGGGATCCGGCCCTGCATTGGGCTCGCTGCTCAGTGGGGAGTCTGCTTCTCCCTCTGCCACTCCCCTTGCTTGTGTCCCCTCTCTCACTATGTCTCTCTGTCAAATAAATAAAGTCTTTTAAAAAATAAATAAAAATTTAAAAATTAAAAAAAAGGCAACTTTCCACAGGTTTGTATTTTCCAAAGTACAGGTTAATTGGTAAGAATTTACAACTAATTTGTATATTTGCTAATAAATAAAGACTTACGGAAAAATAATCTGGTAATTAATGGCACTGGAACCGCACACTTAAAAATGGTTAAAATGGCAAATTTTGTTGTATATATTTTCACATAATTTTAAATTAATAATGTAATATTGCAAAAACTTGAATTATACACTTCAAGTGGGTGAATTATGATACATGAAATTATTTCTCAATAAAGGTATTTTTAAAAACCTAATTTGAAAAATAATATCTGCTTAGAATATGATTAATTTTCCTTCTCTTACCAAATGAAGGAGCTATGACAATAAGAATTGCTTTGCATTTTGATTCATTCATTTGACAAATATTTTTGAGCAGCTAGTATAAGCCAAGCACAGTGCTAGGCCCGGGGGATTTATTGGAAACCAAAATAGTCATGAAACTTATAGTAAAAGTATGAGGGACAGATGTTAAAAAAAAAAATGCACCCCAATGAATATTTAATCACAAATCCTAAATAGGCTATCATGAAAAACTAAAGATTACTATATAGTGGGGAAATAATTTAGACTAGGGGTCAGGGGAGGCCTCTTTGAGGAAGTGAAGTTGAGAATTAAAGGAAGAATAAGATTTGTCCAGGAGAGTTTTCCCAGGAATTCCTGGATATATTAGATAATTAACAGGCTCTGGTGACATTAAGTCTTACGGAAACAACAACAAAAGCAAACACCTTGCCAGTTTTCCTAGTGCAACCTTTGAACCTACTCAGTTATCACTTCAGTAAGTGATGTGGGGATGTAGTAAGTGTTCTGCGCCAATGCTTCTTAGACTTTAAGGATTGATTTATTGATTTATTTTTGAGAGAGAGAGATCACTAGCACTTATGCACAAGCAGGGGGAGGGACAGAGGAAGAGAGGGACAGAGGAAGAGAGAACCCCAAGCAAGCTCCCCTCTGAGTGCAGGGCCCGGCCTGGGCTCAGTCTCATGACCCTGAGATCATGACCTGAGCCAAAACCAAAAGACGAACACTTAACCAACCCAGCCACCCAGGCACCCTGCTTCTTAGACTTTAATGCCTATAAATTTACCTGAGGATCTGTACTGCGCATTCTGATTCGATAGGTCTGGGCTGGACCCCGACCCTTAGCTGATGGCCATGAGGCTAGGCACAGGACCATACTTAACTAGGGAAAACAGACATCAGAATTAAGTAGATATAGCAGCTTTCTTGAATTATTTTGTGACCTCTCTCTATTTCCAGTTCAAGCAAGTTTGCTGCTGTGGGATTTCATAAAGCTTTGACTGAAGAACTGGCTGCTTTAGAAAGAACTGGAGTCAAAACAACATGTCTCTGCCCTAATTTCATAAACACTGGCTTCATCAAAAACCCAAGTACTACGTAAGTTGAGACAGAAATGAAGACAAAAGGGTTGGTGATTACCGTGAATATCAGCCATTCCGTGGGTTTTCTTAAATATTTTAATCCTTTAAATACCTGATATTCAATGCCCTTAGCTCATCTCAATTTCAGCTCCTATTTAGTGTGGGAAAACAGATGGAGAGACAGAGAGAGGGAGAGAATGTATATAAACAAATATGAGTTAACTCAGGTGAACTTGCTAATCCTCCTTTTTTGTCTTTTCCTGGGCAGTTGTTCTCTGACTGAAGTATGCATACATTTCCCCAGGAGTGCTTGGGAACCATGTAGGGGTCCCACCCCCAGAGACGTTGATTGCCTGGTTTGGTGGGGAGAAGGTAGTGGTGGGGAGGGGGCCTTGGGACTCTATTTAACAAGCACCTCAGCAATTCTGATACAGACAGCCCAGGACCTCAGTGTGAAAAACACCTTCCTTTGGTAATCTAGAGGTTATCCTCCAAAATGAGTACTAGTCTTTACTTGGTTAAAAAATAAAATTATAGGGGCATCTGGGTGGTTCAGTTGGTTATGCATCCAACTCTTGAATTCAGCTCAGGTCATGATCTCAGGGCCATGAGATCGAGCCCTGCATGGGCTTCCAGCTGGGCATGGACCCTGCTTAGGATTCTCTGTCTCCCTCTGCCTCTGCCCCTTCCCCACCCTGTCTCCCTCTCTAAAATAAACAAAATAAATAAAACTATAAAGGATCAGTTCTGAGGTTAACTTTTAATGTTTCTCCTCTTTGGAAATAGTTTTAATGTCTTTGTAAACATAATGCATACTTTTTGAAAATTCCAATATATAGGAAAATACAAATGAGTAAGAAAGTTTCTTTTTGTTTCCTTGAAACCCTCTATCCAGTGTAGACTACTTTTAACATTTTGATGAACAACCTTCTAGCCATCTCTCGGTGTACCGTTTAAATGTCTGAATTTTATGTAACTGGCGTATATTACAATGGGGTTCTGAAGGCTTTAAGTCAAGTAGTTCTTTCCCTCAGCATTATGTCGCGGACATCATTTCCTGTCAGTAACTACAGAGTTTTATCATAAATTGTATTGATTACTTAATCTGAACAGTTGTGGCTACTAGTGATTTTTTCCCCTGGCACAGCTGTTTTTTGTTTGTTTTGTTTATTTATTTATTTTCTAAAAAGATTTTATTTATTTATTTAACAGAGAGAGAACACAAGCAGGCAGAGAGGCAGGCAGAGGCAGAGAGAGGAGCAGGCTCCCTGCCGAGCAAGGAGTGTGATGCGGGACTCAATCCCAGGACACCGGGATCATGACCTGAGCCAAAGGCAGTGGCTCAACCAACTGAGCCACCCAGGAGTCCCTGTTTTGTTTATTTTTGACACAAAACTTAATAGAGATTTTGTCTGTAGTTCTTACATTCTCAGTGTGAGCCAAGCTGGAACCCACTGCTCCACCCACAAGTGGCCCAGTCCTGGGAGCAGGGGAAAAAGGGAGGTGGTGGGCGGAGGTCAGAGCTCAGACCCTAGGAGCCCTGTTCTTCCTCAGTGCTAGGGGCTGGGGATGCCACCCTCTTCTCCTGCCCCCCTCTGGCATCAGGAAGGAAAGCAGATGGAATCTTGGGCCTGGGGCTTCTCTGCCACATTCCCCTGTCCCCTCAGGTTGGAGGGGAACTAAGGGATCTGGGGAGAGAAGGGGACAGAGGAGGGCAAAAATCCTAGTGCCACATCCTAGTGCCACACATTTTCACATTTTGGTACCATCTCCTTCAGGTAGATTTGGTTGGATTTTCTTTTTTTTAAGATTTTATTTATTTATTTATTTGACAGAGAGAGAGAGCGATCACAAGTAGGCAGAGAGGCAGACAGAGAGAGAGGGGGAAGCAGGCTCCCTGCTGAGCAGAGAGCCCAATGCAGGGCTCAATCTCAGGACCCTGAGATCATGACCTGAGCCGAAGGCAGAGGCTCTAACCCACTGAGCCACCCAGGCGCCTCTGATTGGATTTTTTTAAAGATTTTATTTATTTGTGAGAGAGAGAGAGAGAGAGAGAGAGCGCACGAGCTGGGGGCCGGCAGAGAAAGAAGCAGACTATCCTCTGAGCAAGGAGCCTGACATGGGGCTCGATCCCAGGACCCTGAGATCATGCCTGAGCTGAAGGCAGACGCTCAACTGACTGAGCGTCCCAGGTGCCCCTCCTTCAGGTAGATTTTAGAAGTGAGGTTACTGGGTCAGAGGATAATACAAATTTTAAATATTCCTATACACCGCCCCACTGCCTGGGGAGTGTTGGCCCATTCTGTACCATGGTGCGGGGAGAACACCTCCACTTCCCGCTTCCTCGCTGGTCTGCCTTCTGCCAGTGTTCTGCCCTTTCTCTCTGTGAAGGATCGTCTTTGTTTCCTGATGACCTAGTAGCTAGATGTTTTCTTTGGTTTTTCAGTAGTTTGACTTCTTTTGTGAATTGCCTGTTTCATGGCCTCTGCTCATCTTTTCTACTGAGCTATTGAGTTTGAAAATTGGTATCTAGGAGTTTGTTATACATTCAAGATAACCTTTTATATGTCGTAGGTGTTGCATATATTTTTCCCCAGCTGGCTATTTGGTGTTGAACTTATTTTTATTTAGTTTTACATTAAAACTTCTCAGGTTTTTCTTTTTTTTTCCTTCATGGCCTTTAGGTTCTAACCTAAAAACCCAGTGGATTTTTTTTTTTAAAGATTTTACTTATTTATTTGATAGAGAGATCACAAGTAGACAGAGAGGCAGGCAGAGAGAGAGAGGGGGAAGCAGGCTCCCCACTGAGCAAAGATCCCAGGACCCTGAGATCATGACCTGAGCTGAAAGCAGAGGCTTTAATCCACTGAGCCACCCCGGCGCCCCTCTGCGAGGTATTTATAAAGGTCTTTCCCCAAGCTTATGAAATTATCTACCTATATTTATTTCTAGTACTTTTATGGTTACATTGTCACATTTAGACCTTTGCTCCACCTACATTTACTTTAAGAAATAAGATCACGATCCTGCTTAATTGTTTTTCCCAAATAGTTAATAAGTTATTTTGCACTGTTTATTAAATAATACATCATTTATTTCAATGCTTTGAAATGTCATCTTTATAATAGATCTGCATATTTACTTGGATCTACTTTTGGATTATCTATATTGCGCTAAGATTCAATTTTTAAGTTTTATTTTACCTTCTCAAATTTTCTCCCACTTATCCTCCATTCATCTGCATTTGGTGGAAACCTATTTTAAGTTAATGAAAAATATTCATTGTGGCACTTTGGGAAAATAGCAGGTTCCATTTAAATACACCTTAACTAAATATGTCTACCCACAGGTAGACAGAGTAGAAAGTCAACATCAGGTGGAAATATGGTAGCTGTCCAAAGATCTCAATCCTCCTGAAGAATCCATCAAATTATCCGAGAGCCTATTTTTTTTTAATTTATCTATTTTAGAGAGCACACAGGGGGAGGGGCAGCGGGAAGAGAGAGAAACCCAAGCCGACTCCAGGCTGAGTGCAGCGCCCAGTGCAGGACTTGATCCCATGACCCTGAGATCACAACCTGAGCCAAAACCAAGACTTGGACACCCAACCGACTGTGCCACCCAGGTGCCCTAAGAACCTATTTTTAAAATATAGTTTTGTGGGCGCCTGGTTGGCTCAGTGGGTTAAAGCCTCTGCCTTCAGCTCAGGTTATGATCTCAGGGTCCGGGGATCGAGACCCGCATCAGGCTCTGCTCCGCAAGGAGCCTGCTTCCTCCTCTCCCTCTGCCTGCCTCTCTTCCTACTTGTGATCTCTCTCTCTTTGTCAAAAAAAAAAAAAAAAAAGATACAGCTTTATTAGAAAACAAAAGTGAACATATTTACTTCAGAATACCAGTATTTTAATTCATCTATATTAATCAAGTAAACCCTAATTGGACCCTGACGAGAAAACATAAAGGACAAATGTTCAAATGTTCCCATCACACACACACACACACATACACACGCGCGCGCGTGTGCACACGCACACAATCATGTGGTAGAGGTGTTAGCTAATTTCATGGTAGTCATACTGCACTATATAAATGTATCACATCAACACAGCATACACCTTAAACTTACATGTGTTATGTGATGTGTTGATTATATCTCACTAAAAATAATTTTTTAAAAGAGTATATTAAAATTAAAAAGAAGTGTCAAAGGAAGAGGTGAGTTCCATCCTCAAGGATAAGATTTGCCAATTTCCTCCATCATTTTCGGGAGGAAAACCCTCGTGAGGCCCTGATATAATATATTTGGGTCGGTTTTTTTCATCCAGACTATCTTTCGGTAGTTAAAAACAGACACCACATTTTTAAAAATTGTAATTGAATTTTTTAATCTTGATCCCAGGACAGGGTTGCACAAACTAGCTTTCCTTGTGAGCAAGAGTGCCCTCTTCTGGCAAAGCTGTACTAGCGACCATTAAAAAATAATTGAGACGCTTGCTGTGTGTATATGTATATGTGCATATGTATCTTTGCTCACTTTTCTAACCATTTTGGTATTTTCCTTAATGGAATTGCTAGATCAAAGAACTTACATACTTTTGTTGGATTTATTAGATTGCCCTCCAGGATTGTCCTGGGTACTTTATACCCCCATTCCCCTTACCTTTGCCAGCTTTGAATATTAGCAAACGTTTATTTTTTTAAGATTTTATTTATTTATTTATTTGTTTGTTTGTTTGAGAGAGAGAGAGAGAGAGAGCACAACCAGGGGGAAGGACAGAGGGAGAAGCAGGCTTCCCACTGAGCAGGGAGCCCAATGTGGGGCTCGATTCCAGGATCCTGGGATCATGACCTGAGCTGAAGGCAGATGCCTAACCAAGTGAGCCACCTAGGCCCCAATACATATTTAATCTTTGTTAATATGATGAAGGAAAAAAAGTACATCTGTGTTATATTAATATTTTTTTTAAGATTTTATTTATTTATTTGACAGAGAGAGAGAGAGATCACAAGTAGACAGAGACTTGTGGGGGGAAGGCAGGCTCCCCGCCGAGGAGAGAGCCCGACGCGGGGCCCGATCCCAGGACCCTGAGATCATGACCTGAGCGAAAGGCAGTTGCTTAACCAACTGAGCCACCCAGGCTCCCCAATATTTTTTGATTATTAGAAAGGCTGATGATCATCTTTTCAAATTTAGGAAGTCCTGTCATTTTATTTACTCCACTCTGCTTATACAAATCAAACTGCATCATACAAGCGCTTAAGGAAGTTCCCTGTGTTCCTAGTTTGTTGAGTGCTTTATTTCCCCATAAAAGCATGTTGGATTGTGTCACATGCTTTTTCTGTACCTATTGAGATGTTCCTATGGGACTTTTCATATGATATATTATAATGATTGATTTTTATATGGTGAGCCACCTAGCATTCCTGGAGGGGTTTTTTGTGTGTGTTCTTTCTATTTATTTATTTTATTTTAGAGAAAAAAGAGAGAGAGAGACAGAGAGAGAGAGAGAGAGAGAGAGAGGAGTTGGGGGAAGGGGCAGAGGGAGAGGAAGAGGGAGAAAATCTCAAGCAGACTCCTCACCAAGCCTGATGTAGGGCTCAGTTTCACGACCCCGAGATCATGTGCCAAGCTGAAACCAAGAATTGGGTGCTTAACCAACCAAGCCACCCAGATGCCCCCACCTTGAATTCTTGCAATAAATCTCACTTGGCTATGGTATATAATGCTCTTTTTTTTTTTTAAGATTTTATTTAATTTTTTTGAAAGAGAGAGAGAGCAAACACAACCAAGGAGGGTCAGAGGGAGAGGAAGAAGCAGACTCCCCACTAAGCAGAGAGCCTGACATGAGGCTCGATCCAGGGAGTCCAGAATTATGACCTGAGCTGAAGGCAGACCCTTAACTAACTGAGCCACCCAAGGCACCCTTATAATCCTTTTACTATAATGCTGTTTTTGGTTTGATGTTGGATTTTTGTTAAGGATATTTGTATCTATACTCAAGAGATATTGTTATTTGATTTTCTAGTGATACCTTAGTCTGTCTTTAGTTATAGGGTAATTCTGGCTTATAGACTGAGCTAGGAAGAGTTGTATTTTTTTTAAGAACTTTAAGAATGACTGGTGTTAATTCTTTAAACATTGAGTAGTTTTTCATGAAGCCATCAGTCTTGGGCCTTTCTTTGCTGGGGGTTTTTGGTTACTGATGGTCTTGGGCTTTTCTTTCCTGGGGGTTTTTTGGTTACTGATTCAGTCTGTTGCTAAAGATCTACTCAGATTTTATATTTTTTTCTTGAATCAGTTTTAGTGCTTTGTGTGTTTCTAGGAATTTGTACATTTCTCCTAGATCATCTGATTGTTGGTATACAGTTATTCATAGTATTCTCTTATAAACCCTTTTATGTCTGAAAGATTGGCAGCAATGTCCTCATTGTCATAATAACCTATCTTCTTTCTTGGTCAGTCTAGCCAAAAGTTTGTCAATTTTGTTAATCTTTTCACAGAGTCAACTTTTGGTTTCATTGATTTTTTTTCCTATTGTAATCTGTTCTCCATGACATTTATCTCTGCTTTAATCATGATTTCTTTCATTTTGCTTGCTTTATATTTAGTTCTTCTTTCAGTGTATTAAGGTGAAAAGTTAGGTTATGGATTTGAGACCGAGGGGTTTTTTTAAATGTAGGAATTTATAGCTATAAACTTTCCTCTGAGCACTGCTTTTGCCTCATCCCATAAATTTTGGTATGTTGTGTTTTTTCACTCATCTCAAACTATTTCCTGATTTCCTGTGATTTCTTCCTTATCTCAGTGGTTAATTTCCACATATTCATGAATTTTCCAGTTTTCCTTCTGTTACTGATTTCTGATATTCCATTGTGGTTGGAGAAGATATTTTGTATGCTTTTTAGTCTTTTTTTAATTTCATAAGACTTGTTTTGTGGTTTCACATATTAGTCTGTCCTGGATAATGTTCTTTGTGCCCTTGAGAGGAATATGTTGTTGAATGGAGCACTTTGTAGTTGCTGTGAGGTCCAGTTGGCTTATACTGTTGTTAAAGTCCTCTGTTTCTTTGCTAATATGTCCAGTTGTTCAATTCATTGTTGAAAGTAAGATTAATATCTCCAATTCTTATTTTTAAACTGTGTCTTTCCTCAGTTCTGTCAATTTTTGCTTCCTATATCTTGGAACTCTATTGTTATGTATATGAGCAATTTTTAATTAAATATTCTTCCCTCACATAAGCTCTCTCTCTCCATTCCCAACCATGTAGCATAATCTGAATTTATTAGATTAAGTGTACTTGAATATCCTGACTCAATTTTTTTGACAGCCAAGAATTTTTGTTCAACATCCTTTTAAAAACATCTACTCTCCTACATGAAATATACCTAAAAATTTTTCAAGAGTTTAATTTTCGTGTGTGCTACAGAAAGATATTAGTTTTTGTTGGCTAGTACCATAAAAAAGAAAATGTTACATAAGAAGGTGACAAGTACCATTTGTATAGTATGACTGTGTAAAGTACTTCCATGCATATTATGGAATGTGGAATCCTTACACCAGCTTATGTTCATTCAGCAACACCATGTTGAGAGCTTGAAATCCACCATGGTGAGAGTATTCACACCATAGAAATGAAATGCTACAAAACAGGGAGCTCGGCGCCCTAGAGAGCCGGTTGCAAAACATTTACTAGCATATCACTGCATTAACCCCCATTTTCAGATTAAATACAAAAACAAAAACAACTAAACTTTGAAGAGTAGAAGTATCTTCCCCAAAGTTACTCAACTACTTAAGTGATAGCTAGATAATCAAACATAGCCCTTCTACCTGAAAATATTCTTTGTCCCTAAGTATCCCTATGCCCCCACATGCATTCTCCTTCCCTACACCAACAGGTAGGCCTGAAGAATTTTGGGACAGTTTCTACAAAATCCGTCATGGGCATTCATTTAACAGGATTTGCAACTCTTACTAACGTTAAACTGTCAGGGAAAAATAATTTTCCATGTACTGATATTTTAATGATTAAGATTTTATTCTGCCAAGATATTATTTTCTGAAAGCCTTTTCTTTTTGACTTTTAAAAATCATGATATTGGCCAGCCATTCAATTCAATGAAAATTTCTTTGGCGGAGGCTAAGACTTTGAGTAAAGCAATCAAGTACACTAAGAAAAGTTGTCAGTGCAACACCATTTGACTGGGGCCACAGTGTGAATGGGGAAATATGCTGTACTGTTTACACAGGTGTCTGTGCGTTTTCGTGGAGCGTGGGAATAGTGAAGTCTGGTAGCAATATGCTAGGAAGTGAATTTCCTCCTGAACACTTCAGGGCACAACCATCTTTCAGTTTCTAAGTTCATCCTACTTGGTGCTCTGCTTATACCACAGGCTAAAGGAGGGCTTAGTCTTCCTCAAGCTTCGATTGCCTTTCATTTTTACTTCCTCTGGGCCAAAAGCTATCATCTTTATTATTACATTTCCTCTTCTATTGCATCTCCATGTTTTTCCTAATTAATACTTCAGGGTCCAGGAGGAGCACAATATTTTCATAAATGACTGCCCTATGCTGACAATGAAAGATTATATCATATATATTTTAAACCCTGTTATCCTTCTTATATTTAATTATCACGCTCACTTTTTTTAATTTAAATTCCATTAGCCAACATACAGCAGATCCTTAGTTTTTGGTGTAGCATTCAGTGATTCATCAGTTGCTTATAACACCTAGTGCTTATTACATCACATACCCTCCTTAATGCCCATCACCCAGTTACCCCAATCCCCCCACCCACCTCCCCTCCAGCAACCCTCAGTTTGTTTCCTGGAGTCAAGAGTCTCTCATGGTTTGGCTCCCTCTCTTATTTCTTCCCATTCAGTTTTCCCTCCTTTCCTTATGATCCTCTGCATTGTTTCTTATATTCCACTCAGAATCATGCTCACTTTTAAGTACAATACTACACTTCTCAACTGTCCTAATCTTACTGCACTGCATATTTTTTCTTCCCAAATGGACTATTCTATATTTGTTCCTAACGAATCTCATCCAATTCTTTTTGTCTCACTTCTCTTAACTAGTCACACACATTTAAAAATCTGCCTCCCCAGAATGTTATTCATTCAAATAGTTTGGTAATGTTGGCAGATTTCACGAGTATATTTAATTATGTACCTTTTTTTCTGAGTCATCAATACAATGTCAAAAACTGAGGGCCAATTCTTGCATAACACCATCCTTTTTTTTTTTTAAAAGATTTTATTTATTTATTTATTTGACAGAGATCACAAGTAGGCAGAGAGGCAGGCAGAGAGAGAGGGGGAAAGCAGGCTCCCTGCTGAGCAGAGAGCCCAATGAGGGGCTCGAGCTCAGGACCCTGAGATCATGACCTGAGCCGAAGGCAGAGACTTAAACCACTGAGCCACCCAGGCGTCCGCATAACACCATCCTAAGTGCTGGTGTTCTAACACACAGATGGTGAAGGCCTTTGGAGCCCTCCTGCTACTCCACTGTTCATATGCCAGTGTGATTACACAGTGAGGCTATGACATGGAGCTAAGTAACAAGGCTGAAAAGTAAATCAACGCATAGTAAACATAAAGCCTCCCTGTGGAGATGAAGGACCTAGAGCTGGGCTGGGCACATTTTTCATATTGTCTTGTTTTTTAAAATATTTTTATTTAACTTAAATTCAATTACTTAACATATAATGTATTATTTGTTTCAGGGGTACAGGTCTGTGATTCATCAGTCTTATATAATACCCAGTGCTCATTACAACACATAACCTCCTCAGTGTCTATCACCCCGTTATCCCATCCATCCACCCCCCTCCCCTCTGGCAACCCTCAGTTTGCTTTCTAAGATTAAGAGTCTCTTATGGTTTGTCTCCCTCTCTGTTTCATTTCTCTTGTTTCTCTTGTTTCATTTTTTCTTCTCTTCACCTATGATCCTCTGCCTTGTTTCTTAAATTCCACATATCAGTGAGATCATATCATAATTGTCTTTCTCTGATTAGTTTGTCTTGCTTAGCATAATACCCTCTAGTTCCATCCACGTTGTTGCAAATGGCAAGGCTTCATTTTTTATGGCTATATAATATTCCATTGTATATATATATATATATATATACACACACACACACACACACACCACATCTACTTTATCCATTCATCTATTGGCTCTTCCCATAGTTTTTGGCTATTATGCCATTGCTGTCATGAACATTGGGATGCAGGTGCCTCTTCAGATCACTACATTTGTATCTTCAGGGTAAATACCCAGTAGTGCGATTGCTGGGTCCTAGGATAACTCTCTTTTCAACTTTTTGAGAAACCTCCATATTGTTTTCCAGAGTGGCTGCACCAGCTTGCATTCCCACCAACAGTATAGAAGGGTTCCCCTTTCTCTGCATCTTTGCCAGCATCTGTTGTTTCCTGACTTGTTAATTTTAGCCATTCTGACTGGTGTGAGGTGGTATCTCATTGTGGTTTTGATTTGTATTTCCCTGATGCTGAGTGATGTGGTGCACTTTTTCATGTGTCTGTTGGCCATTTGTCTGTCTTCTTTAGAGAAATGTCTGTTTCATGTCTTCTGCCCATTTCTTGATTGGATTATTTGTTCTTTGGCTGTTGAGTTTGATAATTCTTTATAGATTTTGGATACCAGGAGCTGGGCACATTTTTATATTTTAATTTTCTCTGACACTTTAGAAATTGTTGGCTGAAGAGTCTTGGTATATAATAAAATTTGTTTAATGGCATTTGACTTTTTCCCCAAGACTTCTAAAGATTGATTTTAAGATTTCATTTATTAATTTAAGAGAGAATGAGAGAGAGAGAGAGAGAGAGAGAGAGAGAGAGAGAACAAGCAGAAGGAGGGGCAGAGGAAGAGGGAGAAGCAGACTCCCTGCTGAGTGGGGAGCCCACTGATGTGGGGCTCCATCCCAAGACTCTGGGACCATGACCTGAACTGAAGGCACAGATGCCCAATTGACTGACCCACCCAAGCGTTCCAAGACTTCTAAAGATTTAGAAGTGAATTTGTCAATCCTAATCCAGCTCAATTATTTTTGACTCCTGGCTACTTATATAATTCTCATTTGCAAAATAAGGACTGCAGTCTTTGCAACAGGTTGTTGCAAATCTTCAGTGAGATGGCCTATGGAATGTGTTTAGCACAGTGCATAGTATATGATAAGCACTAAATAAGCGGTTGTTGTTATTATTCATGCTAAAGCAGCTACTATTTTTGAGCACTTATAATGGGCCAGATACTACAAGTCTGTTATGTTATGATTCCTATGGTAATTTAACTTCTTTGTTTAGCACCTAACTAAAGTAGAAGCTTCCGTGAAATGTTTTATTGCTGAAGACTGCTTCTGATTTCAGTTTGGGACCCACCCTGGAACCTGAGGAAGTGGTAGACAAGCTGATAAATGGGATCCTGACTGAGCAGAAAATGATTTTTATTCCATCTTCTATAAGCATTTTAACAGTGGTGGAAAAGTAAGTGATATTTACATTTATCAGCATTATAAATAAAGATTTATGTATTATATGTTCTTACTCAGATTTAAAACAAGGTATTTGATAAAGTACAATTAAATGGAATTAAGATATAAAAAAAGCTAGGCTTCAATAATCCATCAGTTGTTGTTTTTTTTTTTTTTTTTTTAAGATTTTATTTATTTGCCAGAGAGAGAGAGAGAGCACAAGCAGGGGGAGCAGCAGAGACGGAGGGAGAAGCAGACTGCCCGCTGAGCAGGGAGCCTGATGTGGGACTCGATCCCAGGACCCTGGGATCATGACCTGAGCCAAAGGCAGACATTTAACCAACTGAGCCACCCAGGCATCCCAATCCATCAGTTTCTTTTTTTTTTTTAAATATTTTATTTATTTATTTGACAGAGAGAGATCACAAGTAGGCAGAGAGGCAGGCAGAGGGAGAGGGGGCAGCAGGCTCCCTGCCAACCAGAGACCCCGATGCGGGGCTCGATCCCAGGACCCTGAGATCATGACCTGAGCCGAAGGCAGAGGCTTTAACCCACTGAGCCACCCAGGGGCCCCTCCATCAATTTCTAAAACCACATCTGTTAATCCTTGAAGCAACGTTTGTATAGCAATTGGGTAAATGAACTGAATAATTTCCATAAGTTTTTAAGTTTTCTTTTGAGAGAACGAAAGGTGTATATTTCTGAAAGTCTTGTCTCTTGGATGAATGACTATAAAGAAGGATAGTTTTTAAGCATTATTACATAATGGAATCATAGAACAACAATATTGGAGGAGACCATAGTTAGGTTTTAGATATTCATCTAAATATACAAAGATAATCATCAAGTTCTCATTTTGTGCAAAGGTATACCGAGGGATAGGAATTGTTAAATAAATACTCTTATAATTTTAGAGATCCTTGAGCCTTACTACTTGCATGGACCAGTGGCATCAGCATCACCTGGGAGTTTGTTAGAAAAACAGAATCTCTGAATATCCTGAATCAGAATTTGCATTCTTATAGGATCCACAGCTGATTTGAATGCATATTCAAATTCGAGAAGCATTTCTTTAAGACAGTAGCACTCAGCTTAGGTCACACTGGAATTCACTTGGGAGTTTTCAAAATACTAAGGCCTGAGACCTACTCCCCACCATTGATGTAACTGGCCTGGAGTGTGGGCTGGTCTCTGAGAGATACAACTTTCCAAGTGATTCTGATGTACAGTCAAGATTGGAAACCACTGGCTCAACTCCCTTCCTGATAGCACATTGCCTCATTACTCATATGGGAACGCTACGTGGCCGTGAGGCTGGTCTAGGTCATGAGGGAAATGTGAAGAGGTGACTTAGGTTAGAAGAGGGAAGGAAGGAAAGAAGGAAGCCAGCCAGCCGGGGAGCTTCTTGTTCTCTGTCCCTATAGTCAGACTTCTGCAACATGGTGGGGAGTCAGGATGGCTTGGGAAGATAATTTTTTTTAAGATTTGATTTATTTATTAGAGAGTGAGAGAGAGAGTGAGAGAGAGCACAGGCAGGGAGAAGAGGGAGAAGCAGGTTCCCTGTGAGCAGGGAGCCCAACATGGGGCCTCGATCCCAGTACCCTGAGATTATGACCTCAGCCAAAAGCGGACACTTAACTGAGCCACCCAGGTGCCCTGGGAAGATAATTTTAAAAAGTAGATGCTTTGGATCTCACCTCTAGAGGTTTTAATATAGGATATTTTGGTTGGGACCCAGACATCTGTATTTTAACAGGCAACTGCAACAGGCAGTTGGTTCAAGATTATACTTTGAGAATTACTGACCTAGGACCTGAAAAAATTTCAAGAATCAGAAGCATACGTGACACATGTCAGGCTTTTTAGCCCCTTCTGCAAGGAGCTATGGTTGAACATCCCTTAGAAGTTTAGGTAATAAAATTCAAGGATCTCCTGGGAATAACCAAGTTAAAACCTGTGAAGTATTTCACATTATTCTTATTACATTTCATAAGTAAGCACTCAGTGACTACAGTCCCTTAGAATGTAAGTCTATGAAGGAAGGAAGTGCACCTGTTCTCATCACTGTGTGTAACCCTGGTACTTTGAAGAGTTGCTGGACATATGAGGGGGGCACCAAAACGTTTGTTGATTTGATAAATTAATTCTTTTTCCTAGACCTTTAGTATAGAGACTCAAATTTTGGGCTTGGAGTTGGAGGAAGCTGTGTTTGTGACTTGCTTACCACATGAACACAAAATGAGTTGTTTAACTCCTTTTTATTTTTGGAAGATTTTACTTATTTGTCAGAGAAAGTGTGTGCGTGTGCACGAGTGGGGGGAGGGGTAGAGGAAGAAGCAGGCTCCAGAGCCTGATGTGGGGCTCAATCCCAGGATTATGACCTGGGATTATGACCTCAGCCAAAGGCAGATGCTTAACCAAGTGAGCCACCCAGGCATCCCAAGTTGTTTATCTTCTTTGAAGCTCAGTGTCTTTATCTGTCACATGGAGACAGTAAAACATTATAGGACCATGAGGAGTAAATAAGGAAGGGTGAATGGGGGGAAATTGGAGGGGGAGATGAACCATGAGAGGCTGTGGACTCTGAGCAACAAACTGAGGGTTTTGGAGGGAGGAGGGTGGGGGGTTGGGCAAGCCTGGTGGTGGGTATTGAGGAGGGCACGTATTGCATGCAGCACTGGGTGTGGTGAATGAACAATTAATCTTGTAACACTGAAAAAATAAAAGTATTTGGGGGAAAATGATGCATTTAAAGTATTTAGTATATTATAAATACTCAGTGTTATATACAGCTATTATTATTATCATTAACGCTATTATTAGCATTGCCCTGATTTTTCTCTGACTGAATGTTTGGTGCTCAATTGCCAGGCCTTATTTTAATGCCATCTGGTCAGATGTCGACCCTGAACAGCATGGCTTTGAAGTGCAGGGGTCCACTTAGAGATGGATATTTTTTTTATACAGTACAGTACTGTAAATGTATTTTCTCTTCCTTATGGTTTTCTTGGTAACATTTTCTTTAGTTTACTTTATTGTAAGAATATAGTATGGGGGGAAATAATACAGTCTATAATACACATAAAACGTAAAACATGTGTTAATTGACTGTTTAGTTTCTCTGTAAAGCTTCCTTCCAGACAACAGTAGGCTTTTAGTAGTCAACTTTTTGGAGTGTCAAAAGATATATGTGTTGGGGCGCCTGGGTGGCTCAGTGGGTTAAAGCCTCTGCCTTCGGCTCAGGGCATGATCTCAGGGTCCTGGGATCGAACCCCACATCGGGTTCTCTGTTCAGCATGGAGCCTGCTTCCCCCTTTCTCTCTGCCTGCCTCTCTGCCTGCTTGTGGTCTTTCTCTCTCTGTCAAATAAATAAAATCTTTTAAAAAAAAGATATATGTGTGTTGTACAAGGTCAATTATAGTTACAGCGACTTACATATTCTGTTGAGATTCATTCTCTCAGTGTCGTTGGAATGTGACAAATTCCTCGATATTCTTAAGTATTGGCATACTTCATTCTATTGCCCTTCATCTCACTGTACTCTCAGATACTGTGTTTTTTACAAACTGAAGGTTTGTGGTAACCCTTTATCAAGCAACTCTACCAGTGTCATTTTTCCAACACCATTTTCTGGCTTCATGTCTTTGTCACATTTTGATAACTCCTGCACTATTTCACACTTTTTCACAATTACGTTTGCTGTGGTGCTCTCTGATCAGTGATTACAAATCACTGAAAGCTCAGATGATGGTTAGCATGTTTTAGCAATAAAGTATTTTTTGATTAAGGTCTATAAAATTTTTTTAGGCATAATACTATTGCACATTTAATAGACTATAGTATAGTGTAAACATAATTTTTATATGCACTGGAAAACCAGAAAATTAGCTTGACCTGCTTTATTGTGATACGCACTGTATTGCAGTAGTTTGGCCCCAAACCTGCAGTATCTCTGAAGTATGCCCATATAGGGTGGGGAGAAAAAAATTAGACCTACTACGTGTCTGCCATGTACAAAATAAAATGTTTAGATCATTTTATATTAAGACATTGATTCTTCGCAAGAACACTAGAGTTGGTGTTAATTTTTCCATTTTCCCATGAGGAATTTAAGCTCACAACTTAAATAATTTGTTCAGCATTATGCTCAAAACCAAGTGCTTTATCTGCATTTTCATTTAGCAGTTCTCCCTCCTCAGTCTCTCAGTTCAACATTTTTAATAATATTTTGAATTATCAAGTATAAAATTAGTTCCTGTTCGCACTTCCTTTCCAACGTCATGTTTCTTATTTTAAAAGCCTTTAGCCACTCAACTCTTCAGTTCTAGACACCTCCTCTCTCAGATCTTCTGAGAAACACAGGCGTGTATCTCTTGCAAAAACTAAATATTTGGGGCACCTGGGTGGCTCAGTTGGTTAAGCAACTGCCTTCGGCTCAGGTCATGATCCCGGAGTCCCAGGATCGAGTCCCATATCGGACTCCCGGCTCTGCGGGAAGTCTGCTTCTCCCTCTGACCTTCTCTCCTCTCATTCTCGGTCTCTCTCTCTAATAAATAAATAAAAAATCTTTAAAAAAAAGAAAAAAAAACTAAATATTTCAGGTCACTCCTGCTCTAAAGGAGTTGCAGCCTCCCTCCTTTTCCTTTTGAAAAATAAATGGATTTAATTAGAAAGATCCTAGAGGAGTGACTCAGAGTTAAAGCTTCTAATCTTAAAACTAATCTTGTTTAAGATAATACATGAGAAAGGATAAACCCAAACTATAGATTAGAGATATGTATTATCTCTGTGGATTGAGAAACTACTGATAACAGATGTGGCTATGAATATGGTAATGTCTTCCTTTTCATTTTTATGTTAGCTATCACGGCAGCACTTAAATCGGTGAGAAAATAGTGCAGGGAAGTAAGGGACAAATCATGCCTTCAGTTTTTAGACAAGGCTTGTTGGCCCACTAGCCTCTCTAGTGACCGTAGGATGGAAAGCGCCATCCTGCAGGCATTTCCATAGCCATAGCTGGTTGTGGATGAGAAAACAGCAGTATAATGGGGAGAATTTACAAATACCCATTGTTAAGTGGGGACTAGGGCAGTAAGGCTAAAGCCTGGTTTTTTAAGAAATAGCCAAAAAACTTCCTTATTCTTAAAGGAAAGAGAAGGAAAGAAAAAAGAAAGAGAAAGGAAGAAAGAAAATCTAACAAAATAGTTTCCATCTTGTATGTGCCTCCTTCCTCTCATTGTATGTGATTGTATTCCAGTATTTGATTTTTACATTACATATAGCTGCCTCATACATAGAATGTAATTAAAGTTCTTTTTCTCATGCAAAAAAAGACGATACATGATAAATGTAAGTATTTTAAAAGAAGAGATATTTTACAAAGGCACTTAATGTTAATTTACTAATTATTTTTATATATCTTCTTTTTTTTTTTTTTAGGATCCTTCCTGAGCGTTTCCTGGCAATTTTAAAACGAAAGATCGATATTAGGTTTGATGCAGTTATTGGATATAAACCTGAAGGACAATAAGTCCTACACTGACTACATTCCACATTTAATTGATGTAAATACACATCTTCAAAACACCAGCTTTCTAAAACATCACTGTATTTAAGTAGCATTACTTAAATTCTTCATACATTAGCTCTAAATAAATAGAACTGATTTACTGGGGTTAAGTTGATTTCATCTAATATTAATCAGAACTTTAATGTTTAGACTTCTGCTTTTCCTGATTATCTTTTTTCTTCAATATCATCTTTTGAGGCCCTAGCAGTCCTCATTTATTATCACTTGTCCTTTCGGTGGAAAGCTAATTTCATATAATACAAAGAGAGTATCTTAGGAGTTGACCTTACAGAAAATGGAGAAAAGGAACAAAAATAATTTTATAATTTCTAAGATTTTGTGCCATGTGAAGTCTTTGCAAAATTTGTACTATAAACATATAAGATATATTTTTATTTTCTAATTGCACTTAAATTTTATATAATCTACATGTTTCCTTTTCTAGTCTTCATAAAAACAAAAACTTAAGGCTCTCTAAATACAATGAAGGACTGTATCTAGTGGGATTTCACAATTAGTTTCATGTTATGTGAGAAATGTCACTGAAACATTTCATCTTACACATTACCACTCTGTTTCCTGAAAGATGCCTGCATTCCAAAGCCAAACATTTCAGCTCAGGGAAACCAGAGCGCGACATGTGTTGCAGCTATAAAAGCATCGTTGGGATTTGAGGCAGAGAATTAGGAGAATGTACCCACAGTGGCAACAATAAACAGATCAGATTTATACTTTTGTCTCCATCTTTTCATCTTGAACAGAACTGGGTTTAACCTTCAAATTAAAGGAAAATGGATTATGTAATCAAAGGTCTTTTTTTTTTTAATACCCAGAAATTTCTCGGATGTGAATGATGCTCGGTAAGATGAGAATATAAGATCTGACCTATAAATGGAAAAAATAAGCAGGCTTGTTGGATTTCTATTGAAGAAAAATATTTCCAAGATGGTATCAGACACATAGATACAAAGGAAAGAACTTTGGTCTTTGATTCAGAAGGTCCATACTCAGAAAACATATAAATCAGAATACTGACCCTTGTGAAATGGAGTAAATGAGTCACATTAAGTACGTGAAATTCAGGGTAAAAGATCTTAATCCTGTTTCTACACAGAAACATATTTACTTAATATTTAATATTTTTTTATTTACCTCCAGCAATTCTGTGTAGCAGGCAATATAGAAGGCATTGTCGAAATTCCTTTAGGGAGCAGGAACCCAGAACCTTAGAGGTTGGAGCCCCCAGCTCTGCCGAAAGCTTAACAAATACCGTACAGGTTCTGGGCTTTTGTTCTCTGCCGTCAGCAATGAAGCTGTGATTCCAGGTCTGAAATCTTGTAACATATTTATTTAAGTATCAACACTTGACTTACTCAACAAATTAACGAATCAATAAATAAAATCTTTAAAAAAAAACAAATTAACGAATCAGTGCCACTTCAGATTAGTAGGATCATAGGATAATCTGCTTAAGGAAGGCTATACTGGAGATTCTATAATAGATGAGAGAATTTCACAGCAGGTATTCCTACAATAAATTTCTCTCTGCCCGTCAGCTTCCTTCTTCTGATACCGAGAATCCAAATACAATTGCTGTCAAGACTACATTCTACATTCAATGGATGTCTGAGTCAAGAATACCTGCCTTCGAAAATGTTGTTACATTTGAATGACATAACTTGAGATTCTCCACACATGAGCCATATGGTGGGAGCATTCTGCTAGAGTACCTGTGAATAACCCCAGAATTCACAGATCTACCAAGATGAAATTCACAGATTTACCCTGTCCTGTTAGTAGAGGGTGGAGAGTCTCTCATAGTCAACTTCGAAGTCATTTTGAAATACATGTCATGTTTATTCTTTTCATTAAGTGATACCTGTTCCAGCCGGCCACGCAGAACAATGAAGTAAGCAAGAACACCTCCCGCGAGGACTTCGGGAAGACAATTGAGGCCCCAAATATACAGATAACTTTCCTCTTCTCACCGTAAACATGTTTAGCTCTTAACACACTTGTCTGAAATTAACCTTTGGGTGGAGTCTGACATTAACCACGACGAGAAGTAAGTACTACTTCTTGGGTAGTATGCTGACAGAATGGGACTCGGTCCCTTTTAGGAACGTTAACCTCATGCTAGCACAGTTTGCCATGTAATCCTCCAGCAATTCTGTGTAGCAGGCAATGTTGAGGGCATTGTTGAAATTCCCATAGGGAGCAGGAACCCAGAAGAATCTTAGAGGCTGGAGCCCCAGCTCTGTGGAGAGGTTAATGAATACTGTAGAGGTTCTGGGCTTTTATTCCCTGTCCTGTTTTTAAAAAAAAAAAAAAAAAAGTTTGCTCTGATTAACTAACATCAGGCAATTACTGCTGTGACCCTAGGTCTGAAAACTTTCCACTGTTATTTGAGTGAATGAATTCTAACTCTGAACCCACTTCTCCACAATGTAGTGGGAAAATTCATCTCAGCCATCAATGGGGCTGCTTCTGAGAGTCACACCAAAATCAAAGAGGCTTATGTTGTCTCAGGATAAACAGGAAAGATTTATCTAATTGTCAAGTCTCATGCTATTCCGTAGTCCTAAACTAAGACCTTGATGACAGATGGCCTTCTCTTTGGTGGGGTAGGGAAATTCTGACTGTTGGCCAGGAACCAGCCCTCCCTGGACGCACCATAGAGCCTTCCTGAGCCCTTGCTATCACCCTGGGGGCCCCTGCCAGGCTTTCCCTAGTCCCTTTGAGAATATTCCTGTGCTTGCCTTCAGAAACACTCTTCCCCACCCCTGTCTCCATGCCACTGGTTCTCACTTGCCAGAAATCTATTATTTTCAATGGAAATGAGGATTAGAAAGAGTGACGAATCAGGCCAAGGAAAAGATTAAAGTTGACCCTTAGTATGTCCTCAACACCAACTTGGCTAGTGCATGACTAGCTAATAAGGATATTGTTGTGGGAAAGGGGAGCAATTATTAAGGGCTGGGTGATAGATTTACTCCCTTGAAGAATTCTGTGTGGTAGACATCGTTCTTCCCATTTTGGGGATGGGGTAGCCCAAAGAGATTTAACAAATTTAACCTAAAATCACACAACCACTCAGAGGTCAAGATGGGGACTTCAATGCAAGTTTGCTTACCTCACTATTCCAGCCTCCGGGGAATTCTTGGAGAGTTGAACTATCACCCTAAGCACCCTCTATTTCCTCTTACCCAAGCTTTCCTTGGTAGTCAAACAATATTCCACCGTTAGCCAATGATAATCTCTGATTGAAGCTCTTTCATCTAGGGATTATTTTAAGGTGGAACAAAATGTTACACGCAGATACCCAAGTATTCTACCTGAAAAAAGTGTAGCCTAGACTGGCCCAATATCACGAGAGTCTAAAGTTTCCTGAAATTAAAATGCTGAGCCTGAAAATACTGGAATAGTCTTGATCTGCACTGGACATCACACCCTTCCCCAGAATACGTATGACTACCCACTTGACCTTAGAGCCAAACTGACCACTCAGGTTTTTTTTGGTTTTTAAGATTTTATTTCTTTATTTGACAGAGAGAGAGAGATCACAAGTAGGCAGGGAGGGGGCAGGGAAGCAGGCTCCCCACTGAGCAGAGAGCCCTACACAGGGCTCGATCCCAGGACCCTGAGATCATGACCTGAGCTGAAGGCAGCAGAGAGGCTTTAACCCACTGAGCCACCCAGGCGCCGCACCACTCAAGTTTTTTTATTTTCTTTTTCTCTTTGATTTCCTTTTTTTTTTTTTTTTTAATTGGTGTAGGGATGACTGAACAGTCTTGGGATGAGAGACATGCCTTTTACTTTCATTGTCTTCCCCATAATTACAAGTGGCCTGGTATGGCCAAAAGAGCCCTGGACACTCTAATTCAGGCTAGCCATGCTGGAACCTCCATTTCATCTGTAAGAGGACTGAATTAGACTGTGTGATCCCCTCCACTGTCTCCAGTTCCAGTTACATAAATGTCTTGTAATCAAGACGTGCAAAACCTAGCGTCTTCCCTACACCACGCGTGTTCCCTGACAAAATGGCATGCCTACCAAGTGTCCAAGCCAGAAACCTAGGATTACACTTGCCTCTTTCCCTCAGCTCACCCTCTTCCCTCACCTCACTCAAATCCTCTAACCTCTGGCACACACGTTCAACACTGGTCATCATTCCCACAGTTCCAGCCCGAATCTCTCCTCTGAAGGCCACACACATAGGCCACCACCTTCTTGATGTCTCTGCTCGTATGACCAGCAGGCATTTCACTCCAAAGATTTCTGAAACGGAGCTTTGGAAGGTGTCCCAAACCTCTTCCAAACCCCACTATTCCAGTGGCTCAGGCCAAAAACTTAGTGTCGCCCTTGACTCCTCCCCCATTCATTACAAAAGCAGTTCTATTTGCTCTACCTTGAAACTATATCCAGAATTCTATCCCCTCTTATTACCTACCCTCCGCCACCATCACCTCTTGTTCTCCCCAGCACAGCAGCCAGAATGAGTTTTTATCAAAAAAACAAAAATTGTGGGGCACCTGGGTGGCTCAGTGGGTTAAAGCCTCTGCCTTCAGCTCAGGTCATCCTCCCAAGGAAATGGGGAACCAGAAAACAGAGGTAATCACTGTCTAATGCTTTGAGAGTATGATACGAAAGATGGGATAGCAAAGAGGGCTGGGGAGGAAAAAGATTTCACGGAATATTTTTACAAAGGTAGAGAACAGAAAGTAGTTTAAAACAAAAGAGACAAGTCCTGTAGACAGGAAGAAGTTGGAATTAATAGTTAAAGTATAATCAGAGGAACAAGGAAAGAAATACTGAGACATACACGATAGAGATCAAGACCCTCTCTTTGCTTCTGTAGAGAAAGAAGTTGGATTGATATGCAGAGATGAAGCAAAGGGCTTCATGAACCAAAAGTATACTGCTGCTGAACGTGGAGCTTGTTTGGATAGAAACTAGGTCCTGGGGCACGTGGGGGCCCCAGTTAAGCATCTACCTTCAGCTTAGATCATGATCCCAGGGTCCTGGGATAGAGCCCAGTCGGGCTCCCTGCTCAGCGGGAAGCCTGCTTTTCAACGTCCCTCTGCCCCTCCCCCCTGCTTGTGCACTCACTCCCTCTCAAATAAATAAATAAAATCTTTAAAAAAAAGAAAGAAAGGGGGCCCCTGGGTGGCGCAGTTGGTTGAGCGACTGCCTTCGGCTCAGGTCATGATCCTGGAGTCCCGGGATCGAGTCCCACGTCGGGCTCCCAGCTCCATGGGGAGTCCGCTTCTCACTCTGACCTTCTCCCTTTTCATGCTCTCTCTCACTCTCTCTCTTTCCTAATAAATAAATAAATAAATAAATAAATCTTTAAAAAAAAAAAAGAAAGAAAGAAACTAGGCTTAGGAGCCTCAGGAAATTTACAAGACATTTAAGATTACCTAATACTGCCTTATCAGTTTGACAGTACACAGAACCTTTGACAATGTACTAATGAACTCTCCACAAAGGAGGTAAAAAGTATGTATTTAAAGAGATTTTTTTTAAGTATATTTTTATTACCATATAATGTGTTATTTGCTCCAGGGGGCAAGTCTGTGAATCATCAGTTTTACACAATTCACAGCACTCACCATAGCACATACCCTCCCCAATGTCCATCACCCAGCCACCCCATCCCTCCCACCCCCCTCCCCTCCAGCAACCCTCAGTTTGTTTCCTGAGATTAAGAGTCTCTTATGGTTTGTCTCCCTCCCGATCCCATCTTGTTTCATTTTTTCCCTCCCTACCCCCCACGACTCCCCACCCTGCCTCTCAAATTCCTCATATCAGAGAGATCATATGATAATTGTCTTTCTCTGATTGACTTAATTCGCTTAGCATAACACCATCTAGTTCCATCCACGTCATTGCAAATGACAAGATTTTGGTGGGGGGGGGCGGCGGGGGGGTTGATAGCTGCATAGTATTCCATTGTGTATATATACCACATTATTTGAAGAGATTATATTCCTCGACTTGAACATGGCAGATTACTATAGTTAGACGAAACAAACAGTGGGTTATAGTAATGTACATAAATCCTCTAACTTTCTCATTTCACGGTCTCCAAAGAAAGTGATATTTCCTGATAACCAAGGTTCCAAACCCTATCCCTGTGTATTTGACTAATTTAGGTCATTTAAGTGGAGTCATGCAATATTTGTCCTTTCGTGGCCCTCCTTTCACCTAGCATGTTTGGAAGGTTCATGAATGTTGTAGCATGTATAAGAATTGCATTCATTTTTAGAAAGGAATAATATGGCCTTGTATGTTTATTTACATTTTGTTATCCATTCATCCACTCACGGACACCTGAGTGTTTCTACTTTGGGGGTGTTGGAAGTCACACCACTTTTATTGCTTCTCAGCCTTTTGGCTAAGATCAAGTGCAAGTTGCACCACTTTTAAGTGGAGACTTGGTTCCTGAGCTAATGCTCATTCCCATAGTATCAGAGAGGGAACTGATTGCTTTATAGAACCTTCAATCTCCTCCAAACTTAAGAGATTTTCAGGGAAATGGGCATCTCCTATAAGATAATTAGTTCACTGAAATATTGATGCTGAGCTTTCATGAATAAATGAATCACACTAGGGTTGGTTGGCCTATATTTAAATCTCATGAAGATAATATCTCTACTTTCTCCTTTTCCTTCAATTAAACACACACACACACACACACACACACACATACACACCCCACAGCCCACAGTGGTTTACAGAGAGATACCAAGAGATGACCAAAAGACCATTAGCTGATGCGCTGTCTCTGGAATTATTTCTAGAGGGGTAACTTCATTGTGCAACACAGCACAGAACTGCTTCTCAGTAAGCAAGTCCAGAGAGCCTTTTTTTCAGGATTCCATTGTCCCTGTGCCAAGCTTTCAGGAGCAATTGCATCACTTCCAAACTCAGGTGTTTCCAACCTACTGGAACACATGGACAAAGCCTGCTGCAAATCTGGCTTCTGCCAGTTCCATCCGCACTTGGAGCGCAGCTCTTCCGGGGATCTCTGTGGGCAGGGTGGCTCTCTGCTGGTGTTAGACAAGGACCGAGCCGGAGGAGAGAAGTACAGAGCAGAGCCATGAATATTATCCTGGGTCTCCTCCTGCTTCTGCTCACCATCATCTACTCCTACTTGGAGGCACTGGTGAAGGTTTTCTTTCCCCAAAGGAGAAAATCGGTGGCTGGGGAGATTGTTCTCATTA
This sequence comes from Nasua narica, assembly GCA_028533885.1. Lineage (NCBI taxonomy): Eukaryota > Metazoa > Chordata > Mammalia > Carnivora > Procyonidae > Nasua > Nasua narica. The sequence continues at coordinate 62,911,660 of CM052800.1, read as the reverse complement.
CAGGAGCCGGGCATGGAATAGGCAGGTGGACTGCGTATGAATTTGCAAAACGGAAGAGCCGACTGGTTCTGTGGGATATCAATAAGGTAATGCATTCACTTGCCCATCTTTTAAAGTCACGAGTAAGACTTATGTTGTAAAAGTTATTGGACTTAGCAACTGCTTACCTTTGCATTTTTCTTTCTCAACGTTTAATAAACTCTCCAGTGCCGTAGTCTACGTATGCATTAGGATGGTTTGACAAAGGGAACATAATTGAGAACTAAGAGGTGATTTTTTTTTATGCCATGATATTCAGGTTGATAACACAGACTCGAAGCCAGGCTACTTCCAAGCTTCCCATTTCCTTACATTTTTTTCAAAAGACTTTATTTATTTATTTGAGAGAGAGTTAGCGAGAGAGAGCATGAGCAGGGGGGAAGGGCGGGGAGAGGGAAAAGCAGGCTCCCTGCTAAGCAAGGAGCCGAGTGTGGGACTCGATCACCAGGACCTAGGGACCGTGACCGGAGCTGAAGGCAGATGCTTAACCGACTGAACCACCCAGGCACCCCACCGTTTCCTTATCCTTGAAATGGAAATAATACCTCATAGCATGGGCAAGAACAGCGGTCGGGAAACTACAGCCACTCGGCCATACTTGGTCCTTGGGCAGGCTGTTGAGCTAGGAATGTTTTTTACATTGTTAAAAGTGTGTCAAAGCAAAAACCAAATAAAGAAACAAAGAAGAAGAAACACAGAACCTCTTAGTGCCTCCCCTCACATCCACACAATCCTAAAATATTTACTCTCTGGCAATTTACACAATAGTTTGTGGACTCTTGGGCAAGAGGATTACACAAGTGAATATTTTAAGTGCTTAGAACAATGCCCAGCCATAGTAAACATCAGTCATGTTAAATAAAACCCACAACCAGTGGGTCAGGCTTTCTCTTGAGCATTTATATTTTTCTTGTACTGTTATTTATAAACACTATATTAGCTACTCAAAACTGAAATTTTGGGGGCGCCTGGGTGGCTCAGTTGGTTGAGCAACTGCCTTCGGCTCAGGTCATGATCCCGGAGTCCCGGGATCGAGTCCCATATTGGACTCCCGGCTCTGCGGGAAGTCTGCTTCTCCCTCTGACCTTCTCCCCTCTCATTCTCAGTCTCTCGCTCTCTAAAAAAAAAAAAAAAAAATCTTTATACAAAAAACTGAAATTTTGTATCATTTCCCCTAAACCGGTGAATTCTGGTAGGGCCACGAAAATATACACAGAAAAATGTTACAGGATTTTAAGATTAGAAAAACTGTAAATTTTTTTTAAGAATCAGGTTTTCCGGGCACCTGGGTGACTCAGTGGGTTAAGCCTCTGCCTTCAGCTCAGGTCATGATCTCAGGGTCCTGGGATCGAGCTCCATGTCAGGCTCTCTGCTCAGCAGGGAGCCTGCTTCCCCCTTTCTCTCTCTGCCTGCCTCTCTGCCTACTTGTGATCTCTCTCTCTCTGTCAAATAAATTTTAAAAAAATCTAAAAAAAGAATCAGGTTTTCTACAAATCACAGTGAGATTTTTTTTAGAAGAGATTTTTTTTAAAAAATGTTTATTTACTTGAGAGAGAGAGAGAGAGAGAGAGAGAGAGAATGAGAAGTGGAGGGTTAGAGGGAGAAGCAGACTCCCTGCTGAGCAAGGAGCCCAGTGTGGGACTCCAGGACCATGACCTGAGCCAAAGGCAGCCACTTAATCACTGAACCACCCAGGCATCCCTCACAGTGAGATCTTAACTGCTGTCACATTACTACTCTCTGATGTCCTTTGCTATCATGTCCAGTTGGCCCCTGTTTCTTAAAGCCTTCAAAAATGTTGCTTGGGGGCATCTGGTTGGCTCAGTCGGTGGAGCATGTGATACTTGATCTTGGGGTTCTAAGTCCAAGCCCCACATTGTGGGTAGAGATGATTTAAAAGTAAAATCTTTACAAAGAAATGTCACTTGAACTTAGAAAAGTATTTCTTCTCTGGTTCTTTCCAGACAGTAAGAATACTATACAAGGGAAAGTTGATACATTTCCGTGTAACAGACACAGGTATTTAATAGATGAGTTGATATACATGAAAATGATTTGGCATTGGTTTGGTCCTTGAAGAGATTCCAAGGCACTCTTTAGAAGAGGACAAACATTTTTTTTTTTTTTAAAGATTTTATTTATTTATTTGACAGAGAGGAGAGAGATCACAAGTAGGCAGAGAGAGGGGGAAGCAGGCTCCCTGCCGAGCAGAGAGTCCGATGTGGGGCTCGATCCCAGGACCCTGAGATCATGACCCGAGCCTAAGGCAGAGGCTTTAACCCACTGAGCCACCCAGGCGCCCCGAGGACAAACATTTAAATTGAAAAAACTTGTCTGCTGTTCTCAAGCACTCACCAAAAAAAAAAGTAGAACTAAGTATAAGTCCATGAAAAAGACTTGATGAAATCTAACCTTTGGATCTTTCCAGATACGTGTTTTGGGGGAGAGGATTCACACTTATATTTTTAAAGTTCCAAGGACAAGGAATAAAAATGACTTATTTAAGATTCTACCTGAAGGACAAGTTGTCTAACCTCATAGGATTCCTTTGAATCCTTGGATTTTATGGTTAAACATTAAAGGTATTAAACAATTCACTCTAAGGCTACAAATGTAACTCAGATCTCCTTTACTTGTGGAAGGTGCCAACTCCCTTTTTGTTATGGCTGGCTTCTTTTGCCTTACCTAATAAATCATCTTAGCAGTTTCCCTCACTCAATCTGAACTCTTGCTTTAGGAAAACTCTGGAAGCGGGAGTAAACAATGTGAGCCAGAGTGGAAGCTAAGCAACTATTTTGCTTACAAAAAGACAAGGCATTACATTTTGTAGTTCCATGGTTCGGTTGTAAGACTGACAGATTTTTAATTCTTCAATCACTGGGTGTGGTGCATAATCAATGAATCTTGGAACACTGAAAAATTAAAATTAAATTTAAAAAAATTTTTCAATCAAAGCCTCTAATGAAAGCTCTGGTTACCAATGCTCTCTACTGACTGTGAATCTAGAGACAAGAGAATGGTGGTTCTTGTAATTGGGTGATGAGCAAGCTACCAGCTGAAGCCGAAATTGGGGAAAGATCTCCTATCCTCCTTTACTCCTCTGCAACTCCCAAAAGAGTATGAGGGGACACTGACTCTGTGACTACATGTCCTAATTTCTGTTCGGGTGTCTACTTTGGGATTTCAGGCTGCTGTTCTGGGGCTTAGCCTGAGGTAGTGGGATACGAAGGACCCCAGGGAGACGGTGCTGGCTGGGGAAGGGAACCCACCTGCCACTCATTCAGGGACTGCCCCAAGCAACAGCCACCAACTAACAGCCCAGTGTGAGAAAAGGGCTTTCAGGTGTACTTGCCTCTTGGTCACGGAGAAGAGTCACAGAGAAATTGTGAGAGGGAAAAGGAGAATTTTTAAAACCTTATCATCTTAATAAAATCAACAGAGGTCAAAACTTGAAAAGAATTCTAATTTTCATCAGGACAATTTTGTCTTAGGAAGAAGGTCTTTGAATTCAGGCTGAAAATAAGTTTCTCCATCTCCTGTCCCGGAGTAGTTACAACGTTACCACAAAGTTATTACATTTGCAAAGTTGAAGAGACTCTATCCAGCGGGCCCTCCCCCATTTTCACTCCAGAACACTTGCACACAAGATTATACCCCCAAGAGTAGTTTGTCTCCCTATGCAAGTCTTCCTCAAATAAGGATCCTTCTTTCTCCTTCCTTCCTAAAGAGTTCAATTAGAATCCTCGAGAAAACTATGGCAGAGGCATGGAGTTTAAGATTACCACTCGTTTAGAATTGTTTTACTACCTATTGTATGGTTGGTGCTCAACAAATATATGTTTAAAAAATCTGAATTTTCTTTTCTTCTGTGTCCTCAAACATCTCCATTCATGACCCCACCACGAGCAACATCTTTCAAGCATGTTGTAGCCAGCTTTAGAAAAACTGCCTCCGGGAGAACCCTCTAACCCAAGATAAAAAGCTAGACAAACATGGATTTTTTTTTCTTCCGCTTTGACGCAGAATGGCTGTTGAGAATAAAGCCAAACAAAGTGAAAACACGTGAGGAATGGGAGCGCTGGCTGACAGAAAAGCCAGGTGAAATCTCTTTGCCCATCAGGCAAGCAGCGTCTCTCATGAAACTTTCTTACAAACAAGGAGGGCACTTTGCACATGAATTTTAGTCTTTAAAGACATTTCTTCTCCAGTTCTTTCTCTCCCACTCTTGTCCCCTAACTGACCTACATCTTTCTGCATTTGTCTTTTCCATTACAGCACGGTGTTGAGGAAACGGCAGCCGAATGCCGGAAACTGGGGGCCACTGCGCACACCTATGTGGTGGACTGCGGTAACCGAGATGACATTTATAACTCTGTAAAGCAGGTGAGACTTCAGAATACACGTTTCTTCAAATAATTTTGTATCCATTGACATGGAAAATCTAAAGGTTCTTTTTGGTGGCCTGATTTAGATTAGAACTGAGGAGGTTGTATGAAGAAGGAAGGGCATATGTTTTCTCCTTGCATAGAATCCACTCAGCTCTGCCTGTTCTTATTGTTAAATATTACGGTCAATTTCTTTTTGATCAGAAGTTTGAGCAGTGATACAAGGTGACAGAGAAGAGATTTATCCCTATGAGAAAAGATCACTTTCTAGTTTCGTTTTAGTCCTATTACTTTGGCACTAATTCCTTTTTTATCTGCAATTTTTTCCTCTGAGGGATTTTATTTATGTGGCTGGTAACCTAATCTTCTATAGAAAATGTAATTTTAATAATTATTATAACAATGTTTAAAAGAGCAGATATCAATGAACCAAGCACACTGATAAATGACTGTATCCTTTAATCTCTGCAATAACCCTATTGACCTCATTTGACAGATAAGCAAACTGAGGTTCAGAGGTCTTAGCCTGTTGGTGGTCACGTGGCTAGGAGGTGGTAGGACCAAGATTACTCAGTTAACACTATGAATATATTTGATCAGGACTGATATATCGAGTAGTCAACACAAATATTAATTTCAGTTTATAGACAAATTTTAAAAATCTATGATTTACAGGGTATGAAATTTTAGATGTTGAAAAAACGATTTCTTCTAGCCTTATGACAGTGTTCTCTTGGCATCCACTTTTTGGACTCAAGTTTTTGTCCTGCCTGAACTCTGAGAGATGTTATCAAGTGGAATAAAGAATCTAATCACTGGATGACATCAGCCCTAAAACTGAGTTTCTTTTCTTTTCTTTTTTTCAAAACTCTGGGTTTCTATAACAAATCCAGTGAATGCGTGTGTATGTGTGTGTGTGTGTGTATGTTTCCATTTCAAAGGTGAAGAAAGAAGTGGGAGATGTAACCATCCTGGTGAATAACGCTGGGACGATATATCCAGCTGACCTTCTTAGTACCAAGGATGAAGAGATTACCAAAACTTTTGAGGTCAACATCCTCGGACATTTTTGGGTGAGTGTGAGAAACCTTTCTGGTGTGTGCATATCTCACACTCCTCTTAAGGTGTAGTTAAGTTCACACCTTTATATTTGCCTTAAATCAAGAATCACCAAATTAATTTGAGGGGGAGAGTCTCTGACAGAAGGGCATGAAGTTTGAAGGGACACAACTGACCAGAATGTAGGCTACTTGGTCTGTCTTATCCGCCAGAATCTAACACAAAACATGACCGGGATGGACCGAGTGTTCGATATATTTGTGGAGCTTTGCTAAGGGTTGTCAGTGTATATCTTTTCAGTGCTTTAGAGGAAATATATACAATATATATTCACTTGTGACCTCATAGCATGGAATTTTAGAACTCAAAGGACAACATAAATCATTACTTAAATGTGTACAGGGGTTAGGAAATTTTCTGCATGGGACTCAGATAAGCTCTAGATCCATGCCCAGACTTAGACATATGGCTCTACCGACCTCTTATAATTGGTTATCAGAAGACTGAATGGGCGCCTGGGTGGCTCTGCTTTCGGCTCAGGTCATGATCCCAAGGTTCAGGGGTCAAGCCCCGAATCGGGCTTCCTGCTGAGCAGAGAGCGTGCTTCTCCCTCTGCCCCTCACCCCGCTTGTTTTCTCTCTCTCTCTCTCTCCTCTCTCTCTCTCTCAAATAAATAAAACCTTAAAAAAAGATTTTTAAAATTTATTTATTTGGAGAGGGAGAGAGAGCACGCAGGCGCGCAGAGCACATGGAGGGGCAGTGGAAGAGGGAGAGAAAGACTCGCAAGCAGACTCTGCACTGAGGACAGAACCCAACAAGGGGCTATCTCACGACCCTGAGCTCATGCCCTGAGCCCAAACCACGACTCAGGCACTTACTGACCGAGCCATCCAGGTGCCCCGGGGAAGAAGGGGAAATATTAAGACGAGTTCTTGGCATATATTTAGTACACAGCCCTCAATGCCAGCTTAAACAAATACATTTCAATCTTTTTCATTTCTGTCACTTATATAGACATAATCATGGAATCTTGACACCTATTTCATCTTTAAAGTTGTCTCAAATGCTATTTTTTCTTAAAAAGAAAACTACCTAATTTAGAAACCTAACACTTATGCCATGTTTTTTTTTTTTTCTTTCTGCAATGATCTTTAAGATCACAAAAGCACTTCTTCCATCCATGATGAAGAGAAATCACGGCCACATTGTCACAGTGGCTTCCGTGTGTGGTCATGGAGTGATTCCTTATCTTATTCCATACTGGTAAGTAGTATTTTCCAGCCATGGCACACACACACACACACACACACACACACACACACACACACACACATCAAATCTTTTAAGAGTTTATTAGACCTTAGATTCCAATCCTTGTCGTAGGGTTATTTACAGAACTTACATAGTAGTCTATGATAAACTTTTAAAAATGACTTCTCCTAAAACAATGAAACTGGTTGTAATTGTTAAAATATTTTTAGATTTCCGAAAGCTCCTCTGTAGAGCAATGAAATGTAACGCCTAGTATGTTTCCTATGTCTCCTGGAACGAGTACATGTTGATAAAAGAAACAGGGACCCACAGACTAAGAAGTAAAACCTACAGTAGTCCAAAGGAACATAAATAGATGCCGTCACCTGTATGCCCAAGATCAGCTCACCAGAGCGAGCCCTGGACCAAAACATTTTCCCATGTGCTTGTGCCATGCGATGGTGTGTGTGTGTGAGAGAGAGAAAGAGAGAGGGGGATTGAGCCTCTAGCTGATTAAAAGATGCAGATAGTACACTCCATGATCTACCCCTTTGTAGATCAAAGAGAAAAGGTTGGGGAGGGGGGCCCTGTGGATACACTATTCACAAAATCTCTTCTCCTTGTAAATTCTTTCAATGGTATCTCATTTCCTTACTTTGTCTTCATATCAACCTCATCAAAAAATTTAACTTGCTAACATTTGGTCCAGTTCTTTTGGTAAGAGCCAACACATGAGTCAGTGAGAGGGTGTGGTAATTAATAGATTTATTATGTACTTATACATCATGTTCACAGTTAAACTGAGTCATGGACAAAATTACTTCTGACACTGAAAGTAGTCACTATAGTTAAATTTCAATATCAGTTAGGGGTCATTGCACACACATAAGGGTTGTTTAAGCTGCCTCTACCATCTTAAAATACAAGTAAGAATTTCACAGATTAAATATTTGCTATTGTTTTAATGTTTAGAAATGTGGAAACCCAATGTCATAACACTTTTTCTTTTTCACTTCTCCCTTAAGAAAGCAGCTGGCCTTTAATTTTAGTTATTATTGTCATATGATTCAAAAATTCAATGAACATTCATATAGATTCTAATAGATGATGAAATTATAAGGCATATGCCAAACAATTTAATCCTCAAGGCAACCCTATATTTTATTATCTTCATTTAAAAATCAGAAAATCAAAGAAGATAAAGTGATAACACAAAGACTGCACACACAGGCACACCCACACCACCTGAAGTCTTTTTACTCAGGTCTTTTTACTCAGGTTTTCACAATGAAATTAAGAGGCCAAAACGGCCTCCAGGGTTAAGAGAGAAACTAGCAACTCACTTAACAAGAAAAAGAGGAGAAATGTGTAGAGTCCCCCAGAAGTCTCAGTGAATTAGTTATGTAGTTTTTCTAAATATGTTTTCCCTGTTTCATATTTTTTCAAAATAAATACAACACTTAAAACTGATTAGAAAACAGTTTAAATGGAAAACCTTACACTAGCTTGGAAACATGAGCAGTAAGCCAGTTAATACATTACTAGGATTCGTTCTATTGCTATTATTGCTAAGTAAGAAATTGGTATGTTCAGAATTCTGTAAGATCATGTAAGAAAACATAAATGAAAACTGATGACCAAGTGGAAGATTTGGGACGTTGACTTCTACTTGTTCTCAAACCAAATCAGCATTGCCTTCTTACAGAAAGCTAGTAATGATGGTGGGTAATTCTCTTACAGTGCCAGCAAATTTGCTGCTGTTGGCTTCCATAGAGCTCTGACATCAGAACTTGAAACCTTGGGGAAAAACGGAATCAAAACCTCGTGTCTCTGCCCAGTTTTTGTGAATACTGGGTTCACCAAAAACCCAAGCACAAGGTGAGGTCAAACTCAAGTTAGGATGAAAATATGGCATGAGAAATTGATATGAAATCTGTACAAGAGATCTTTAGGTAGATCAACTGAGAAAATAGGGAAAAAAGGAAAAAGGAAAAATGTTTCTTCTTAATATTGTACTGCCTTTAAGTTTTCACTTTGAAACTAGATGAATAAAGGGGGAAAATGCATTGATGACTAACAGCAGTGACTGGCTGCCAACGAGTTAGGCAATTGGGTGTTTATTTGCATCCAGGTGAAAGGTTCAACAACCAAGAGGGCATGAGAGGGGGTGGGACAGGCTGGAGAGGTGTGCCCACGGATGTCAAGAGTGTCCTCTCCTAGAAACCCCACCCCAAAAATGACTGTTACATAATATCCCCCTCTCCCGATCACTGTGCTGCAGTCAACAGTGAGGAAAGTAGCCGTTTCCCTACCATGGATATTTTGTCAGTTTTTTACATTTTTTTAATCTAGCCAGCATAAATAGGATATATTGTTATTTTTATGTTCTGCTGTGTATTTCCAAGGTCAAGCATCTTCTATACTTATTTGCCACTTGGTGTTTCTAGCTTATATCCATTGCACACTTTCCTGCTGGCATTCTTGCCTTTTACTAACTAATATATAGAACAGTTCTATGTGGGACGCCTGGGTGGCTCAGTTGGTTGAGCAGCTGCCTTCGGCTCGGGTCATTATTCCAGCGTCCTGGGATCGAGTCCCGCATCAGGCTCCTTGCTCGGCAGGGAGCCTGCTCTTCTCTCTGCCTCTGCCTGCCTCTCTGCCTGCTTGTGTTCTCTCTCTGTTAAATAAATAGATAGAATCTTTAAAAAAAAAAAAAAAAAAAGAACAGTTCTATGCATTCCAGATATATTTGGATCATTAGCTTACACATTTCTCTCCACATCTAATATTCATCCTTCTAACTTTATCCATAGTTGTCTACTCTTAAATCAGGATCTTAAATGTTGGTGTCAAATATATCTATCATTTCCATTGTGGCTTCTATTTTGTTATTTCTTGTACTTTGATAATTGAGTATTTATGTTTGGCTCTTTAATCTGGAGTGAATTTTGTGTGTATGGTGTGAGGTAAGGCTTTATCTTTCCTCATGTTGTATAATAACCAGTTGTCCACTGCCATGTATTAAATGTATCTTACATTGAAAAAAAAGAATCCCCCTCACCCATTCATGGTTCGTCCTCCTCAGACTGTGGAAAGGTACAAGTATACACCCCTTCTCCATCTTCCACGGTGCTAGCATGAAGTACTCCAACATTTTTCAAACTTCTCTGGTCCTAAGAATCACCACCTGTGCTTCCATAGGAAATAAAATGTTCTGTGGGTCTGTCTGAGAGCTTCTGATTGAGTAGGCTCAGATAAGCTCCAGGAATGAGACGTTTTGCTTTGCTTTGCTTTACAAGTGTACCTACCAGGTAAGTCTGGAGACAGGTTTGGAAAACATTGATGTATTAGATATCATCGCAGCATTTGATCACTTTTACCTCCTTGTCCTCCATAAAAATGCAAGTGCTCCTTGGAGCAGCAATAAATTGAGCCCCTAACCCTTTTATCAAGATGAATTTCTATGCGAACTTTGTCTCTGGTAAGGGAGGATTTGAAACCATAAGAGAGGAGAAATTGGTCCTGAAAGGAGAGAGGGGAAAAAAAAAAAGCAGAAAGGTGAGGAGATGGTCCCTAAAATTCAGATACCTTCACAAATTTGCCTTGATTCTGGTATTTATTCTGCTTTAGGTTAACAAAAGATACTAAGCTTGCTCATCTGAAGCCGATTGGTTACTAAAGGGGAACTAGTCTTTGATATATTCATTCAAAAGAGCTAACACATTCTCCTTTAAACCTAACTTCATTTGAAGCTACTGGCTTCAAACTCTGGATTAGCTGTGTGGAGCTCATCTGGAGCTGTAGCCCTTGCTGGCAATGGAGTTTTTAATAGTGCTAGGCTATAGGCACTTAACAAGCACATGACATTTAAGGAAATACCGTGGTATGATCGGGACTCTGGACTCAGTTTGCTTAAACAGCAAATTGGGCCAAATAAAACCCTCTTGGTGAGCATTCAGGCTTAGTGTGTGCCAAGAGTACCAGGTCCACTGGTGGGGAAGACACAGTAGATGAGAAGAGTAAGGCTAATGTGACCCCAGAGAGTGTGGATGCCTGAGGGTGACCCTTAGGGACTGATAGGCAATGCTGAAGATTGACCCAGAATGCTGGATTCTGAATCCCCTTGGCAAAGGCTAAAATTTTTTTTATACTAATGTCAGGCTTGGCTCAGATGCTGGGTTGAAGAAACCAGGTAGGAAAACTCAGGGAGGGAAGAAGCAGAACCCGATAATTTAGAAAGGTATTTATATTACTCTGTGCTGGCTTGCTACTCAATGCCACGGAAACCTCAATCACATAATAATCTGTAGTAAATCACAGAACACGTCAGGGAAGGAAGTTATAACTTAACTCTTCTACCTCACCTTTTTCCATTCAGCCCGTGCCCAGACTTCTTAGTTTTGATGTAATACTTTCAGTCCATGTACATTTTAATTTTTTGTCATCATCTTGCACTAGTGGACCTTCTACACTGAGCCCGTGGTTATAAATGCTTCTCAGGAACTCACGTACATGGTCTTCAGTATGTGCAAGGTCACGCCCCCAGAATGCAGTACTCCCTGTGCGCATCTTGAACTCTCATTAAATTGTGGCATAGGCAGTTCAGAGGTGGACCTCAAGAATTAAATGCCTTCAAAACAATCCAGTTTTGAAATGCCTGGGTGGCTCCGTTGAGAATCTGCCTTCTGCTCAGGTCATGATCCCAGGATCCTGGGATCGAGTCCCATATCCAGCTCTCTGCACAGGAGAGAGCCTGCTTCCCCCTCTGCCTGCTCAGCCTGCGGCTCCCCCTGCTTGTGCATTCTCTCTCTCACTCTCTCTCTCTGACAAACAAATAAAATCTTGAAAAAACAACAATCACAATCCAGCTTTATGGGATAACTCCAGATGAAACAAAGTATTCTTAGTAATAACCTTGTATCCCACAAGCCCTGAAGAAAGATGTCAGATGTTTCCTTTCTGTCCCAAGAATAATCCCACCCGCTACTCTTCCTTGCCTGGAACCTCGTCACTTCTATCATCTAATTCCTCTCCGCCATTTGATAAAATTTTTTAAAGATTTATTTAGTTATTTGATAGAGAGAGAGAGAGAAAATGAACAGAAGAGTCAGAGGGAGAGAGAAAATCCTCCAGCTTACTCCCTGCTGAGAGTGGAGCCCATCATAGGGCCTGGTCCCAGGACCATGAGCTGATGACTTGAGCAGAAACCGAGAGTCCATGCTTAACCAACAGAGCCACCCAGGCACCCCTCCACCCTTTCAGTATTTTAACGGAGTGAGCCATAGTACATGCCCACTGGATGGGAAAGTTTAAGATTGTGATAACAAAACATGCCCTTGGCATGTATGGGGTAGGTGGGAACAGGTAGCATTTGTTCAGTGAATCCCAAAGCATTTTAAATCTTAATTTGGTGTCATGATAAGGTAATTTTCCTGCCTTTGAAAATTAAAACAACAACAACATCAAAAAGAACCAAACTTTTTTCTTCTTAATCACAGACTATGGCCTGTTTTGGAGACAGATGCAGTTGCGAGAAGCTTGATAGATGGAATCCTTACCAATAAGAAGATGATTTTTGTTCCATCATACTTCAATATCTATATAATACTAGACAAGTAAGTACAGCACAAACATCTACATTCTAAAAACACCAATAGAGCTATCATTATGATGCAGAGTATTTCAGCTGTGAAAGTTGCTGTGGAAACCCCACATGCCTGGGGAGAACAGTTAAGTTTTCTCTGTTACTGCTTTATTCAGTGCCCCCCAAAAAAGAATGATTCATTGTCTCTACCATATCTACCATTTCACTTATCTTTGCTAGAGACCATGCCAACGGAAGGAAAGACAGTTTAAAGAGAATACAATATAGCTAAAAATAAAGGATCTATTTAAAAGCCTGCTGGAGGGGCGCCTGGGTGGCTCAGTGGGTTAAAGCCTCTGCCTTCGGCTCAGGTCATGATCTCAGGGTTCTGGGATCGAGCCTGCTTCCTCCTCTCTCTCTGCCTGCCTCTCTGCCTACTTGTGATCTCTCTCTCTCTGTCAAATAAATAAATAAAATCTTTAAAAATAAATAAATAAAAATAAAAGCCTGCGGAGTTTTGATGGAAATTGCATGGAATCTATTGATCAACTGGGGGACAATTGACATTAACAATATTGAGTCTTCCAATCCAAGAGAACAAAGAACATAAAATATCTTTCCTTTTTTTTCTTATCTTCTTTAATATTTCTACACATTTTATAGTTTTCAGCATACAGTCTTATACACCGTTTATCAGATGTATCCCAAAATTTTTCATGTTTTTGATGCTATTGCAAAAGCATTCAAAAAAATTTCTGTTTCCCATTGTTTGTTACCAGTACGTGTTTGATTTTTGCATTTTGATCTTGTATTTAGCACCCTTGCAAAATTCATTTCTAGTAGTTTTTTGTAGATTCTAACAGATTTTTTTTACAGATTATTTCAGATGATCATGTTGGTTGCAAATAAAAACACTTTTACTACTTCTTTTCCAATCTGTATGGATTTTGTTTCTTATTGCACTGGCTAGAATTTTCCATGCAATTTCAGATAGAATTGGTGAAAGCATACATCCGAGTATTCCTCTTAAGCTTAAGAGAAGAGTATTAAGTATTTCACAAGTAAATATAATGTTAACTGTAGATGTTTTTTAATAGATACTTTTTATCATGTTGAAGAAGTTCCCTTCTATTACTATTTTGATGATAGTTTTTATCAAATGCTTTTACTAACTGTATTAAGAAGATCATATTTTCTTTTTTTAAAAAAGATTTTATTATTACTTATTTGACAGAGAGAGAGATCATAAGTAGTCAGGGAGGCAGGCAGAGAGAGAGGGGGAAGCAGGCTCCCTGCTGAGCAGAGAACCCAGTGCGGGGCTCGATCCCAGGACCCTGGGATTATGACCCAAGCTGAAGGCAGAGGCTTTAACCCACTGAGCCACCCAGGCACCCCAGAAGATCATATTTTATTTCCATTTTCATTTCCATTTGTCAGTTTGGTGTATTATACTGATTAATTTTAAAGAATAAATTACCCCTCTATTGTAATGTGTTTATCTGATTTTGTATCACTGTAATATTGACCTCATAGAATGAGTTGGAAAGTATGCCCTCTTCTCTTTTCCAGAAGAGCTTCTGTGGGATTGGCATTATTTGTTCTTTTTTTTTTTAATATTTTATTTATTTATTTATTTATTTATTTATTTATTTATTTATTTATTTATTAGGAAAGAGAGAGAGTGAGAGAGAGCTTGAGAAGGGAGAAGGTCAGAGTGAGAAGCAGACTCCCCATGGAGCTGGGAGCCCGATGTGGGACTCGATCTCAGGACTCCGAGATCATGTCCTGAGCCAAAGGCAGTTGCTTAACCAACTGAGCCACCCAGGCGCCCGCATTATTTGTTCTTTAAACATTTGGTAGAATTCACCAGTGAAGCCGTCTGGGCTTATTTTCTTTGTAGAAAAGTTTTAACTACAAATCTAATTTCTTTAAAACCTATAGGGCTATTCAGGCTACTTACTTGTTTTTGTTAATGTGTGTCCCGTAGGGAATTTGTCTATTTCATCTAAGTGTCAAATTTATTGGCATAAATTTATTCATAATCTCCCCTTTTTATACTTTTAATATCTTTAGAACATCTCATTCCTGATATTGGTAATTTGTATTTTTTATTTTTTAATTATCTTCTGTCTATCTAGAGGTTTATCAATTTGGTGATTTTTCCAAAGAATTAGCATTTGGTTTATTTTATTTTTTATGTATTTTTTAAATTTTCATATGTTCCATTTCACTAATTTCTGATCTTTATTATTTCTTTTCTTCTATTTTCCATTTAATTTTTTCTTCTTTTTCTAGTTTGTTAATAGGAAACTGAGTTCATTGATTTTTTTTTCTGGTATTGGCACTCAATGTTATAAAGTTCCCCTATATACTATTTTTAGTTCTGTCCTTCAAATTCTAACATATATTATGTTTTCATTTATATTCTGTTCAAAATACTTTCTAATTTCCCTTTTGTATCATGGGTTACTTAGAAATGCATTTTTTAGTTTCTAACTTTTTGGAGATTTTCTGGAGATTTTCCTGTTTTCTAATTTAATTACTTTGTGTGACTTAAATATTTTAAATTTATCGAGACAAGTTTAAGCTTGGAACATGGTTTATCTTGGTAAGTGTTCCATGTGCACCCAAAAAGAATGAATAGAGTATTCTTCTGTATTGTTGAGTGTTCTATAAAAATAAGCTTAGGTCAAATTGTCTGATAGTGTTTTTCAAATCTGTGTTTTTACTGATTTTCTATTTGTTTTATCAATTATTGATATTAATATCAATTATGATCTATCAATTATAGATAGAGTCTCAATCTCTATAATTATGAATTTGTCTATTTTCTTTGCTTTTCAATTTTGCTTCACATATTTTGTTTTTGTTTTGCTTTTTGTTTTTTGGGGGGTTTTTTTTGCTTCACGTATTTTGAAGCTCTGTTATGTGCATAGCAATTAGGGTTGTTGTGTCCTCTAGATGAATTAACTACTCTGTCATGTTGGAAATAACCTTGTTTATCCCTGGAAACATACTTTGCTGTGAGATCTACTGATATTAATACAGCCACTTCAGCTTCTTTAGATTGTTATCTTAGTATAACTTGTTCTTTTCTTTTACTCTTAACGTATTTATTTCCTTATATTTGAAATGTGTTTTTGTAGGCAGTATGTAGTTGGTTCTTTTTTTTTTTTAATCCAATTTGGCAATCTATGACTTTTAATTGGGGGTATTTAAACTCTTTACATTCAATATGCATATTGACATAGATTTAAAGCTAGGTTTAAAGCTTGCTCTTTGTTTTCTATTTATCCCATTTATTCTTAGTTCCTTTTTTCTCTTTTTCTGTCTCCTTTTTGGTTTAATTGAATATTTTCATGTTTCCATTTTGTTTCCTTTTTTGGCTTACTAGCTGTAAGACTTTGTTTTGTTACTTTAGTTATTGCTTTAGAATTCATAATATGTGTCTTTAACTTATCACAGTCAACCTTCAAATGATATTACACCTCTTCATGTATAAGTCTAAGAACCTTACAGTGGCATAATTCTATATCTCCCCTCTGACCTATGCTATGATTGTCATACATTTTAATTCTACATACATTAAAAAACTCACATTACATAGTTTTTGTTTGTTTAAACAGTCAATATTTTTTTTAAGAGATTTAAATAACAAAATAAATTCTTAAATGTTTATCCATGTGGTTAACATTTCTGGTACTCTTCATTCATTTGTGTAGAACCAGACTTCTATCTGTAGAACCAAACAGAACCCTCTGCCTGAAGAGTATACTTGAACATTTTCTCAGAGAAATTCTGCTGGTTGTGAATTCTTTCACCTTGTGTATGTTCAACAAATTCTTTATTTTGCCCTAAGCTTTGAAAGATATGTTCATTGAGTATAGAACTCTAGGTTGATAGTTTGTTTTTCAGTGCTTAAATGATATTCTCTGCCACCTCTATGATTTCCATATCATCTCTGCTGGAGGCTGTTCTAACTGAAGCAAAGATTTTTTTTAAAGGAACGCAGCATGATAAAGTGATTGAGAATGAAGGCTCCACCTAAGATTAAAAACCACTTTACCACTTACGAGTTCTTTGACCTTGAATGAGTTATTTAACCTCTGTGGCCTCAGACTTTCCATATATAAAATGCAGATGGTGCTAATACCTCCTTTCTAAGGATACCATAAAAATACCATAAGACAAGTGAAGACCCTGCCATTAAAAACAACAACAACAACAACAACAACAACAACAACAACACAAAAGTCAGATATTAAAAGCTTAGGAAGGAGACCTTACATAGAATTCTAGGAAAAAGGGCATCTGGCTGGCTCAGTCTGCAGAGCATCCAACTCTTGATCTCGGAATTGTGAGTTCAAACCCAACACTGAGTGTAGAGATTACTTAAAAATTTTAAAAAAAAAATCTTTAAAAAATGCTAAGAAGAGATAGGAATATTTACCCGGAGGAGATAATCTCAGCTTTCTTCTGAGGGACAGTTTATGATTGATTGAAATTGTATCGATGAAAAGAAAACTATATTAACTTCACAAGCCCTTGGGTCATTTTGAAAGCAATCCACCATAAAGGGTGCTACCTTGGAATAGAACAATTCAAAAACAGGGACAAACTTCATTGCTACATTAATTTCAGTCTTCCATTTTAGCTTAAATAGACTAGATTAAATTAGCATAACCTCAACCTCATGGTAACATCATTCAAGAGTTGACTAAATGTCTTGTTGCTAAGCAAATGTAAGAAAGGAGTTCCATGGGATTCCTCCTCTCTTGGAGCATATTAATGTTGAAAAAAATCATAGCATATTTTCTTATGAACAAGATACTAAGCATAGTCATACTGTCAGAGTTGGAGAATAAGTAGCCCTGTACAAGAAACAAGAGTTTCAAAGTCTTTGGTGTTATTGTGGGGCTGCCATGATGGTTACACAGCAACAGGGACTTACCGTGAATCTTCTTCACATATAATTCCTTTTACAGAGACGGACAATTTTGTGAGCAGATGCAGTTACTAGCATGGAGGTTTCTTTTTTTTTTCTTTTTTTAAAAGATTTTATTTATTTATTTGACAGAGAGAGACACAGCGAGAAAGGAAACACAAGCAGGGGGAGTGGAAGAGGGAGAAACAGGCTTCCCACTGAGCAGGGAGCCCAATGTGGGGCTCGATCCCAGGATCCTGGGATGATGACCTGAGCCGAAGGCAGACACTTAATGACTGAGCCACCCAGGTGCCCCAGCATGGAGGTTTCTTTGTAAGAATAGTTAAAAGGCTGGTACAAGTTCTCTTATACTTGTCTTTCTCCCAGCCAGATTTTCCTGCCCCTTTGCTTATTCATCTGTCTTCCACCCAACCCGAGGCAAGGATATAAATCTTGCATTAGTCAACACCAAAGTGATTTTCAATATGATTTTCTTTGCAGAATGTGTTACACCTGCCTTCTTATATTCACACATACGCTCTTCCTTTCATCTGCCTACTCAAATCTTACCCGTCCTTGAACACTTTTGAAATTTTCCTTCACTGTTCCAGCCCGCATGACTCCTCTCACCGTTATAGCCCTTATTTAGAGAAGGCTGACATTTCTCATTCATTGTTCCAAGACAGCCTCTCCTCTCCTCTGAGCCTCTCAGCCCAACAATATGCTGCTCGGCCCATAGCTATTTTTTGAGTACTTTGGTCTACCTTCTAAGAGGGTGTAATAGATAGCCAGTAAATATTTAAGGAGAGGTGGAGGGATGTAGTTTTGGTGGTGTCTTTCTGTGAATGTTCCTATCAGGATTCATTGACAGTTTCAGCAATAAGTCCAGCCCTTCAGTTTCAGGTCTTTATCATATAAAATCTCCTATAATATTTCATTAATATGAGAAGGTTTGAAAAGTAGTATATATCAGTGCTTTCTTTATATGTCCATAGATTTTGAACTATGCGTATTAAAAGATGCACACACATAAAAGAGAGAGGGGTGGGTGTGAAGGAAGAAAGGAGGAACACGGGAAGATAAAATGCAAACCAGGTAACTCTCCATAATTTTAACCGACAACAAAAAAGAACTCTTCGTGTCAAACATTTTTAATTGAGAATTTTTCATCTTTTTTTTATACAGATTTCTTCCTGAACGTGCCTTGAGAGCTATAAATCATTTACAGAACATTCAATTTGAAGCAGTGATTGGCCACAAAACCAAAATGAAATGAATAATTGAGCTCCAGCCAGACATGTATGCACCTTAATGATGTAAATCTAAGTTTAGAATCAATGCTTCAAAGCTTAATTTCACATTTTTCAATACCGTTAATATTAAAAACATTGGTTTGACATTAGCAGTGCTCAAATGAACAAGACTAATTACCTTTCTCCAAAATATTAATATAGCTCTAACAGATCCATTTTTCATTCCATGACTCTTAAAAACTTCTGCGCTTATATACACATACTCAAAAAGCCACTCTTCTTAAGATATTTTATTTCTTTTCTTTCTGCTTTGTGGGGAACAAGGCTACCTCCCTTCAAGTAAATACAAAGAAAACTTATTTACACAGGGAAGGTTGAAGGCTTTGTCAACACGCACGCCGTGTGAGCTAGCAGTTAGAGATGAAGTTTAACCAGGCAGTAGTCGTCCAAAGGACAAAGAGCTTACAAACATTTGGAGGCTTTCTCTAGCTTCTCCCTTTTCATCACTCCAAAGCAGTGCAACAGTATTCTTTAGTTGATTTGATTCTTGCTTGATTCTGTCCTTTGAATAGCTCTTATATACACCAAGAGTGGACACTCTATACTTTCTGCCCTTTTCATAACCTCTTAAAATACCATGACATTACAAAAGGTGACCCTGTCTTGAATCTCAGGATATCTGAAATTTTAACCCCATGATAACTTCCTTCTTTGTAATTTATGCTTTCACATATCATTGGTCCAGAGGTATTTAGATAGCTTTGAGCTTCAACAATAAAAACTGGCACAGAAAAAGGGATTAGGCTGACTATTTAATACTAGACAGTGGATCTAAGAGCTAAGAGTGGTCTCTTTTTTTAATAGAAAAAAATCTGATTCCCACTACATCAATAGTAATCTTGTTTTTATGTTTTTCTCATATATAATAGCCTGCTTTTACATCAACTATCTGACTGTTTTTATTAAAAATGAATGATTAAAAATGAAACATTAATAAAAATTTCTTAAAAACAAATGATAAATATGTTGTGCTTTTAAAAAATAACCTCTTGTGGTTATTAAATAGAGGTTTGATTTCTGATCTCTCAGTCTCAGTGAATCTCCTTCAGAAAGCAAGGGTCTGGATGGTAACAGCTAGGACTTGCAGATATTGAGGGGTCCTGGGGTTCTCTTAGCTTCAGCTTCTTTGACAGCAGGAGTGTTGGTTTATCAAATGACTTACTAAATCCTTTCTGTGCGTAGCACTGAGCAAAGTATTATTGTTTTGAGATTTTTTTTTTCCTAGCTACTTTGGCAATAATTTTTATTCATGATGGCATTTTATTTTTTTTCAATTATTTTTTAAAGATTTTATTTATTTGTCGGAGAGAGAGAGCACAAGCAGGGGAGAGATAGGCAGAGGGAAAAGCAGACTCCTTACCTAGCAAGGAGCCCAATGCGGAACTCGATCCCAGGATGTTGGGATCATGCCCCGAGCTAAAGACAGACAGTTAACTGACTGAGCCATCCACGTGCCCCCGTGATGACATTTTAATTCATTGCTTTAAAACTAAGAACTGTAGGAGCACTTGGGTGGCTCCGTTGGTTGAGTGTCTGCCTTCAGCTTGGGTCATGATTCCATGGTCCTGGGATGGAGTCCCAGGTCAGCTCCCTGCTCAGCAGGGAGTCTGCTTCTCCCTCTGCCTGCCTCTCACCCTACTTGTCCTTTCTCTCTCTCACTCTCTGACAAATGAATAAATGAAATCTTTAAAAAAAAAAACAACTGGGAACTGTATAAGTGAAGCTTAAAATGTGTTATTTTAAAGTATGATTATAAAATCTCAAAAGAGAAATATGTATACTAGAAAATATAAGCCTACCCCCACAATCCCATTCCCCAGAGGTCAGGCAATTAACGCACAACCTTCTGGTCATTTTTTAATGCATATATAAGCATATATATGATAAATACATTACATTCCTTTATATGTGTGTTATTGTATGTGTTACATAATAGGTTGATAATGTGCTTTTTTTTTTTAACTTACCAATGTATCATAAACGGCCTTTTCTTTTTTTTTTTTAAGATTTTATTTATTTATTTGACAGAGAGAGATCACAAGTAGGCAGGGAGGCAGGCAGAGAGAGAGGGGGAAGCAGGCTCCCTGCTGAGCAGAAAGTCTGATGCGGGGCTCAATCCCAGGACCTTGAGATCATGACCTGAGCCGAAGGCAGTGGCTTTAACCCACTGAGCCATCCGGGCACCCCCAGTGTTTTCTTTCAGTAGAGTTTAACCTCATCCTTTTTCTTGGGCTCACAGTACTAATTTATTATACACACAGTATAATAAATTGGGCTCACAGTACTAATAATATTATAATTAACAATTCCTTTGTAATAGACATGTTAAGTGTTTCCAATTTCTTATGGCTCAACAAATCCAAAAAGATTGAAATTATATCATGCATATTTTCCAACCACAACAATTTGAAACTAGAAATCAGTCACAGGGAAAATCTGTAAAGAACACATATACATGGAAGCTAAGTAACATGATACCAAGCAATGAATGGATCAACCAAGAAATCAAAGAGGAAATTAAAAAATACATGGAGACAGGGACACCTGGGTAACTCACTCAGTTGAGCATTCGGATCTTGATTTTGGCTCAGGACATGATCTTGGGATTGTGATATGGAGCCCCGTGTCAAGCTCTGCACTCAGCATGGAATCTGCTTGAGATTCTCTCTCCCTCTGCCCCTCCCCCACTCTCACATTCTCTCTCAAATAAATAAATAAGATCTTAAAAAAATACATAGAAATGAAAAGGAAATCACAATAGTCCAAAATCTTTGGATGCAGCAAAAGATGTTTAATAAGGAAAGATTACAGTGGTAGAGGCCTACCTCAAGAAGCAAGAAAAATCTCAAACAATCTAACCTTACACCCAGAGGAATTAGAAAAAAGAAGAAAAAAACAAAGCCAAAAGCCAGTAGAAGAAAGGAAATAATAAAGATCAGAGCAGAAATAAATGAAATAGAGACCAAAAAAAAAAATTTTTTTTAATAGGTCAAGGAAATCAAGAGCTAGTTCTTTGAAAAGATTAAATAAACTGGTAAGTACTTAGCCAGACCCATGAAGTGTGTGTGTGGGATGGGCATCAAATAAAACCAGAAACAAAAGAGGAGAAATAGCAACCAACACTACAGAAATACAAAGGACTATAAGAGAGTATTCTGAGAAAGTATATACCAACAAGTTGGATAGCCTAAAAGTAATGGATAAATTCCTAAAAATATATGACCTTCCAAAACTGAATCAGGAAGAAATATAAAATGTAAACAAACTGATTACAGTTTGTTCAAATGAAATTGAATCAGTAATCAAAAACTCCCAACAACAACAACAACAACAAACTCCCAACAAACAAAAGTCCAGGACCAGATGGACTCACAGGTAAAACTACCAAATATTTAAAGAAGAGTTAATATTGATTCTTCTCAAATTATTCCAAAACACAGAAGAAGAATAAAACCTTCCAAATTTATTCTACAAAGCCAGGATTTTCCGGGTACCAAAGCCAGATAAAGACATGAAGAAGAAGAAGAAGAAGAAAGAAGAAAGAAGAAGGAAGAAGAAGAAAGAAGAAGGAAGAAGGAAGAAGGAGGAGAAGAAGAAAAGAAAGAAAGAAAGAAAGAAAGAAAGAAAGAAAGAAAGAAAGAAAGAAAAGAAAAGAAAAAGAAGAAGAAAAGAAAGAAACAGCCCAATATCTCTGATGAACATAGATTCAAAAATCCTCAACAAAATATTAGCAAACTAAAAACAACAATACATTTAAAAAAAAAATCAGCACGATCAAGTAGGGTATATTCTCAGGATTCAAAGGGGTGGTTCAATATTCACCGATCAATCAATGTGATACATCTCATTGACAAGAGAAAGGATAAAAACCCTATGATCATTTCAACAGATGCAGAAAAAGCATTTGACAAGATTCAACATGTATTCAAGATTAAAAAAAAACTCTCAAAAAAAACCTCTCGATAAAATGGGGTTAGAGGGTACATACCTCAACATAATAAATGTTGTATATTAAAAAAACATAGCTAACATTATAACCAATGGTGAAAAACTGAGAGTCTTTCTTCTAATATCAGGAACAAGACAGGATGTCCACTCTCACCACTTTTATTCAAAATAGTACTGGAAGTCCTAGCTGCAGCAGTCAAGCAAAAAAAGGAAATAAATGTATCCAAATTAGTAAGGAAGAAATTAAACTGTCACTATTTGCAGATGACATACTATTTATAGAAAAGTTTAAAGAAGACTCCATCAAAAAACTACTAGAACTGAAAAAACTCAGTAAAGTCACAGGATATAAAATTAATATACAGAAATCTATTGCATTTCTGTATACTAAAAATGAAATAACAGAAAGAGAAATTAAGAAAGCAATGTCATTTACAATTGTACCAAAAAGAATAAATCACCTAGAAAGAATTTTAACCAGGAGGTGAAAGATCTACACTTTGAAAACTATAAATCTTTGATGAAAGAAATTGAAGATGACCCAGACAAATGGAAGGATATTCCATGCTTATGGATTGGAAGAACCAATATTTTTCATACTACCCAAAGCAATCTTCAGATTTAATCTTCAGATCTTCAAAGTTTATCAAAATACCAATAGCATTTTTCATAGAACTAGAACAAATAATCCTAAAACGTGTATGGAACCACAAAAGGCCCAAATAGCCAAAGCAATATTGAAAAAGAAGAAGAAAGCTGGAAGCATCACAATCCCAGGTTTCAAGATATGTTACAAAGCTGTAGTAATCAAAAACAATGTGTTATTAGCACAAAAATAGACACACAACAAATAAACAAGAAAGTAGTCATTTCCCATATAGTGTAAGTATAGGTTCTTTTTATTTGACAGCAACAAATGATACATTTTTAAAATTTTTTATTTTAAAATTCTGGAAAGATTTATTTACACTGAAATACTTTCAGTGGATGGTAGGATTTGAGATGATTTTTAATTTTTTTTCTATTGTCATCTCTATTTTCAAGGTCTTTCCAGACTTTTCTTTGTTTATTTGTCTGTTTGGGTTAGGACCTTTTTTTCCCTCTTTCATTTTGACAATTAACATTTAAAATATAAAATTTTCATAAGAGAAAAATTATTTCACTTCAGATCGAGAGTTCTGTGTAATTAGAAATTATACTAGAAGGAGCACCTGGGTGATTCAGTCAGTTAAGCATTCAACTCTTTATTTCAGCTCAGGTCATGATCTTGGTGTCGCAAGACTGAGTCCCATGATGAGTACAGCAGGGCTCCTCATGAGTGTGGAGCCTAAGATTGTCTCTCTCCTTCTCCTTCTGCCCTCCCCCTGCCTCTAAATCCATCCATCCGTCCATACATCCATCCATACATATATACATAGGGAGAATTAAAAAAAGAAATTGTATTAAGAAAATATTATCTGG
>CM052800.1:62875860-62887596 GCA_028533885.1 Nasua narica | reverse complement strand
GGACGCCTGGGTGGCTCAGTTGGTTGAGCAGCTGCCTTTGGCTCAGGTCATGATCCCAGCATTGTGGGATCGAGTCCCGCATGGGGCTCCTTGCTCCGCAGGGAGCCTGCTCCTCTCTCTGCCTCTGCCTGCCTCTCTGCCTGCTTGTGTTCTCTCTCTGTCAAATAAATAAATAAAATCTTAAAAAAAAAAAAAAAAAAGAAAATATTATCTGGGAGTTAAAGATCTTTGTATTTTTTTCTTGGCTTTTGATTATATAGATTTATAAAGTATACATAAAAATACTATAATGAATCTCTTTTCTCATCAGGCAGCTTCTCCAGTTCTCACCTCTTGGCCAACTTGTTTGATCGGTATTTCCACCCACTTTCACCTCTTCTATTATTTTTTAAATATATAATTTTAAAAACCACCTAACTTTGGGGTACCTGGGTGGTTCAGTCATTTAAGTGTCTGCCTTTCTGCTCAGGTCATGATCTCAGGGTCCTGGGAGCGAGTCCTGCATGGGGCTCCCTGCTCAGCGGGGAGCCTACTTCTGCCTCTGCCTGCCTCTCCCCCTGCTTATGCTCTCTCTCTCTCTCTCACAAATAAGTAAATAAAATCTTTAAAAAAAAAAAAGTGGGTATCCAAGGGATGCTTGGCTGGCTCAATTGGAAGAGCATGCAACTCTTGATCTCAGAGTTGTGACTTTGAGCCCCATGTTGAGTGTAGAGTTGAGTGTAGAGATTACTTAAAATCAAATCGATATTGAAGCTCCCCAATTTATCATTCCAGAGTTAGGACAAAACAAATGTCACATTCAAGCACTAAAACTGGATAATTTATATAGAGATTGCCTTAATATGATAACTTTAGATTTTCACCAGTATCAATGTTTGCCCCAAGACTACAAACAACTCAGATGGTAAACACGTTTTAGGGAAAAATTCTTAAAACAAAAAACTGTATATTATCAGCTTTATCTTACTAAAACTCAATTCTGACATTTTAAATTTTTTATTCAAGTATAATTAATGTACAGTGTTATATTAATTTCAGGTGCACAATGTAATGATTCAACAATTCTATATATTATTCAGTGCTCATCATGATAAGTGTGCTCTAAAACCCCTTCATCTATTTCACCCACCCATCTCCCCTCTGGCAAACACCAGGTTGTTTTCTATGTAGTTTGAACATTTTATTTTATTTTTTAAGATTATATTTTTAAGTAATCTCAACACCCAACATGGGACTAGAACTCACAACCCCAAGAACAAGAGTCACACACTCCACTGACTGAGCCAGCCAGGCGCCTGTATAGTTTGAACATTTTAATATCGGTGAGATAACTGGCAAAATTTGAATAAATTTATAACATTGCTAATCTCCCAGTTTTAATAATTGTACTATGGTCTATGTAAGATATTAACATTTGAAAAACTGGTTGAAGGTCATACTCATACTATTTTTATCGCAATTACATAAATCTGAAATTATTTCAAAATGAGCGCTAGTTTCTCTATATGTAATTGACATCTTCTGAGTAAAACTTGGATTTTCCCTTTTAAAATTCCAAGCTTGTTGGGTTAGAGATGGAGAAATGCACACTGTGAGAAGATCAAGCTAAAAGGATGATGGTCTTGGTCATATTACATCCAAGTAAACATCAGGGAGCTTGCTGAGACTTTCTTGCCCAGAGACCCAGCTAACTTCCTGATGTGTAAAGGAGGCCCAAGTGCCAGTAACCAAGAAGAGACCCCACCAAGTTCTTAATCTTTGACTTTTTATATAAAATAGAATTTTTTCAGGGTGCCTAGTGGACTCAGTCATTTAAGCATTTGCCTTCAGCACAGGTCATGATCCCGGGGTTCTGGGATTGAGCCCCAGTATGGAGCCCCCTGCTCAGTGGGGAGTCTGCTTCTCCCTCTCCCTCTGCCTACTCCCCCCCACTCATGTCCCCTCCCCTCAAATAAAGAAATAAAATCCTTTAAACAAACAAACAAACAAACAAAAAATGGAATTTGTATCTGCAAAAAGACAAACTAAGGTGCCTGGGTGGCTCAGTCATTAAGGATCTGTCTTTGGCTCAGCATGATCCCAGGGTCCTGGGATTGAGTCCCTGCTCCACAGGGAGTCTGCTTTTCCCTTTGCCCCTCCTCCTACCCACTCTCTCTCTCTGTCAAATAAATAAATAAAATTTATTTATTTATTATTAATAATTATAATAATTTTTATTATAATAAATTATAATAAAAATTTATTATTATAAATTTTTTATAATTTATTATTTATTATTTATTATTATATATTATATTTTAATAATATAATAATTTAATATAATATTTAATAATTTAATAATTTAATAATATAATATATTTTTATAATATAATATATTATATATTATTATTTATAATTTATCATTTATTTTTATTATAATAAATAAATAAATATATTATTTTATAATAATAATTTATTATTAATTAATATTATTAATAATAAATAAATAAATAAAATTTATTTATTTATTATTTGACAGAGAGAGAGAGAGAGATCACAAGTAGGCAGAGAGGCAAGCGGGAGTGGGTGGGAGCGGGAAGCAGGCTCTCCGCTGAGCAGGGAGCCTGATGCGGGGCTCGATCCCAGGACCGTGAGATCATGACCTGAGCTGAAGGCAGAGGCTTTAACCCACTGAGCTACCCAGGTGCCTCTAAATAAATAAAATCTTAAAAAAAAAAAAAGACAAGCTAAATATGAAACTGAGAGCCACCCAGAATACAGGAGAACGGGGACTTAGAGTTATTCATCATTAACATAAAGGAAAACATACAAGTTAAATAAGCTATACCTGCTTTTCTAATAGCTGGACATAATTACATTTTTTATGAATTTCTTCTCCAAACTTTTTTCCTGTGTGTCTGCATGAGCTTATCACAAGGTCTCCCTGTATTCAATAAATTTGAGCTAACGCCTGACCCTTTATTATGCAATTAATACCATCTTTGAGCCTGATATTTAAAACTATGAGTAGCTATTAATTTCATAGTAGTTATTGTCCAGTAAGCAAGCACAAGTCTTATCTTAAAGATAAAGCTCTAGGCAATAGAGCCAGGTTCGAAAGAAAACTGAGCTAAGTTGATAAGACATAAGGCAAATAGATGGTTTAAGAAAAATTAAAAGCGACCATTTCACTTAAAAGGTGTCAAAGATGCAATTTCAGCCAACCAGATGGTTTTCTATCATATAGACACTACTCGAATGTTAGTTCCTTTTCTAGCTTTCTAGTCATGCCAATATGTTGAAGACAAGATGAGCTTCATCAAAATGAAATCTGTGGAGCTGCTCAAGGCCCTGTGCTTGGAAGGACCCATGATTGTTTTCATACTCTGCTGTCACCATCTTGAAATTCATAATCATTTTGGAACAGGGGATCCCATATTTTCGTTTTGTGCAGGACCCTGCAATTTGGGGACCCGCTCCTGGCTGAAGGCGCCTCCAATGACCAGTCAGCTCTCATCCAGGACAAGATTTTGTGGACGTCATGGCCTTCAGTGCCTAAAGACCAGCCACAGCCCTGTCCCATCAAGCTGAAAAGTAAGATTCCAGCCTTAAGACTATTATGATTTACCTAAAAGGTACTCGGTGAATGTTAATTTCCATCCCTTTCCCTCTCTCCTTCACATTTTTCCTTTCCCCTTTTCCTCTTCCCTGCTTTATTCTCCTTTTCTCCTTCCATTTCTTCCCCTCCTGATTCACCCTTCACCTTACCAATTCCTCCTCCTTCATTCTGCCTCCTCTCTCTCATTTCTGATGCTTCCCATTCCCGCTCCTCTCTCCCCCTTTCCTTTCTCTCGAATCCTCTCCCACCCTCACTCCTCATTCAGAGTGAGACCTTCAAGAGCTGGTACCCCAGGAGCCAGCATAGCCAGAAACAATCAGACTTAGCGTTTCCACTACTCAAGTGGCCCACTCTCTCAGGTCCTTTTCGACCCTGCAGATATGGAGTCAACTACTGTCCCTTGACTTTTTCTTCACACATTTAAAATTCATATCCCCCACTTTCTAATTTTTTTCAGACTGAATGCCAGGAAAATCCACCTTTCAGTGAAAGGATGTGTTGGAAAACAAGTTGCTCTTCTAAATGACCTGAAGATGAATCAGAGAGACGAGGTAGACCAGACACCTGGAGGGCTCCCGGAATCTTGGAAATCTGGGTAAGCCAGTCTGACTGTAGTCACTCTTGTCAGCAGGGAAACTGTTAATGTGTTTTATTCTCACTTATGTAACTTGTCACCAGAGGGGATTAAGATAAGTCTGTACATGCTTCACAGAAGGAGCTGCCCTCTTTTTTCAAAACCTTGCTAAATATGAGAAAGGTAAGCATTATACGTTTTGGCTGGCAGAGCTTAAACAAATACATCTGGGGGTGGTGCCAACACAAATGGCAGAAGTTGCTCTTGATTTGCCAGGACCCCTGCCAAGTGACGGCCTGATGATTTGGTCTGAAGGACTTTGTGCAGTTTCATAAAAGAAAATGTATTATTTGAACTGAAACATGATCCAGGGTCGCACAGAGGAATATCTTATCTCAGTTCAGTCAAGGTAAGAGATGTGCTAATCTTCAGTAAGTTCTGGTAAAGAAGTCAAAATTCTTATTCTTACTGATGGGGGCAAAGTGCAAAGAGCCCTTTCAATATTGCTTACTTTTTTATTAAGGGACTGTGGTTTTCTATTTTTTTTTAATATTTATTTATTTGACAAAGAGAGAGAGAGAACAAGTAGGAAAAGGAGCAGAAGGAGAAAGACAAGACTCCCTGCTGAGGAGGGAGCTCAACATGGGGCTCAATCCTAGGACATGACCTGAGCCAAAATCAGACACTTAACCAATTGAACCACCCAGAAACCCCAGGAGTGTGGTTTTCTAGAAACGAGGCATTGTGGTAGTAGAGAGAGGAAAAAAAAATATTTTTGTGGTTCAGTGACCAAAGTATTCAGTATATTGACAGTATATTGACTGTCAAGTCAATAAAGGAGTATGAGTAGCCTGCAATAACGCAAGATATTGTACCAAATAAACTCCACATTTCCAATGGTTAATTAATACAATGAAAATGTGTTTCTTACTCTTATAAAGGACCCAGGCAGGTATGCCTGGTCAGAGGACAGTTTTCGGTTATTTCGAGGTACAAGTTCCTTCCTTCTTGAAGTTTGTCTGTTTTTCAAGATCTCAGGGCTTTCTAAATCAAACAGTGTAAACGAGAATGGAGAAGCCTCATCCACTTCTAAAAATCCTGTAGCCCATCCAAATATCTATCAACAGATGAGTGATAAACCAAATGTGACAGATGCACACAAAGGAATATTATTCCACCTTTAAAAGGAAGGAAATTCTGACCCATGCCACAACATGGGTGAACTTCGAAGACATCATGTTAAGTGAAGTAAGCAAGAGGGAAAAGGACAAATATTATAATTCCAGTTATATGAGGTACTGAGACTAGTCAAATATGTATAGACAGGGGCGCCTGAGTAACTCAGTCAGTTGAGCATCCAACACTTGGTTTCACCTCAGATCATGATCTCAGGATCCTGGGATTGAGGCCCGCGACAAGTTTTGCACTCAATGTGGAATCTGCTTCAGATTCTCTCTCCTTGTCTCTCTCTGCAATAAATCAAATCTTTAAAAAACAAAACAAAACAAAAAACCAAATATGTATAGACAGAAAGTAGAATAGTGGTGGCTAAGAACTGGTGGGAGGAAGGAATGGGGAGTTATTGTTTAAAACATACGGAGTTTCAACATCGCTCATCATCAGGGAAATGCAAATCAAAACCACAATGAGGTATCATACCTGTCAGACTGGCTAAAATAAAAACAAACGAACAAACAAGAAACAACAACTATTGGCAAGGATGTGGAGAAACAGGAACCCTTGTGCACTGTTGGTTGGAATCCAAACAGTGGCTGCAAACTGGTGCAGCCACCCTGGAAAATAGTATGGAGGTTCCTCAAAAAGTTAAAAATAGAAGTACCCTAAGAGTCAGTTATCACACTCCCAGGTATTTACCCAAAAAATACAAAAACACTAATTCAAAGGGATATATGCCGCCCTATGTGTATTGCAGCGTTATTTACAATAGCAAATTATTGAAGCAACCCATGTGTCCGTCAACAAATGCATGGATAAAGATGTGGTATAGAGGTCCTGGGTGGCTCATTAGTTGAGCATTGGACTCTTGGTTTCAGCTTAGATCATGATCTCAGGGTTGTGGGATTGAGCCCCCCATTGGATTCCACACTCAGTACCAAGTCTGCTTGAGATTCTCTCTCTCTTCCTCTCCCACTGCCCCTCCCACCCTCTGCCCCCCACTCACATGCATGCTGTTTCTTTCTCTCTTTCTCTTTCTAATAAAAACAAATCTTTTTTAAAAGGGATGAGTGCCTGGGTGGTTCAGTTGGTTAAGTGTCAGTTTCTTACTTTTGGCTCAGGTCATAATTTCAGGGTCATGAGATTGAGCCCCATTTTGAGCTCTGTACTGGGCATGGAGCTTGTTTAAGATTCTCTTCCCTCTCACTCTGCCCCTCCCCCCAACTCATGCTCACTCTCTCTCTTAAAAAAAAGAAAAGAAAAGAAGAAATGATATATACAATGGAGTATTCCTTATCCATAAGAAAGAATATAATCTTCCCACTTGCAATGACATGGATGGAGCTAGAGAGTATAATGCTAAGTGAAATGAGTCCGAGAAAGACAAATACCATATGATCTCACTCATATGTGCAAGTTAAGAAACAAAACAAATGAACAAAGGGGAAAAAAAAAAAGAAAGAATGAGAGAGACAAACCAAGAAACTGACTGTAGACAGCAAACTGATGGTTACCAGAGGGGAGGTGTGTGGGGAGATGGGTGAAATAGGTGATGGGGATTAAAGAGTACATTTATCATGATGAGCACTGATAATGTATAGAATTGTTGAATCACAATATTGTACACCTGAAATTAATATAACCCTGTGCATTAGGTATACTAGAATTAAAATTAAATTTTTTTAAAGTTTAAAAGTAATAAATATATATATAAAATATAAATATATATATAAATTGAATAGAGCTTTAGTTTGGGATGACAAAAAAGGTCTAGGGATGGTGGTAATAATTGTACAACAATGTGAATGTACTAACCAACACTGGACTGTAGCTGAACCATTTAAAAATGGTTAAAACAGTAAATTTTATATTAAGTATATTTTACCACAATAATACTAATAATAAAGCCTTCAGCCAAGAACTAGTTAAGAAAGCTTGGGGGCAGGGTTCCTGGGTGGCTCAGGGGTTAAGCCTCTGCCTTTGGCTCAGGTCATGATCTCAGAGTCCTGGCATCAAGCCCCACATCGGGCTCTCTGCTTGGCATGTGAGAGAGCATGCCTCTGCTCTCCTCTCTCTCTCTGCCTCTCTCTCTGCCTGCCTCTCTGCCTACTTGTGATCTCTCTCTCTGTCAAATAAATAAATAAAATCTAAAAAGGAAGGAAGGAAGAAAGAAAAGGAAGGAAGGAAGGAAAGAAAAGAAAGCCAAGGAAGGAAGGAAGCAAGGAAGGAAGGAAAGCAAGCCAAGGAAGGAAGGAAGCAAGGAAGGAAGGAAGGAAGGAAGGAAAGAAGGAAGGAAGAAAGAAAAGAAAAAAGAAAAGAAAAGAAAAGCCCCTGGCTGGATAGTGAGTGAAACACCACAATATAAGAGGAAGCACAAAGTTTGGGTGGACAGCTAGCCTTCTCTGCCATCACCAGGAAGGGAAAAGGGCAAGCACTCAAGTATTCTTTTGCAAAAATGATCCCTGCCTGATTCTCACTCATCCCTATTCAAATAAGATGTTTTCTGGGTCATAATTTGCTCTCAATGTGAATAGTTTATTTTCACCTTTTAAAATATTACCTATATAGTTAACATTTATCAAGCCCTTACTGTGCTCCGCCGAGTGCTCTAAATGCCCTGCACATATTAAATTATTTAACCAGAGTAAAATATATATGAGGTAGATACTCTTGTTATCCTTATTTTAAAATACAGGACCTGAGGGGCGCCTGGGTGGCTCCGTTGATTAAGCATTCAACTCTTGATTTTGACTCAGGTCATAATCTCAGGGTCATGAGATCGAGCCCCACATCAGGCTTTACACTTGGTGCAGAGTCTGCTTGAGATTCTCCCTCTCCTTCCTCCTCTGCTCCTCCCAGCACTTGTGCTCTAAATGAATGAATGGATGGATGGATGGATGGATGGATGGATGGATGGATGAAATCTTCAAAAAGTAAAATAAAATACAGGACCTGAGGCACAGAGAGATTAGGTAGCCAGGCTGGGACGCACAGCTACTGAATAGACAGGACTGGACCCACTGTCGGTAGAGCCTGTATTCTTGAGCACTATACCATACTACCTTCTGGAAGCTGTGGTATATTGACTAATCTGTACCCTCTATGGCTAAGACAGTAGTTCAGCTCCTCCTAATACTGGCTAACACAATAGGGAAGGTTTAATTTCTTATTTTAAAAGTCTAAGCTGTTGGATGGTCCAGGAGAAGAAGCCAGCTCTGCTCTACAATGTCATTTAGGGACCCGGACTCTTCCTTTTGCCCCACCTTCCCTGAAGGTGTATCCCCTGTGCTCCCGCATATCCTGGTTCCAGACCAAACGAAGTGGGAAAGAGGAAGAGAAAGGAAAGCAGCTTCCTTCTAAGTATATGGTCTGGAAGTCACACATGCCGCTTCGTTCCTATGGCTCAGCCATAACTTAGTCACATTGTTACACGGAGCTCTAAGGGGAGCTGAGAATTTGGTGTCCAGCTAGGCCGTCATGAACACATTAGAACTCAGGGGAGATTTGATTAGTAGCAATCTCTGCCATGCACGGTCATCAAGTAAAAATCGTATGCTTAATCATCAGACCGTAGGTAGTAACCAGGTACCAGAGATAGAGAGTTACTAAGAAGAATTTGTATTGAAAGCAACTTGGAGAAATTCTAGGTCACAGTGAGGAAGGTGAAAAATAGTCTGTAGAAGTAGGTAGCACAGATTGGTGGTGGGATGAACCCTGATTTTGGATTCCAAAAGACTCAGGTTCTAATCTGCCTCTGCCATTTACTAGGGTGTGAGGATGGGCAACTTAATTAACTTCTCTCGACTTTGGTTTTCTCATCTGCAAGATGAAACTGACAATAATACCTACATTCAGAATTATTTTGGCAATTAATAAGATGGTACATATAATGTCTAATAAACATGTCAAGTTTAACATTTCCAAAACCTAGCTTTCAATATTCATTCTTAAACCAGCTCTTCTTGGAGTCTTTTCTATCACAGTAGATGGCAACCTCATCTTTCTGATTCTCAGACTAAAGTCCCTGGAGTTGTCATTGATTGTCATTTTCCTTCTTTGTATCTAAACTTTCAGCAAATCCTGTCCACTCTTCACTCAAACCACATCTATAATTCAACCCCTCCCCACCAGGTATCCTCTGCTGCTACCCTGGTCCAAGCCATTGTCTTGCTTTGCCTGGATTATTGCAACAGCCTCCTAAGTGTTCTCCTGGCTTCTTCCCAGGCATCGTACAGTATTCCCCAGTAGCCAAAGTCATCTTTTTAAATATGAGACTGATTCTGCTCAAGGTTGTTGACCCTGGTTACAACAGCCAGTTATTTTTCCAGCAAAATGTTTTGTTTTGTTTTGTTTTCAGAAACAGCAAAGGAATTTCCATTCAAGACATGCAAGCTATGGCAAACCATAAGCCAGTCTGGAGGTGAAGGGACAGAAACATTTACAGAGAAAAGGAGGAAGCTGGTAGGAGCTGCTTTGAATTAAAGTCCTTTGGAGGAAAGCTAGAGATCAGGGTGGCGATGGTTTCTCATTGGCTGGGTTGTAGTATTTTTTTATTGGTTGACCTCGTTGCTGGGCGAGGAGGCAAGGTATGTCTCTTCCTGTTGGGTCTGCAATTGATGACCAGTGGTAGGGTGTAAGAGCTTCCCCTTCTGGCCTCCTACTACATTTTAAATGAGGTTTATTTTGTTTAGTTTCACATTTCCCCTTTTTGATCCAGCTTTTCTCCAAAGTAGCACTGGTCAAGAGTTTGGTTTTCTGCATTTAGTGGTTTTGTCCTTTGGTGCCAGGAAGGACCTTTTCTGGTTGTTATGTCCCAC
Organism: Nasua narica; assembly: GCA_028533885.1. Taxonomy (NCBI): domain Eukaryota; kingdom Metazoa; phylum Chordata; class Mammalia; order Carnivora; family Procyonidae; genus Nasua; species Nasua narica. The sequence continues at coordinate 62,877,431 of CM052800.1, read as the reverse complement.
ATCAGAGGGCAAGGGCATAGCAGTTGGAAACCATTTAAGGTCATATTTGGTAACAGGGGAGGTTAGGATACTAACCTGGCAGGGGAGATACCATGATCATGTAGACTGTTTTCCCAGGATGAGGCTCATCCTTTGCATTCCTGATGTGCTAATCCCTGAGACTTCCGCAAATGCGGGAAACTCAACTGCATAATTTGTGGTAGTGGAGGACTTGTTCGCACTCACCCCTGGGCAAAAAAAAACAACACACACAAAACAAAACAAAACAAACAAAAACAAGGGTGGTTAGGAGAGAAAACTCTCAGGCATTTCTTAGATCTTGTCAAGGTCATAAATGTCAAAGAGCGTATCAAAGCATTGAACTGGTGTCACCCTACGGAATATATTTCTACAAAGCAACAGGCACAAGACTTAAAAATAATTATGCAAGGCAGATTCAAAAGTAATATGACAAATCTAATTTTTATGATGGTTCTAAACCAGGAGCCCAAACCTGAAGGTAACCTGCTAAGTAGGTCGAAAGATGGGGGTCAATAGGTGAAATTTGTTATAACCAACGGGTTTGTTCCCTGATCTCATGTAATTGAATTTCTACCTCTCCAGAGGCATTTATCCATCTGCAACAGGTGGATTTGTGATTGTACAAATGCCCCCTTGTTCGGCAGTTAGGTAATCAAAGGCTGTGGAATTGTCGAAACTACTTTAGTCAAGTCAGGTGATCGTGGTTGGGCTGCTACTGCTTTAGCTGTGGAATCAGTTAGCTATCTTAATGTTAGGGAGAGATTTCTGATGATTCATTGGCGTGTATTCTAATCCAGAGGAGAAAGGTTTATTTTTAAAGGATATTAGAGAGGAGGTTTTCATTTTGAAAAATGCTTCTTTTCTAAAGAAAGGTAGCTGAGATGTTATTCAAGCCTCCACCCAAATGTCATATCCTCACGGTGTCCTTCTTTGACCAGCCCATCTACATCAGCCTCTTTATTCTACCAGCCTTCACTCTACCATATTTCTTTCCTAGCACCTCCTACTATTTGACACCTGGTTACTATTTATTTGCTTACTCATTTAATAGTTGTCTCCCTTCCACGAGAATGTAAGCTCCAAGAGAGCAAGCACCTTACCAGTCTTTTTTTTTTTAATTTTTTATTAACATGTAATGTATTATTTGTCCCAGGATACATGTCTGTGAATCATCAGGCTTACACATTTCACAGCATTTGCCATAGCACATACCCTCCCCAATGTCCATATCCCTACCCACCCCCCCACATCCCACCAACTCTTAGTTTGTTTCGTGAGTTTAGGAGTCTCTTATGGTTTGTCTCCTTCCCCATCCTATCTTGTTTCATTTCTCTTCCCCACCTACCCATAACCCCCTGCCCTGCCTCTCAAATTCTTCATACCAGAGCGATCATGTGATGATTGTCTTTCTCTGACTGACTTATTTCGCTTAGCATAATACCCTCTAGTTCCATCCACGTCGTTGCAAATGGCAAGATTTCATTTCTCTTAATGGCTGCACAGTATTCCATTGTATATATATACCACATCTTCTTTATCCATTCATCTGT